>OX578274.1:19106235-19706235 GCA_951217065.1 Baccha elongata | reverse complement strand
ACGATATGACCATGGAACAAGCAGAAGCAGCAGATATGAGCCAAATGGAAGAAACGGCAGGTCCTTCGAACATAGAAAAAGAAATCGAAGGGCTGATTCGAGTAATAGATGAAGAAGAGCCACATACTCCAGTAAATCAAATAAGTACTGTAAGAGAACCCTCTGTTCCAAATCGAGATGCAGAGAGATGGGAAGCGTATATCCGTGAAGTAGCTCAAGCAACAGTTGGCGTTAGTCGAATAGCGGATAGGAGGTTATTACAAGAGACTCTAGCTCAAAGTCAGACTCAGATCCTAGAACAGGTCAACAAAGCAATAAAGGAAGCGTTGGCGAACTTGAACAGCAGTAGTCAACCAGCAGCACCTCAACCAGCAGCACCAACAATACCGTTGTACGACCAACCAACACCGAGAACTGACAATTACGATACTCCAAGGATACCACCAGCAACACCCAGGATACCTGTGCCCGATTTCCCTAGGGAATGGCCACCTCGAGATTTACCACAGTACAGAACCGGTGCAGCAAGTGCAAATGAAGTAGACTTCTTTGAACGCCTGAACCGGATAACCTTTGAAAACACATCAGCTCCGAGAAATACAAGATTACCAATGACATCACCTGCAGCTTCGGTGATTAGATCTCCTCATTATCACAAGTGGGGTATTGTGTATAATGCTAAAAGTGTAACAGTAGATGAATTCCTCTTCAGATTGGATAGAGTGAAGGATAGTTACGGCGCGACATGGGAAGAGATAAGCGCGAACTTCCATCATTTTATCAGTGGACCAGTTGAAGTATGGTACTGGATGTACCTTAAGAACAACCCTAATTCAACTTGGTCGGCACTAAGACAAGCTCTTATCGAACAGTTCAGAAGTCTGGAGACAGACTCTGAACTGGCTCGACAAATGGCAGAGCGGAAGCAGTTGCAAGGCGAAAGCTTTGATGTTTTTTACGAAGAGATCATGAAACTCAACTCCCGTATGAAGAACCCTCGTCCTAACGAAGAGATCGTCGAGATCATAAAACAAAATGTTAAGCATCGTATGGGCGAATTGTTACTTACTTTCAAATCAACCAGATTACAAGACTTAGTTTTCATGTGCAGAGGGATGGAGAGATATTGGGCTCAAAAGGATCCAATCCGAGTTAGACCACCTCCAGCATTTATGAACAACCAGCGAAGACAGGTGAACGAGTTAGAAGTTAAACCAGATTTACAACCTATAGAAATGGCGACAGCACTTGAGGCGTATCATCGCGAGCGTCCTAGAGACGTTAATATTCATCCTGAAAATCTAAAGTGCTGGAATTGCTTGAAGTTGGGACATCAGTTCCGAGACTGTATGGATGACCAGAGAAGGCTGTTTTGCTATCGGTGTGGGCAACCCGACACCTATTCTCCCAACTGCAAAACATGTGCGGGAAACCGGCAAAAGAGTCAGTATCTTTCCGAGAAAGATCTGGCCAAGACGGGCAACTCGGGGAACCCAACCTAACTTCAGTACCGTCAGATAATAAAAAAATTACTATATTAAAAAACCCTGATATTCAAAACATTATAAAAATTCCGTCCAAAACCACAAAGATACCTATTCTTAGGCCTCTTAAATCTTTGCATCAAAGGCAAATAGAATATGATCTGGCTAGAAAGCGTATATACACTTTCCCAAAACATAGTAAAAAAATAGAAAAACTCAGAACTAGAATTAACCTAAAACGAAAAAATTACAAAAACATAGCTTCAACTAGATTACAAATTCCTTCGGACGATCCACGTCCTTATGTAAAAGTAACCATTTTTGATACTGAATGGATGGGTCTTTTAGACTCAGGTGCGAGCGTTTGTTGCTTAGGCAAAAAGGCCGTAGCTTTGTTAGAGAAGAGGAACATTCCTTATAACAAATTCGAATCGAATATTTCGACTGCCGATGGCAGAAGTCAAGCCGTTAAGGGGGTTATTAAAGCCAAAATGACATTTAAGGATAGGACTCATGTCTTTGACCTATTCCTTGTCCCTTCTTTAACACAAGATTTATATCTTGGCGTAGACTTCTGGGCATCATTTGGTTTAGCACCGGATATTATACCTTCTCTAGGTAGCATTTCTGAATTAAATCCAGAAAAGCCTGCTTTCGAACAATGCGTTCTGTCCACAGAACAATCTATTCAGTTGAGTAATACTGTCAAGATGTTTCCGTCATTCACTGAGCGAGGACTCGGACGGACTCATCTTATCGAACACACAATCGATACGGGAGATGCTCTGCCAATCAAGCAGAGACACTATCCCATATCTCCAGCAGTACAAGCCCTGGTGTATACGGAATTAGACCGCATGCTTTCTCTTGGCGTGATCGAAGAAAGTTCCAGC
Organism: Baccha elongata; assembly: GCA_951217065.1. Taxonomy (NCBI): domain Eukaryota; kingdom Metazoa; phylum Arthropoda; class Insecta; order Diptera; family Syrphidae; genus Baccha; species Baccha elongata. Next base: position 19,703,858 of record OX578274.1, on the reverse strand, counting down.
GCATGGTCTTCACCTGTTGTTATGGTGAGGAAACCCGGCAAAAAAAGAATGTGCTTGGACTTTCGGAAGATAAACGGAGTTACAAAGAAAGATGCGAGTCCGATTGCGAACATAGAGGGATTGTTAGCACGTCTTTCAGAAACACACTATATCTCTAGTGTGGATCTTAAAGACGCATACTGGCAAGTACCACTGGAGAAAGCCTCGAGGGAGAAGACTGCTTTCACTGTTCCTGGCAGGCCCCTGTATCAATTTAAGGTGATGCCGTTCGGGCTCTCGAACGCTGCTCAGTGTCTGACGAAACTAATGGACAAAGTAATACCGTCCAATCTAAGGGAACAGGTTTTCATATACCTGGACGATCTCCTTGTAATTTCTAGAACTTTTGAGGAACACATCTCAATTTTGAAGATAGTCGCTACAAAGTTACTGGAAGCAGGACTTTCGATTAACGTCGAAAAGTCCAAGTTCTGTTTCCAGGAACTACAGTACCTAGGATATGTCGTAGGGCAGGGCTGCCTCAGAGCAGATCCTGCAAAAATTTCAGCGATCGTGGATTTTCCGGTACCGACGTCTGTTCGTCAGGTACGCCGATTCCTCGGAATGGCAGGCTGGTACCGGAGATTCATCGCTAACTTCTCTGAGGTAGCCGGACCAATGTCCGACATGTTGAAAAAGGGAAGAGTTTTTGATTTTGGGGAAGAAGCTATAAAAAGCTTCGAGAAAATTAAATTGGCTTTGACGACAGCGCCAATTCTTCGCAACCCCGATTTTAGTAGGCAATTTGTCATATTATGTGACGCCTCGTCTACTGGAATCGGGGCTGTACTTTGTCAAAGAGACGAAGAAGGTAATGAGTTACCTATTTATTACTTTTCACACAAGTTAAACGCTGCACAACGGAATTATTCTGTGACCGAAAGGGAATGTTTGGCTGCTGTGATGGGAATCTACAAGTTCCGACCTTATGTAGAGGGTTACAGGTTCCTAGTGATAACCGACCATGCCAGTTTGAAATGGTTAATGTCTCTGAAAGATCCAACTGGACGATTAGCTCGGTGGAGCCTAAAACTTCAAGGCTTTGATTTCTCAGTGGAGCACCGTCGCGGAAGTTTACATGTACTGCCTGATGCACTCTCACGAATGCATGAGTTAGAGGCATTACGTGTGAACGAACTGTCGGCGGAATCCACAGAGACCAAACTACCAGAAGTGTTGCACGTCGATTTGAAAGATCCGGCTTTTAAGTCGGATGAATATCTTCAGATAGCGGCGCACATTGATAACAATAAAGAGCGTTTACCGGATTTGCAAGTATCTGACCAGTTCATTTATAAGAAAGTTCGACACGCAACAGGAAATCCAATTCAGGACGATTTAGCCTGGAAACTTTGGATTCCATCCGAGTTAACCGAAAAGATGCTCTTTCGGGCGCATTGCCCACCTCAAGCATCGCATGGGGGGATCACTAAGACCCTGCATCGCCTCAGACAGCAATTTTATTGGCCAGCCATGGCCGCCCAAACAAAACTTTTCATCAACAATTGTGATACGTGCAAGGCCACAAAAGCACCTAATGTAGTGTTACGTGCGGAAATGGGTGAAGGCTACAAGGTAGAAAGACCATTTCAGCACTTATATACAGATTTTTTGGGACCGTATCCAAGATCACGCAAAGGTAATACCTTTATAGTTATTGTTGTTGACCAATTAACTAAATTCGTATTAATTAAACCCCTTAAAAAAGCTACAACTAGTGAAGTAATAAAATTTTTGACTGAAGAAGTATTCCTAATGTTTGGAGTACCGGAAACCTTGTTATCCGACAACGGTTCTCAATTCATTAGCCATGATTTTAAAACATTCTTGAGTAACTTTGGTGTTAACCACATCAAGACTGCTGCGTACGCTCCCCAAGCTAACGCAAGTGAGCGAGTTAATCGTTCTATATTGAGCGCTATTCGTGCTTACATAGACGATAAACAATTAAATTGGGACGAACACCTATCGTCCATAAGTAGTGCCTTACGTACGTCGGTGCACAGTGCAATTCAGATGTCCCCTTATGAGGCATTGTTTGGCCAAAGAATGATCGAGCACGGAGCCGATTATCAATTGCTCAAAAAACTCGGAGGGCTTAATCAATCCGAAATTGAATGGCTACCCCTCACGGCAAAAATGAATATATTGCACTCTTATTTAAAAACTGCACTTAGTCAAGCCCATGACACATACGAGAAGGTCTACAACTTAAGAAGTCGTATAGTAACATTTAAAGTAGGAGATAGCGTATTTAGGCGTAATTATATTCAGAGTGATGCCACAAAGCATCGCAATGCTAAGTTATGTCCTAAATTTATCAAGACAAACGTTATAAAAATAATTGGAAACAATTTGTATAAGGTTAGAGATCCAAATGGTTTTATTACCGTAGCGCATACGAAGGATTTACGTAAGTAGATTCACTTCAAAGACATATTCGTATCATGTACAGCCCGACTTGTCAGCCAGTGCATGAGACACCAGAAAGGGTCGTGGGTTCGACTTATACAAACGAACATCGGTATAATAAGTCCTAAATTTTATACAAATCGTATTTAACTGTTTCTTTTCCAGCTTCGTTCGTCAAAATAGATTTTGTCGAACAAACCTGTTTTGTAGGGAAACCATTTCACTACCTACATATGTTATTGTAACGCATAGAATGAACACCTACAAACACACATAATGTGTCTATAGATAAAGCTGACCAACTTAAAAATTTTTTTTTACAATGTTACGTAAACGTCTGCAATTAAAAGGAATATGGTTAAAATATAGTTAGATATAGTATGCATTCCCGCTGTAAAATTTTGCTTCTGTTATCGTGTTCATGAATCATCAATTCATACACCAACAGAATGTACTAAATATAATAGTACGAAAAAAGGAAATATTGTTAAAGTAATTTAGTGTCATCTAGAGGATATATGGAACAACAGATCCGAAAGCTACATTCCACCAATATCATGTGAAAAAAAAAAGTTGCACGCGTAAAAATGTCGTCGGAAATCTACACTTCCAGAACATACACGTGGCAAAACGAAAAGAGCTTCCGGAGAAATACCTATATGGAAAGAGAAATTTCTCTCCAGCAAATTATCGCGCGAGTAGTAGAGTATACAGATATAGTATTCACATCTAGAGGGATTTTCTGGATAACGAGAAGGAGTAGTGCGAACTTCAAAATAGTAATAACTGACGCAAAATTATAATTATTAGATAAATTAGCTAAGAAATAGATATTTAGAAGAAGATTAGACAAAGATTATTGCGAAGCCAAGTTAATATTTTTTTTGATAAAAATGACTGTCAATCATTTAGTGAAATTTGTGCTCAGAGCATTCATTAGGTAGCAGAGCAATATTCAAAATCAACTAAAATAATTATGATTGCACAGAAAAAGGTTAGCCTTGAAAAAGACTGATGATGAATCTGTAGGAATTTTAATGTTTGAATTCTTTTTGTGTGACATGACAGAACGAACGAGACAAATTGTATTTAAAAATACACGTGCATTTCTATACATAAAGTACACATGACAATTCGATTACAATACGTTTACAAATAAACTTCTACAAGTACACCTACAAAATACATACCTGAACGGAAGACCAACGACAGTGACTGACTTTTACTATACCTAAAATTACACACCAAAATACTTACCCGTACACATACTCACCATACCTGAAAATTAAAATACCTGACCGGACTGAAAATTACTTAAAAATACATACTTACATACTTACCTAGTCAATCTAGAACAAATACTGAACCTACACGGTTCAATCTAAAGAAAACATACTTACGATTCAATGGAACAGAAAACGAGGACAAACACTTACAAATGACATTATTTATTAGATAAAATCGTACGTACATTTTTACATGTACAAGAAAACAATTAAGACAGAAAAATACATAACGAACGAATAAATACAATTTACACACATCAGACGTGAAGAGCACATCAGACGTGACAATATAGTACCAATAAATGATAAAAATTCACGAAAAGATTTTTTTTTACAACATACGCAAGAAAAATCAATCACGATCAATCATCACCATTCAGAACGTAGCCTAAAAGTAGAAGAGAATTCGTCACATAGATGGCAAACACTCTAGTTATGCCAAATAGCAACAAAAATTAGTTCTCCAAGAACTAGAAAGAGACAATGCTCTACGAGAACAATATTGACGTCTCTCTGAAACTTTACCCCTATCAGTTTGAATAGAACTAACTGACTTCGTATAGACAAACGTCTAGATTGTTCTTTTCATTTTCGACATCGTGCAAAGCAAGTTAACTTTGTTATAAAACCCTATTAATCTCAAAGTAATATAAAAAAAAAAAAAAAAAAAAAAGAGAAATATACCGTAGATTAACAAGTAATAATTAACCGAATAGGAAATTACCCAAAAAGCAACACAATCGCATTACATACCTTTAGAAAAAAAGAGTGAGTAAAGATTATTAGAAAATATTCAGAAAAAAAAAAAAAAACTCTGATAAAATTTTCGTTCGATTAAGCACCATACCACCATCTCATATAAATGGATGAAGTAAGCGCAGGATTCAATTGCGACATCGTCATTTTCAATGAAAAATTGACAGGGCCAAAGGACCGAATAATTGTGCCCAAACCCATACCTAAGTATCAGGTACAAAAGTTCGAAGTAGAATCTATCCCTGAAGGGGGATTCAGAATAAAATTGCCATCGAATTCACGAGCGGGCAAAGAAAACGACGCCGAAGGAAAATCGGCGAAGTAAAATCAAAACCAATCCACAATTCAAGTATATCCAGGTAAGAAAAATCCCTTTTAGTAAAGTCACTAGGTGACACACTTTTTTTTTTGATCAAAACGATACATCTAAGTAGATAGTTTTTGTTTTTTTTTGCTTCGCAATAATTAGATAGAGTCAGTAGTTATTTTTTTTTGCGTCATAGGCAGTAAAAATTATTCCAATTTCTAATAAAATTGTTTTCAAAAATAGGCAGGCCGCCACGAATATATCAATAGTGATCGCAGTTGGAAGGCATACCAGCAGGAGCACCCAGACGATATCTAAGTGCTCAACTACTTAAATGCCACTCTGTACTCATCACTAGAACGCTTCATAGCCGCGCTGCCTGGAAAAAATAATAAAAGAAAAAACAACAACTTGTATGGAAGAACAATCTAAGAAAATTCGGAGTATCTACATATATATAACAAAGGATGGAAAACACCATATACATAACGGGATCATCAGAGAAGCGGTACATCTTTAAACCTAAGGAATACAACAGTAAAGCAACGGGACTATCATCTTTAAAACTATAGGAAAAAGTACATATATACATGAAAGGATGAAGGTATTGTGACAATACAAAAAAAAAAAATAAAATTAAAATAATTATTTATACCATATTGTTGCTAGCCTTATGCTATATACTCATATGTGTATGTCTTTAATGACATTGTTACCTAAATTTATATTTATGAAACAAATCTGTATGAGCCTGACTCATTCTTAAATAAGTTATGTGAAACAAAATCCTAAAAGGAAAATTTAAGAAAAATACTTACCTGTGTAAAAGAAAATTCCATACCTACCTGTTTGTGAAATTGAAGTACGACACAAGTCAATTTAAACCTATATATGTACTAGTACAAGATACCTACGCGAATTAAAAATAATATTAAAATGTTTAAATCATTTGTTATGAATTATGTTGATCAAGATTTGAAAGATTAAGAATGCCTACCTGAAAGTAAAAGAAAATTTAGTTTTCGAAAAATTAATGATTCATGTGCAATTGCACATACACATACTTACTTGCAACTTGAGTGAAAAATACTTGAAGAAATTTTGCTTACGTCGTGTCGTGTTTTGAAGATACCTGAAATAAAAGGGTTATTTAATTTAGATTTCGGATAAAGAAAAAAACCACGAGAATCCAGCGATAAAAATCGCTAGACTCAATCGTGATCCTAAGAAAATTTTACTTACCGTGTGAATACCTACCTGTGGTATAGAATCGTACCTGAAAAGAAAAAAAAAAATTTGAAGATTTAGATTCGGAAACGTGGAGTAAATAATATTTAAATTACCTGATGGGAAATATTTCAAAGAAGTATTATGTACTTATAAAGTTGTGGAAGCCTTCCGCTGAAATTAAAAGTTATAAATTTTGTTAAAGTGATATGAAGTTAAGTCAACATAGAGGTTAATAAAAACTTTTGTGCCTATGGTAACTTATTTTCATATCGTATGAAGTCAATCATATTGATACATTGTGATTTTTGTGACAATGTCAATTTACAAAAATTTAGTTTATTTGATAAAGTGCCAAAAGTAAATTCGACTGTGAATAAAGAGTCTAGTTTGATTTTGCACAATATAAAGATAAGTACTTACTTCGTCGAAATAATATTTTTTTCTTTTACCGTCGCGATCTGTAAAGAGAAGTGAAAGATTAATGACAACATTTTTTGTGAATTATCGCGAAGTTTAAAATGCTTACGTGAATGTTTTTCAGTGAAGTGGCGTATGGCCAAGTGTTTTTATGAGCCTTCTGCTATAAAAATATATTATTAGTGATAAAGAGATGCGAGTTCAACCAAAATAGAGGTTTTTGAAACTTACAGGCCTATTTCTGATTGAAGTCACATCTAATTAAATTCATTCGTTTGGATGCTGGGAATAAATACACAGCATGATTAATTTCTGAATATCTTTGAAGATTCATATGCTGAAAGCAAATTCAATTTATGGGATATAAGTTTAGTTTGATTTCTGTATAAGAATAATACCAATACCTACATCGAGAAAAATTCACATTAGTTATTTTTTTTTCTGTTTATATTATAGTCATTTGTCGTCGTCGTACCGAACTGAAAAGAGATAAAGAAAAATTATTTAACATCGTGAATATAACTTAAGTTAGCGAAACTGCTTAAGTCAAAGATTACGAACCTTCTTAACGAGCGGGTTACGAAACAAATCCTTGCTCAATTGAAGATCTAAAACCTAAAAAAAATAAAAGTAAAGATTAAAGAGAATTTTTTTTTTAAAGTGAATAAAAAAAAATGTAGTAATATACCTACCTGTAAAGTAAAACAAACCCTGCTAACTACGATTGAATGCATTCTGTCTGTAGGTAGGAGCCCTTGTTATAATTATATTTTCTTTTAATAATATTTGTTAACTATATTGTTTCTAACTTTTATAATTTATAGCGACATATCTCTTCGGATATTGTCCAAGACTCGAAACTGAGTATAAACACTGTGGTTTTGGGGACTGAATTTTGTTGGGAGGAAATTGTATTACCTATTTTTTTTTGGCGGTTTGTGAAGTAAAGTCGTGTCGTTACTGACCTTAGTACGTACTAAGTTGTTTAATCGAAAGGTAACCGGTCATCAAACGACTTGATAAAATTTTCGGACGATTTGTGTTTTAAGTTTTAGTAATAGATAGATTGTCATCCGAGACGGTTTATTACGTGTGAAACGAGGATATAAGAAGAATTATTTTTTTGAATTTTTCAAACCTCTTGTTAACGAATAATCATTTAATTAGCGTATGATTTAGTTCAGTCGGGAACGTAATAAAGCAAATTTCTTTTAGCGTTTACCTGGTACATCCTTATGAAATATGCGAATGATAATTGGAAAATTTTAATCAATTATTTTTGAATTTTTGTTAATTTCGGAAAAACTTTAGTCGGGATTCAAACCGATATTAGTTTAGTAGATTTGAATTAACTTTCCTCTTACTTTCGAGTAGTTTTGATAAATTGGTTATTGAACGTTGAAATAAAGTTAAAGATTAGAGAGATAAGATATAAGAAATTTAAGGATTATGTGAGATTTCTATTTAGATATGAATTCAAATAGATGAACATTTTAAGAAGATACCTACCTATGTTAGAGTTAAGTTTTTTTTTGAGAAATAAAATTGTTTAAGACTTTTTTGAAGAGGAATATAAATCTTTTCTTTAGTTATATTGAAGATGAGATACTTTTCGTTGGGAAGCTTTATTCGTTTTATTCTCAGTTTTAGTTAAGATTCAGAATATGGAGTTGTAGAGACGTTTGGGTATGAGTTGTGGCTGGAACCATTTTTAAGATGAACGGAGCAGCTACATCATCATCAATTTGAGGGGAAGTTAATTCTTTTCCTCTTTTCAAAGCGGGAGTTTTCGCTAATTATGGCCGTGAGATCGAAAACAAAGGGTGGATGGCGGAAGATAATAAGATCTCTTCTAGCAGCATTCACTTAGGTCGGGTAAGCAGCACGAAGACGAGTACCATAACACCTGTGCTCAGTCGATCCTATGGGAGTTTTCGTTAACCAATATATGTAGTGCAGACGAAGACGATGGGAAGTAATTTAAATCTTTTAGATTATTTTTATGGTTGAGGTAGATATGCACTTGAGGGAGTAGCTAACACCTTTACTCTCGCCTAAAAGGGTTCTAAAAATTTATCGGACATATTAGAACATGGTTGGGATGGGTATAGACCAGTCCGCAGAGCACGAACACCTATGCCTCTGATTTTGAATTCCTGTGTGTTTCGTAAACTATTTCATTGATTTCTAACTTATACAACATGCCTCGGGTCAACCACCCCTTTTTAACAGTTTTCTGTCTAAGACCATCTAGATTTCAGGTCTATAAATAATTGTGTAACACCGTCTTTAAGTCCCGTTGCAAGAACCTCCGCCCTGATAGCTGAGCATAGCCAAGGCAACCTAACAGACCTGAAGCGGCCGGAAGTAGAGACACCTCTCTTGTCACGGCTTGGACGTGCTTCCTTTTTGTAGGAAAAGGGAGTACTAAAAGTCGGTAATGATAGGAGAGTAATTCTTTTATAAGGATCCTTGATTCTTAGTACGCGAGATTAATTAGTGAAGATATCTTTTGGTAGCGACTCTTCTTTTAGAAAGAAACCAAAGGGGATTAAATACCTCCGAAAACATTATAACGAGGAACTTAGCCAAAGTTATTCTTCTGCAGTCTCGGTACTGGTTAGGAGTCGATCATAAACAGGATTGCTTTCACCGAGCGAGTCTTTTTCTTTGGGAGCTCATCACTTCTGAATATGATGTTCATTTAGGTAGATGACCTGAATGGATGTATTCGATCGGTTTTTCCTTTTTATTTTTAACTCTGGTGTGAAGTTAAAACACACATTCAACACCGACATGTGTACAAGAGTAGTAGGCTGCATGAGCGAATCTAGAAGGCCACGGAACATCAACGGCATGTGGATGATGTCGGTTCCGAAGAGTTTCTAGATCTCTTCTCGTCCAGCTCATTACTTCTTTTTTTTTTATGTATCAAGGACAGTTGCATAAATATGAATATAAATGGGAATAGCGAGCAATAGAGATAGAATGGAGAAAAGAGTTCTAAGTAAAGATAGAGTCAACGAGAGTGATAAGGAGATACGTCCAGATAGATACTCTAGTAGACATTGATGGTATGGTGTACTGTCATGTGCCCTTGAGACCCCCCGTGTGTTTCTGATACGTTTCTTCTACAGAGCCTTTCCCTCTTATGAAACTCTACCTTATCGGGAAGACAACTTAGAATCCACTTTTCTCTTTTAACACCTTATTCTAAACTTATGGTGTCTGTTGTTTAGTCAGTTCTGTCTCACGCTCCATCGTTTGTTTGTGGTGCCTAGACCACGGTTTTGAGCCATAAGCAAATGCTCGGTATATGATTAGCCATCGTGTTTAAGTAATATCTCTCTTTTCTCGTTTACTGATAATAACACCCCCATAATAAAATAATACCAGTAGTGACTTTACAACATCAACATTGTCACTACTAACATTATTTGCAATAAATATAAATTAATTTAATATTTAATTAATTTAATTTATTCTTTTTATATATTTATGTAACAACATAAGTTAAATTTTTCTTTACAGTTTTTTTTCTCATTTGGTTGATTTCTTTTGGGGAATTATAATAATCAAATGTATTAAAGAATAAGAAAAATTCCCGTTACAGTGTTGACGCGAGAATTTTGCACTATTCTTTCAAGGATGATGTTATAGAAGTCATGATGACAGCGCATCGCCTTGTCTAAATCTAATTTTTACATCAAAGATATCGATGAGGTCTTTACAGACTTTGATGGACCAGCGTGAGTTCTACATCGTTATCCTGCACAAATGGACGAGTTTGGTAGGGATGCCAGCTAGACATTGCTATGCATAGCTCGACTCTATAGATGCTGTCATACGGCGTCTTGAAATCGATGAAAATATGGTGGGTATCGATTTGAAATTCATGGGATTTTTCCAAGATCTTGCCGTAGTGCGAATATTTGATCGGTATTGTGGAATTTCCTGGTCTAAATAAATCCACACTGATATGGACAAATCAAGTTGTTGATGCAGGGCTTTCACATAGTATGGGTATGGGAGAAAAAAGATCTCATGTGCGATGTTAAGAAGACTAATGCCCCTATAGTTGGTGCAGTCCAGAGAAGTGGGTCGCCTTTCTTCAAGATCGGGCAAACAATGCTGAGGTTACATTCATCGGGCATGCTTTCCTCCGACAATATTTTGCAGAGAAGCTGGTGCTTACTCCTAACCAATTCATCGCCAGCTGCTTTGAACAGCTCGGACGCAAGGCCATCAGCTCCAGCAGCATTATTGTTCTTAAGTTTAGATATAGCTATCTTCACTTTATCTAGGTCGGAAGCGGAATTCGGTTAATCATCGCCGTTGTATAATTTGAAGAAATGATCTTTCCATATTTTCAACACCGACTGCGATTCTACTATAATGTTCATACATGATGGTCCTTATAATACCTATAATCGCAAGTTAATATCATAAACATTTCTTTTAACAGGATAATGAAACCTCTGATCAGACATGGATACCATCAGATGAGACATGAGGGAAGTTTTGGTTGGAAATAGAATTCCCATATTAGACGAGGGAAATTCCCATTTTAGACATACTTTTCCCACGAGTTAAGAAAAAGGTTTTTGTTTTTGTTACTTTTAAGTATACTTATATATTTTATTCAAAAAAACTAATAGAAAATCATTAAATAAACATCTCCGTTTTTTTTGTGAAATGTGACCCGGATGTTAGTACCTATATAATATCTTAAGCTTCTTATTAAAAAATGTTTCATTCGATTGAAATGCCTAAACCATTAAACCCATATTATTCGAAGAAAAAAAGTAAACTGTCTGGCTTAACAAAGAAGGTAGTATAAACAAATAATTATATACCCCATCCCTCCCATCCCTTTAAGTTTTCGTTTATATTTCCAAATATATACCATTACGCTCTAACAATTTTAAAACCAACACTTGGTAATCAAATTAAATTAAATTACACATATTATATTATGCCCGTAGTAGCTTGACGTCCGAAAGAAACAAATATTTATCCTCTTGGAAGACAAAAATGTCCAAATACAGTTATCCAACCAACCAACTAACCGACCAAAAAACCTCCGAAAACCCCATTCTCCATTTACTTTCCCAGCCCAATTCACAACAAGTCAAGTGTGTGTTTGCTGACAGTTAACCCTCCTGAAGACAAATATCCTGTGAGTGACACACATGAACATGTCATTAATGTGTTACTTCCTTCCATCCCTATTACTCGCTTCAGACGGCGACGAGGACACCCCAACCTTATTCATTACCCGAAAACTGCAATCAGTAGAAAAAACATCTAGAAAATTTAATTAAAAACTTTTAGGACACATCGAGGGCAGGATAAAAGGACAATCAAAGTCTGATAGAACACATGTATGGTTGTTCTACATTGAAAATACTAACAACAACTAACTAACCAAAATAGGTAGGTTGGTTTTTGTGGAGCTCTGGAATTGACCACAGAGCTTAACTACTTTTACTCTTACTCTCTATTTTTCCTTTGTCGCTCTTGATGTTAGATTTCTTCCGCTCAGACAAACACACAACAAACATACTTCTACGCTTCTACCTACTACTGAGGTGTTTAATCTACAAATTGGACAAAGTTCAAGCAAATATTTGACCATAATTTCCCCCCTGATGTATGGTGTTCCGGCCTCTCCGTCTCGACCAGAATGCCGAGTGATGTTCTTCTTCTCAAGGAGTACTTAAGAATGTTGTTAACACTTCATATAGTTCTAGCCAGCAACAAAGAATGTCGTCTCATCTTTGCTTTGGCCTTTTTCTGGCCAATGATTAAATGAAGAATATCTAATAAAGATGACAAAAATCCACTTTGTTGGACTTGTTTTTGTCCTTTTCGACCTTAAGCATTTTGATTCTTTACGATCCCACCCCTTGAGACTCATTATATGTTCCTTAACCACAATGTCCGTCCGTCCTCACACAACCGCGATACAATAACTAGCTTCTCAAAGTTGATGAAATAATTTCAACAGAACTTGGAGTTCTTGGGGGGGATAGTTTGATTAATGTTGGTTGCGTCATGTTGTGTTATAATGGTGAACATTTTACACGGGGGGATTGACATAAATGAAAAGGGGCCCTAAAGTCTTCGCTTTGGAACCTTTTGGAACCATTGATTTCTTTCCTCTTGACATTTATGTTAAAGTGATCATATTAAAAACAAACAGCAATGCCAGTAAATATGACAGGGGAAGAGCTCGTACGAAGTAAGGCAAGTTGGGGTTCGTTTCCCGTTTGTTTGGAAATACAGCAATCACCATAACACGATTTTCGATTCTAGAGTTTAAAAGGACACAAATCGTGTTCACCGCGAGAATGGCATCAACTGCATCAAATAAAGAAGCCATCAAAACAGCCGCTCGGTTCAACCCCACCATCAAAAATAAACCCTTGGCCGAGCCGAAGTGTTTGTTTTCTGCTCAAGAAGTAAACTTATAAAACTTATACTGCAAAAATAAACTTTAGAATATGGAAATGGAAAAATGTTTCAGCATATGTAAATAAAAGATCTAAATTAAAATACGTACAATAGGTGTGTTTTATTGGTAAGTGTTTAGTCACTTTAGCAAAATTTTGTATGGGATACGAAAAGTGGCGATAAATTGGTCAGTAATTAAAGTGAACATAAAAAAGAAGATAAAATCTTGGAATGCCTGGAAATTTTTGGCGTGAAAAATAATGTCAATACATTTTTTGCTTAAAGGTTGGTGGCACCTATGACATATACAATAATTATTAATGGTTGTGTAATATTCAACCTAAATAATAATTATTTATCAGGTTTTTATTTGTTTGTAGTGGAAGGTGGGGTGCAAGTTGACCAACTCGACATATACAAATAGCCATACTTTGCAGACACATACATAAAATTATTTGAAATTTGTAGTCAACATACCAACATTGAAATACCAACATTGAAATAAAATAAAAAAGTGGATACAAAAGTGAATATAGCGTTTTATTGGTTCTTTCCAGTGCTGACTAACTATTGAGAGAAACACAGTGTATCTTGCTGAGGCAGTTTACAGAATGAGTATATTTTTTACTTGATATGAAAATATTTTTACAAACATGAAAATAATATATTACTTAAATATGATACACAACAAGTAAAAATGAACAAGTAATTATATTATTTCAACACCCTCACTTATGAAGAATTTCAAATTAAGATTATTACAGTTATATATGAACTCCAAGACAATAATTAAAATAAAAATTAATACTAATTCATATATCTACGTAATAAAGATACAATTTCAATTTCTTAATATAATCCCATAGCTTTTGTACAAAAATTATGTTTACCAATACCAACAGCTTTTGTCAAGTTATCGGCAACCATGTTGTCCGTAGGAATATATTGAATCTCAATCGTTTTATCATCTAATTTTTCTCGTATAAAATGGTATCTTATATCTATATGTTTTGATCTAGGTCGAAATCCGTCAGATTCAGCCAACTTCATAGCTCCTTGGTTATCACATAGTAATTTTATTGGATGAGATTTCTTACCGAGCTCACAAGCTAGTTGTTTTATCCAAATGGCTTCTTGTATAGCTGATGCCATAGCCATGTACTCAGCTTCAGTACTCGATAAAGCTACTGTCGGTTGTCTCTTGCTAGACCAAGTTATTGCAGCATTTGACATTTTAAAGATATATCCAGTACATGATCTTCTCTTATCAACATCAGATGCCCAATCAGCGTCAGTATATCCATGTAAATCCTTGCAGTTAGATTTGTCATATGTTAACTTCAATTCGATTGTACCTTTCAAATATCGCATGATTCGCTTAACAGCTTTCCAGTGCGCAAAACCGAAATTCGAGTTAAATCGACTCACATCATTCACTGCGAATGCGATATTAGGTCTTGTACATTGAGCCAAAAACAACAAACTACCAACCGCCTCTTGATATGGAATTCTGTCTAATTTTTCATCACTGTGAGATTCTTCATGTACCATGTTGATTGAAAGTTTTTGATTAGCATCACTAGGAGTTGACACTGGTCGACATTCATGCATGTTAAATCGATGTAATACTTTTCTTATGTATCCAGATTGATCAAGTTCGATTTTTTCATCAGATTGTTGAATGCGTATACCCAAACAATTCTTTGCAGGCCCCATATCTTTCATTTTGAATGATGAACTCAAAGCTTCTTTTAAATTTTCTAAAGTTAAGGTTTCATTCCAAAATATCAAAAAATCGTCAACGTAAATATATACTATTAAGTTTAGTTGTTCATTAAAGTAGATACAAGGATCCATTTTAGACTTTCGCAAACCAAACTTCTTCAACACTCCATCAAACTTTATATTCCATTGTCTCCCAGCTTGTTTCAGTCCATAGATAGCTTTCTTGAGTCGACATACACGTCCTGTGCCATCATCAAAACCTTCAGGTTGTTGAATGAAAATTTCTTCTTCCAGGTCACCTTGCAAAAATGCGGTAACAACATCCATTTGGTCAATCTTCAAGTTTTGTTGCACAGCAAGAGCCATCAAATACCGAATCGATGAATATCTAACGACTGGAGAATACGTTTCATTATAGTCAATACCATACTTTTGACTACAACCTTTGGCAACGAATCTAGCTTTGTATCGAGTTATAATACCTTCCTCATCTCGTTTTGTAGAAAAAACCCACTTCGCTTTTAATATCTTACGATTTTTCGGAAGGTCAACCAATTCCCAGGTGTTGTTTGCTTGTAGGGAATTCATTTCACTCTTCACAGCATCTTTCCAATCGTTTGCATTCTCTCTAGACATTGCCTCATTATAAGTTAATGGATCTTCATCTACATCTATTCGTGACAAATAAGATACGCAATCTTCATACACTCTTCGTTTTGATATTCGGGATGATCGTCGTAATTGCAATTGTTCTTCCTCTTGACCCGAATCTTCATCTAAGTTTTCATTGCCATTAGTACCTCCATTTTCAAGATTATCTTGAACTACTTCCTCTGCCCTCACTGAATCAAAATCTTGTTCAACATGAATTTGATTCAAGATTGGCAAGTAGTTTTCGTAAAAAATAACATCTCTACTTATCTTGAGTTTCTTGGAAATCGGATTAATGCAACGAAAGCCTTTAGTGTCACTATCATACCCGACAAAAATCATCTCACGAGATTTAGGGTCTAATTTGCGGCGTTGCTCTTTCGGAATGTGCACCATTACTCTTGATCCGAAAATTCTCAGATTTGAAAGATCCACTTTCAACCCTGACCATTCCTCTTCTGGTGTTGTATCCTTCCAAGATGAACAGACTGATCGGTTGATCAAGTACGCTGCCATGTTGCAAGCTTCAGCCCAGTAAACCTTATCAACTTCAACATCAAACATCATGCACTTTGCACGTTCAATGATGGTCCGGTTCATTCTCTCTGCACATCCATTTTGCTGCGGAGTATATGCATTGGACCGTTGATGTTGTATACCATTGGCTTTGAAGAACCTTTTAAATTCTTTCGAGCAATATTCGGTGCCATTATCTGTTCTAACCGTTTTAATTTTCTTTTCAATTTGATTTTCAACAAAAGACTTAAATTCTTTGAAAATACCAAACACTTCAGATTTTTGTTTCAAGAAATATACAAAAACTTTCTTTGAATAATCATCGATAAAGCTTAATAAATACCTGGCACCTCCTATTGACTTAGTTTCCATCGGGCCAACCAAATCCGAATGAATAAGTTCCAATAAGTGTGTCGACTTACTTTCACTAGACTTGAATGGTGGCCTAGCATGCTTTCCTTCAGCACACACTTGACAAATTTGCAAACCAATCTCTTGATCCTTGAAATGGACTCCTGTCACTGCTCCGTCCCGCATTTTGCATAAGCTTTGATAATTTAAATGTCCAAGTCTTCGATGCCATGTAACAGCAGTATCAATTTCACCCTTCGATAGCATGCACATTGATTCCTGGTTCCAAATCTTGTAGACTCCATTGTCAGTTTTGCATCTTGCAACTATCCTTTCGTCTTTATTATATACAGTACATCCTTCCTTATTAAAAACAACACTGTTATTTTTCTGTACTAATTGGTGTACTGATAACAAATTCGTTGATAGATCAGGAACAAGCAATACATCCTTCACTTCAATGGTATTATTGTTTATCACAATACTCGCATCACCAACACATTTGACTTGCATCCTCGAATTATTTGCTGTTTTGATTTCGTCAACCTTTGACTCTTCGCAATCATGCAACAAATTTCCATTAGGAATCATATGGTTCGATGCTCCACTATCGAGATACCATTCAGCGCATTGTTTCCTTCCATTACAAGCTAGAAAAGCATCTTTTGTATTTCCAGTTCTGTTCTTATGTTCAGAAGTTCTTTTTGATTTCTCTGGGCATTCAGAACTCTTGTGTCCTTTTACACCACACGTATAGCATTTGATAAATTTTGGTCTTTTATTTTCTTTCTTCACCAAATTTTTACCAATAAATGCATTACCTGATTCTGCTTTTTCAAACTGCGTATCAAGAAGCTTCATCTTAATCTCGTCAGCAGTAATCTTTTGAACGTTTCCTTCAAAGCTCATAATAAGTGGTTTGTATTCTTCAGTTAAACCAGCCAATAAGATCGCTGCCAACCATTCATCACCGATATTGAATCCAATACATGTTAACTTACTTGATGTTGACATTATCTGATCAATATAACATTGCATGTTATCACATTGATCAAGCCGTATGGATATCAATGTTCGTAAAAGCCCAATTTTTCGCAGCAGACCTCTATCTTCAAACATATTTTGAAATGTTCGCCAAATTTCCAACGCGGACTTACAATGTCTGATATGAACGTAAAGCTCTGGTTCAACAGACAAAACAAGCATTGTCTTGGCTTGACTAAGCATCTGTAGATCCTTTTCTTTCGCTTCTGTTGGGTTTTCACCGGAGACCACAATACAATCTTGAAGCTTCTTGAATTCAAGATAATTTTGCATGGCAAAACTCCAATTGAAAAAATTCTCACCACCTCGCAATTTCTCAACCGAAAAACCTTCATTCTTGGAATTCATCTTCTTGTATTCTTTATTCTTCTTCAAAATAATTCAATACACAAATTTTTCCAAAATTTCCAGAAAAGTCTATTTCAGTTTCTTCAGTTTCCTCCTGGGCCCATAACCTATTGAGAGAAACACAGTGTATCTTGCTGAGGCAGTTTACAGAATGAGTATATTTTTTACTTGATATGAAAATATTTTTACAAACATGAAAATAATATATTACTTAAATATGATACACAACAAGTAAAAATGAACAAGTAATTATATTATTTCAACACTAACTAAAAATTACCAATAAAACACGCTTAATAATAGGTAAAGAGAACACTTATCTCTATGAGGCCTTTATGCAGAAAAATAATTAACGAGAAGCTATATGGGCTATATAGCGAAATTAACCTGGTCAAACAGCCGAAAATACAGTTGCTGATATGTGTTGAATACGTGGAACGTATATGGACATCAGACTGAGGAGTCTACGAATCGAATCCAGCATCGGAAGAAACCCCAACAGATAGCGAACACAATTGGAAAACGACTAAGTCAACTTGCTTAACGAAATTGGAATCCAATCAAAATTGTAAGTGGCTATATTTAGGACCTGTCCTGTGCTGTAAGCGCTATTTAAAGAAAAGAAATTTAAAACAATAGTATTTATAAAAAAATTAACTGTTTAAACTCGAAGCTAATTTGGTAGAGACCCGCCTGCACCATGAAAATATGTCCGGAACATAAAATCCTCGATGAGTGAAACCTGAGCATCATGTGCTTGATCTTTAAAAACAAATCGCTCTTGTTTGCACCAATTACATAAGATTCGCTTTTTTAAATATCGCATAGAAACGATTTTATCAGCTATTTTGTGTGTGGTTTAAGACCAGAAAAAAACTAAATACACCTATTAATCGACTTCAAGGCTGCCGATAGAACCATATCTATACTTTGCACTCCTTACAAAATTGTTCAGCTATATGCAAAATGACGTTGGATATCACCCAGAAAAGCGTTAAGGTCGAAAAAACGTCACCGAAATCTTTAATGTTTATAAAGAAATCAAACAAAGAAATGCCCTTCATACGACCTTTTTATTCTCATTTTGATGGAACACATTGTTAAAAACTCGGCAACGTCTTCCAAAGGTCAATTCAAATGTTTCACAGAAATTTACCTCTAAACGTAAAATTGGACAACTTTAATGTCGATGTATTAAAGGTTTTTGTTTAACTTGGCTCACCTGTAACTTAATATGCAAAAACAACCTCGGATTTTAAATGAAATGAAGGATCACACATTCAAATCGCCGCCGTCACAATTGAGTAACAAAGAGGCCTTCACTTGAAAAGCTAAATTATCAAATCAAAGTATTAGGCCCCTGATTCACCCAGTCATTCTCTATGGTGCGGAAACGTTGACATTTTTAAGTCCGGATGGGGAAGTGCTAAGTCGCTTTGAACGAAAAATCCATCGTATATGTGGATATTGTGTGGCGAAGATGGTCAACAATGGATCTGTACCTTCGAAGCTATACTAGATAGACAGCAGAAGAACATCTGAACAAAACTTGGCATGCAATTTTGGAGGCTAGATGGAAATGGTGATTGAGGTATCTTCTCCTCTGACTATAGTACAAAAGAAAAAGAAGTAGATACAAATTTATTCCTCATAGGGGAATGATTTTACGTTATGTGAATGACTTTTTTCGAGGCTTTCTCCTAGGTTGTGCAGGTGTTCTTGCTTTTTTGTATTTTTTATTTCCATTTCAACACATATACTAAATCCATCCCTGTAATGCTGACCATTCAAGTGAGCATACTTTGAGTTCTTGTCACTTTACAAATCCTTATTGAACATATGAACTTGAACATCTTTTGGATTCAGTGTGGGAACACTTAAGAACATATGAAATTGAATTAATTTCCAATAATTTGTATCCTTTAAGTGGGTATGGAGTTATATTGATGATGTTGCTTGAAAACCATACACAATTTCGTTATTTGTATATATTACAAAACATTCATCTTTTCTGGCTTTTGGTACTACTGGAAAGATAAAAACCATTCTCCAAGAACTTAAATATGACTATAATGACGCATCGTAATAAAAATACTACACTCCAATAAATAGAATTAAAAGTTAGAAAAGAAATTCATTGCTTCGTATATGCGGTTGAGTTGGGTTAGTTTATGTGGTTATGTGGTTGTGCCATGGTCTCTTGAGTCCACTATGGACTAAGTCTATCTATATACCGATCCATACATAAAAGAATACATCTTGTTGAACAAAATGCTACATTTATACTATAAAAGAAGCAAAACTATCAATTTCTTTTATTTTAGGGGTTAAGAGTTTAGCCAATAAAACGAAAAGCAATGAAGCACAAAAGTTAGTGCGCTGCAAAAGTTCTTATTCACGTTTAATTACACTCCATTGGATTGGTTTTGGACTTTTTGAATATAGAAGTTGGATTTTTTTTTTTTTAAGTTTTTATATAAATTTCTTTGGAATTTTAGGAAAGAAAATTCGTGAAAAGTTTAAGAGGAGATGGTTAAATTAAGAATTGAGTTGAAAACTATAAGAGAAGTTCCAAAGTGATAAGTTAACCAACAGAAGTAATTCAGAGTTTTCAAGATAGTTTAATGTTAAAGGTTAATTCTTCAAATTGAAAATGAAAGTTTTATGGCTTGCATAAGGACTCATTTAAATACTTCTATCTGCTAATTTTTACAGTTCATGTTAAAAAAGCAAAATTAGCTGTATAATTCACGTGACCCAGGAGTAAATGCAAATTTTCAGCACTTTATCTTCATCATCAGCATCACCAAGTAAGTAAGTAAGTAAGTAATGTTTCATTTTATTGACTAATATTTAAAAATAAAAGTAGCATAGAGTAAATGAAATTATAAGCTATGGCGTTGCCGTGTTATAATATATAAAATTTTAATTTGTTGATAAATTAATTTAACATCATAGGTATTTTTATAAAACACAAACTCCAATTACGTGAAAACAGTCTTCTTTCGATTTTAGGTTGCACAGGGAACAGAATTGATGAAAACTTCCAGTGTAGGGTGCTCCGTTCAGACCAAGGACTTCACATCTAGTTTTGAAAATAAGTGAGATATCTTTGTAACTATGAAGGTAAGAGAAATAGTTTTCAGCCATTAAATTATAGTTGAGTTATGCATATAAAATTCTGCTTTCTGAATGTTGCGCTCGGCTATCAGCAAAGCCTTTTGCGTGTCTTCAAACTTCTCAATTACACGATATAACCGAACTTTTAATAAATACCGATTGCCAGAAGTTATGCTTAAATCTTCTCCGTAAATTTCTCCAAGACTTCGCCACTTCGCCATCAACCAGTCCTCATTTCTAATTTCATACAGTAGCATTTTTTTGGAAAGTCGAGTACTTTTAAAATGTAATCTGCTTGCGATTTAAGCGTACTAGTATAAAGTTTAGGTAAACCTGTTTCTAAATAAATAGCATAATTTGGTGTTTTAAGAGGTAAGTTGAACAATTTCTTTATGAAATTTCTTTGAAACTTTTCAATTTCGTCATAATCCTTGAACCCCCATACTTGTGCAGCGTAACACAAAGTCGATTTCACTACAGAATCGAAGATTTTATGCTTTGTAGAAAGGCATACATGCTCATTAAAAAAAAATATTTTTCCATGTTGAATTGACGAGATTCTGAGAAGATTTAACTTTTCCCACGATGTGGTTTTGAAGTCCAGCGTTGGATTCAATTCAACTTCCAAATATTTATAATTTTCTACAACATCCACGCGATTTCTGTGCAGGAACCAATTATAGTTCAGTGTTGAGTAGCCACGATTACTATTTGAAAAAATCATTATTTTCGACTTTTCTGTATTAATGACTAGTCCCCATATTTCGCAGAACAAAGCAAGACGTTTTATCATTATCATTGTCATGTTAGCGATTCTCACTCCACCAGTTAGTTCGGATACTATATCGTTGATAAATAGAGCAAATAGCAGTGCACTTAGTGGACGTCCTTGTTTTACACCACTATCTGTTTTAAACCACTCTGAGAAATGTGTGAGCATCACTAAGTACATATATGAAGGTGTTTTCACCAACACAGTAAAGTAATAATCCTTATATTAATATTAATATAAGCCATCTTAAATATTTGATTAAGATAAAAATTGATGTTCATACCATTTAATTTATATGAATATCTCAGAAACTAATCATGCAATTGCTTTAAACACTTGTAATTATTGTTCGGTTGTCAGTTGTCACAGTGTAAGAGCTATAGCGACAAAAAAACTTACGACATTTGATAACGAAAATAATTAGCCTTATTATCATATCTCCCAGCACGTGTGATAAATAATCCGAAAGTCTGCCAAGCCTACGTGGTTGGTGTGGCCACCACGCTCCGTTAAAGGTGTTAAAAATTGTATGGGGCTTGTATAGGAAATTTTTGTCGTTGCAAATAATAATGGGATGTTGTAAAGTGACAAAATACAAGCATATTTAACTACTGGGTGGGGGGTCTTTCTCCCCCCGTTCATCCAGAAGGTGCAATTTTCTAAACATAAAATACATTTTATTTTATAGAAAACTGCCTCTTCCTGCGAAATGGTGTGGGATAGACCCCCCTCTCTGTAGTAAAATATCCTTGTATTTTGTCACCATTAATAGTTTGCAGCGAAAAAAATTTAACCATATTTATGTACCTACATTTTATTTTACAACGGTTTCCTAGTTATAGATGGAGTTTTAAATTTGCAAATTTGTGATTCAATCCGGCGTAAAAGTGCTATATTTTATAAAGATTCAAGTTAAATCAATGTATACAAGAACATTTTGTTGCATAAATAAAAGTTTGAATTTTTTTATTTTTTAATCCTTAGAACTAAAATGTCATGTCATGGAATTTTAAAATGTCATGTCATTGGAATCGTATTTATTGTCTTCCCTCGCTCGTTGCAGAATCATCTTTAATAAAATAATAATTTATTAAATTTGTTCAGCACATGTCCAATGTGAACCAGAACTTTTGTCTCAACTCTTGAAAAGTCCTCAAAATATTTATTTTTTTAAAATTGAATTGCATAAGATGGGCTTTTCCAACAAGTGCCATCAGCGGATCCAGCCGTTCCATTAAAGAAACACCCTAAAATAATACAGTGCCATATTAAGGATAAAAAGCGTATAATCTACATATGTATATATAATTATAAATATGTATACAATTTTCATATGTGAAGTTAAATACACATACACACATACATTTATTTTAAATTCATAATAAACCAACCGAGTGTATGATGAACCAGGCTGTGTATGCAGAAAATCCTGAATACATTGCATGGTGTGATCTCATTAAAGGGGGAATCCCAACACACCCCAAACATTTCATCATTATTATCATCTTTTTACTTAAATATTCGCAATGTTGCCACAACGCAAAGCAGAGCATTCATGCGAATATGCGAAATGTTGTTCCTGAAAAATTTAATAAAAATCTTCGGAAGTGTTTCCGTTCAGTTTCAATTGCAAGCTGCACCCAGCTCCTTCCAGTAAAATAAAATGCCTACCAAAAAATGAGTAGAGTCCTTGCCCGAGATAAATAAGAGAGAGGATATTACTTTCTGCACGCCCAAAAATAAATGGGGGAATTGTTTATAAAAAAAAAAACGACAAAAGTAAAAGGAAACAGCACTTTGCGCGATATAAACGGGTTGAAACCGGGATGCAACAGCGTGCCAGAAAAAAAACGACAAACAAACAAAACTAAGGAGGGAATACAGCTCCTGATTGTTTGGTGTTGTCGGCACAAAGGGCACAAGCAAAGTACTTGCGTGATTAAAAGCTGGAATAATGCCCTAAAGCATGTTTCGCTCTGAGATGCGATTGTATGTCGTATTTTGTTTTTGAACTTTATGGCTGTATGTTGTGTGAAAACATTGGGAACATCGTTTACAAAGCAGGATTTCGAAACTCAAAAGTATTACTCTTGCATATTGCATGACCCTTTGTGTGTTGTTTTTCTTATATTAAGAGCCGGGGGAATAGCGAAGCTCATGCCTCATACCTCCAAAGGAAATGTGGATCGTTTCGTCCTGTTAACTTAATTTCAAGCGTGCAGCTCAGCACGGTGGCGTTGATTAATATTCCTCTTGTGAATAAAGCTTTCCTTTGACACTCTTAATATCAGAGAACCAGCAAACGTCATACATATATGTTGTACCAATATTCAGAACAGTTTGTGGATTAATTTGGTTAAAAGCAACCAAATTAAATATAAAACATCAGTTGATGGTAGCACTATCGGTTGTAATTAAAAATACAGAAAATTGCCCAAGCATCTTTCAAGTTATATAGACATTTTCAAGGACTGCATCAAAAGTATCATTAATGTTTACTGTTGCAGATGGATATAAGTGCGAGGGTTTACATGTTTCTTTGACTGATTCTTTGTAACGTTTAAACTAAATGAAACAATTAGTTATTTACAAGGATTTAACAATCCTTACACTACGGTTATGTCATTTTGTCTCATACATTGCATGGCCTTCATTCAGTATCAGATTAAGGCTTTTGATAGCCCCAATTATAGAAAACCTGTCCAAATCGCTGGAAATTGGATATCATTTATTTACAAAACTTAAGCCGCGTTCGATTTACTGAACCCCTAATGATTATATTGAAGAAGAAGTACTAGAGTACCTTCCTTATTACGGTCTAAGTAATTCTATATTTTCTCGAAATCTGGTTTTGATAAAATTGTAAGTGTGGTCAAATCTCACTCAATTTCAACTTTGGTATTGGTGCAGAAATAACGGTCCGCAAAATTACATTCAAACTTGTTGGAAATATTATACTTTCAGTATAGGTATATTCCTTTTCTAGATTATATTTTAAGTGAAATGTCTTCCAGGTTCCCAAGCGCTCCCTTGAAATGAATCGGACAGTTGCAGAAGTTGCTGTCCCATAACTTCAGCGACGAAGATGTAGAGGATGTTTTGCAAGTCACTAAAGGGGGAATAAACCTGACTTAAAGTTTTTCTTAATTTTTCTTAATTTAAACTAGTTTTTCTTAATTTCTCAAAAACTAATTTAACAGAAAACCGGATGCCAAAATGTATTGGCATCCGGTTTTCTGTTTTTGACTAAAAATTAATAAGAGCATTGAATTTTAAAAATAAAAATAATAGTTAAATACATAAAATTTTGAAAAAATTAGTTTAAACATTTTTTTTAAATTTTTTTCTCAAAATTTTGAGTTTGAAAATTAATTTTTTTAAAACTGTTTACTTAAAAAACTTTATTTGAAAATAAAATAAAAGAGTAGTTTTCTGGCTTTCCAAAAAGATATAACAAGGCTTTGTATCATTCACCGTTGTTTTTAAATACTTTTTTTCTGATTTAAGTCAATTTTTTAGAAAATCTCCCCCCCCCTGCCTAAACGGGGGGAAATAGACCCCCTCTTATACGATTTTTTTCTTGTCTTAACCTTACCTACACGCTAAAACTTTTTGGTGCACCTTAACCCAATCACCCTGTATATGTTTGCAAGGTCACACTCACAATGAAGAAAATAAAATAAATACATTTAGTGACAGCTCCGAAGAACCAAAGCCTAGTGTTTTACACTTTCAATGAAGATGTCGAATAAAATAAGAAAATATCACTACACAACTTTTGATGAAAATTATTTCAAGCCAAAGTGTAGTTGGTTCTGAATAATTCAAAGTTTAGCCGTTGAGAACTTTTGCTCTCAGTCTCAGTTATATTAACCACACAATTATCATGCAGTGCGGAGTTCCCACATAAAAGTCAAAAAGTCTAGTGTGAAAAGTGTCGACGAGTTTCAAATTGAATGGATACATTTGCATTTTCTTTCCCTTCCATTGAACGTAAGGGATTCTTTTTTTTTCCTTTTATAGTTTCGCAAATTATTCAGCCACTATAATCATAAAAACGGTGTCATAGCGACAAGCTCATAAAAAAACTTGTTCGTCCGACAAAACTTTTGGTGAATAGCTTTAGTTTTTCATGCGAATATTTTAAAATCATCATTGCATAACATGATGGTTTCTGCATTATATATTCGTACTTTGCTTTGACGACACATAGTTGATAAACTTTGGTGGTTTTCTTTATGACATGTTGGCGACAGACAAAAATTAGTTCTTAAAAATATACTAACTGAAGATCCGTACTTTTGTGTTTTTTTTTCTACAAGGAACACCATGAAATGAACTACGAGCATATATAGTTATACAGTGAATTTGGATTTAAGATTGGTTAAGGACATTAATTTTACTCTTGTGCGTATATTTTTACTACACATGAAACAGTTTTTACTTGCGATTATAGGTACTAAGTATAAGGCAAGTTATACATTCACGGAAAACAAATTGAGATAACAATCAAACATAACATTACGATGATAGCAAAGACGAAAAAAGTGGGTCTGGCAATTCTGTATATCTGTCTGTATGTAAGTCTGTATGTATCAGCACCTGCAACCTAAACGGCTTAACCGATTAACTTTTGGTATGTAAGGATTGTAGACTCAAAATTGTAGGCTCAAAAAATATCGGTACCTGCCATATAACGGTTTTGAAAAAGCTTAATTTTCTCGAAAACGGCTCCAACGATTTTCTTGAAAAAAAAAATACTGAGGGTTTCTGTCTGATTTTCCTTTTTTAAATTGCAAAAAAAAAATTGCAAGTCTATTAACGGTACCTACCATAGAACCGTTATTTTTTACTTGAGCTATCTCATGAACGTGTTAATCGATTTCAAACCAAAATTTTTTTTAGAAAGGTCTAGATGACTTGAAAAAAATTCAATACCAACATTTTGCAAAAAATCTTAATTTAAGTTTTATTTAATTTTTTAATTTATTTTTTTTGTAAATTCAATATTTGGAAAACGGCTTGACAAAAAATTTATAGTTTTTGTGCATAAAATGCAAACAATTAAGCACTTAAAAATGGCGTTCTTCAAATTTGTAAAAAACTTTTTTATAAAAAATATTAAGTAAACATGGATTTTTTAAAAACGATTTTGGAATAATTTTTTTGTAAACTTATATTTAGGCAACAAAATTTTCTGCATACTTTGAGTTTGGCTTGATTTTTTATAAAAACGAATTTTAGCACTGTGAAAAATTCATATGATTTTATTCCTTTATATTTAAAAACAAAAATAAAATTATTAAATGTAATTTTATTTTCGTGGCAACTTGCCACAAGAACAAGTACTTGTGACCTAGTCGTGCACCACAAGAGCAAGTTCGTGCGACCCAGTCGTGTTGTGCACTTTATTTTTTTATATACAAGTAACTTTGCATATATTAATACCTCAAATACATATTAGTTATAAGACTTTAAATATAATAACTTGGCTATACTTTGCTATTTTATATATATATGAAGTTTTTTAAACTTCTTTCAGATAGTCGAATAATTTATGAGGAATCTATTCATTTAAGTTGAAATAGCCATACGGAATGAACATAAAACATTAACAGCCGTATTTATAGTTAAATCTTACAAGGATCTTAAATCGCCTTTACCTAAATGGTATTTAAGTCGAAAGATTCAAGCCAAAATCAAAGTATGCAACAAATTTTTCTGCATAAATATAAGTTTACCATAGAAATAATTCCAAAATCGTTAGAGCGGTTTTCGGGGTATGCCAATATTAAGTGCTAAATAGTTTACATCTATTGTATAAAAAATAATTTTTTTTAGTCAAGCCGTTTTCAAAACATTGTATGCTGAAACTGGTGGATCAGCAAACTTAGGCCATGTGCCGATAGCGTTAAAAAATATATCCAGTGGCTAATTTTTGACGATTGATACATTTTTAGCTTTGCAGTGTGATGTCAACTGCATTAAATGGGATTTCTTAGGACAATATGTTTTTTTTAATTAACGCTGTTGGCACACGGCGTTAGATGGTTGGTCTGTCTGTGATGATGTGCGGATGAAAAAGAACTGATTTCTGACTCTACATTATGTTAGTGTTACGGTTGTTTTTCAATATTTTTGCTCGTATTTTTGTCTGTTTTAATAAATTTTTACCTGGTAAATCGAGATGAAATCCTTTTCCTATTCGATTTTATCTTGGTTTCAACCAAGTCTCTAGCTTTTTTTTACACCTTATACGAATTACCTTTATATAGTCGATATCCATTCGTCATGATTCATGATTTATGTTTCATGAATGTTTCACATACGCCAAAGTGCCTCTAGAATTGTTTTATCTAAATAAGTATTATTGTTTAGCTGTCTTATAAAGTACAAGGAAGATAGTTTTTTTCAGGATTTATGAAGGCAGACTTTTTTCTATTGTTATTCAGATTTTAGTATTTTTCTGTTTATTTTTTCTGTGCTTCGAAACGGTCCAATGGTGATTCTTTATTTTCTTGTTAAAATTTTTAATTGAAAATATACTGTTAGTTCACATCAAGTCCAAGTTAAAAAAAAAAAAATCAAATTGACAAGATAATTAAACTTATAAGAAGTTCTGACAAGTTCCAGTTAAACATAAAAGTTCCATGAGAAATTCAAAGATAAACCAAATAATAATTTATTATTTTCCTTCACATTTATCTTTGAAACGAACAATATTTAACATCCTCATCCTAACACATTGTCATTTTGCACAAAGGCAAACATTTTATTTTGAAAAATAGCCAACGATGATATATATCCGTTCCCGAGATTCTTAACTAATCTTCACCAAGAACCAAAAAAGAAGAAAAAAAAAACAACTTCAAATCATTTCATTTCACAACATTAAATACCCCCAAAGGCAGACAGTATCCAATGATCCTAGAATACAGTGATTTATGTTTTGCTCCTATCAACAAACAATTCAATTCAATGGTATCGTCCTTTTGGTGCGCGTATATTCGTATATTGCCCCAAGTTAGATGTTGCCTGTCATCGGGCTATCTTATACATTTAAAATTTATATGTGTATTCTTGCTTTTGGATTGTAACTGTCGATGGATTGATACCAAGATCCTTACTCTGCATATATGTATATAGTATTGGCAATGTGTATATGAAGCAGGATGTGCGTTGAGGAATTTCGGGACCAAGAAGTTGGGGCAGGAATTCCTACACTATACCCGATAAGGACTTAATCGAGTGTGAATCATTTGATTTTCTCTCAGAAGCGAGGATGTGTGTATCCTGGCAAAAAAACATATGGATAAAACTTTAGTTCGCTAAGTCGATAAGCAAAATGGTAACACACAGGATACCCACTCAAAGCAAATTTATTTATTTATTTATCTTATCCTTATACGGTGTGTGGTCACAAAATGCTTGCGATTTTGTTCAAAGCGCTACTCGTAAAATGAAGATACTTTCAAAGATATATATTCTTTAATCCCAGTAGGCCGATTGCATTAATGCTGGTATTGGCAGGGGCGGATTTAATGATCACTCTTTTCCAATTGGTTAATTCGTTTGAAAACATAGATGCTATGGAAATGAGTTAGCATGACAGGTCAGGGTTAATATTCGAAAGCGTCAAGTTCTTTCAAATATATCAAACCACAATGTATCAAAACCATTAACATAATTTATATTTAATTTTAACACATTCTGGATTCGACAGATGTGAAAGAACGTGACGTTTTGAACAAAAGGCTCAACATTTCGTGCCATCATATTTCCATACACATGTTCACAAAAGAAATTAAAAAAATTGAAAGTTGCGGCAAGAGAGGTTCGAACCGAAACAATGAGGGGGAGACACATTGTAAAAAACTAGAATCTTTCAACAAAAACATTGTACATTAGTGCGACCAAGTTTGATGGAACCAATATTTTCTACAACTTATTTGCAACGCCGTATATACTTCGCTCTTTTAAACATTAATCTTACCTTTTTGTTCACATCATATACAGGGTGATTGGTATAAGATGCACCAAAAAGCTTGAGTGTATAGGTGGGGTTAAGACAAGAAAAAAATCGTATGAGAGGGGGGGTCTATTTTCCTCCGTTTAGGCGGGAGAGGCAATTTTCTAAAAAGTTGACTTAAATCAGAAAAAAAATTATTTAAAAACAACGCTGAATGATACAAAGCCTTGTTATATCTTTCTGGAAAGCCAGAAAACTATTCTTTTATTTTATTTTTAAATTAAGTTGTTTAAGTGAACAGTTTTAAAAAAATTAATTTTCAAACTCAAAATTTAAAAAAAAAAATTTAAACTAATTTTTTTAAAAGTTTTATATGATTAACTATTATTTTTTTCAAAATTCAATGCTCTTATTAATTTTAAGGCAAAAACAGAAAACCGTATGTCAAAATGTATCTTAGTTTTTGAGAAATTAAGAAAAACTAGAAGTATTTTTTTCCAAGAAAAACCTTTTTTTTTTTTTGGTTTTCCCAAATTTGACCTGCTCAGGTCAATTATTAATTAGGGGATATCCCTTTTTTATTTTTTATTACATACCATCCGATTTTGATCAAATAATAAAAAAAATCGAATTCACTTTTTACTTTACTTACTAGTTTTACTTTTAAATTTTTTTAATTTCTCAAAAACTAAGATACATTTTGGCATCCGGTTTTCTGTTTTTGACTAAAAATTAATAAGAGCATTGAATTTTGAAAATAAAAATAATAGTTAATTACATAAAATTTTGAAAAAAATTAGTTTAAATTTTTTTTCAGTTTTTTTTTCAAAATTTTGAGTTTGAAAATTAATTTTTTTAAAACTGTTCACTTAAACAGTTTTCTGACTTTATAAAAAAATATAACAACGCTTTGATCATTCACCGTTGTTTTTAAATATTTTTTTTTCTGATTTAAGTCAATGTTTTAGAAAATTGCCCCTCCCGCCTAAACGGGGGGAAATAGACCCCCCCTCCAATACGATTTTTTTCTAGTCTTAACTCCACCTACACGCTCAAGCTTTTTGGTGCACCTTATGACAATCACCCTGTATTTATCCACACTTTTTGTATTCGTTTTGATTAACATGTCAAATTTTGCTGAGCCGGCCAAACACAAAACACGCCAAAAAACAAATAATAATTTTAGCTACATAATTTTCTTATATTTTGTAGAAAAGGGTTGTCCCAGATTAGCATAGATGGAAAAAAACAACTTCATTAACAAGTAAGGAAAGTCGTCTTCTTTTCAGATAATGTTAATGATCGAATCTCACCAAACCATTCTCACTTCAACGCTACACCTAATGATCTTCTTATGGGATTCACAAAAATTTCGCCCAACGGAATACCTAAATCTAGAACTCCCATGCATGCTTTTGGTAAAGCTTTAAGGTTTAATACTCGAAAAATATCAAGTCAGCCAATGTGTTATCAACCAGCAACTGTAATAAAGTTGTTAGACCAAATATCCTAAATTTGATGTTGATCATTGTACGATATTCAGTGGCACCAAAGTGCAAAAAAAAATTTACATGGAAGATCAAATATTTAAATGAAGATGCTGGTACTGGAGATGGCAGATAAATTATGGCCAGTAACTTCCGGATTGCTGTTGAAGATGCTGGCTTTTAATGTTTTTTGTCACCACGGGATATTCTGATTTCTGAACCGTCCTGCAACAATTGTACGTAACGTATTACCATTGAGTTTATACACATATCGCCTTACTAATAATCAAATTTAGCAACAGCTTAAATTAAAATCTCCACACTTTAGAAATTGTGTATACCAATAATGATTTTAGTGTCCAGATTAAGCACTAACAAGAAGTCAATATTTAATGTTGAGAAAGCCATGTTTAAAGTCGAACACTAATGAGGGATAATATGTTTTACAAGTGTTGCCTAGTCGTTCTTTCTTGATACATATTTATCTGTGATTATATGGCTAAATGTTATTATATAGGGACTGTTTGAGATTTTACAAGGGAGAATTTTTGAAAGTATCATGTAAAATCAGAAAATTGCTTTCACAAATTAATATTTTTTTTATATTTTTAAACATTGGTAAGTACCTAAGTCTTTTGTGAAAACAACATTCTCTTCATAGCATTTACGACTTTAAAAATGCTTCCAAGTAAAATAAAAAAAGATATGCACCAAAGTTTAACGTTTTTTCGTAATTCAATATTTTGAAAACTTGTTGATGGATTCTTATGAAATTTACTTTTGAAAAAAAAAAATATGGAAAATTATTTTTTCCAATTTTTTCGAATTTTAGAAGTAATTCTTTGGTCCCGTTTTTTAGCTGAACCGTGGACAACTGTCCAGAAATATAGTTTCCACGACCTAGTTCGACATTTCCTTTATCCAACAGCATAAATTATGAACCGTGTAAACCGGTTCAGTGATTGCTGAAACACAAGCGGATAAAGATTTCTCGTTGTAACCATTACAAAACTCTTAATTTCCTGTTAAAATGTTTGTTTTAAATTTAAATTTTCCGGGACAGATTTTCGGGAAATTTATTATTCAATATTTACCAACAACACAAATTAAAGATAGAAAAACAAATTCGTATGTCTCTTTAAAAGGGTGGTTCGAGTCGACCATGGGTAGATACTATTAGTACTGAAATTGTTCATTAAAAATAAATACGGCAACACTTTAAAGGTTGCAAATGTGACAATTCATGTCTTTTTTTCGGTTTTTTTTTTGTTATGAATTTGTCTTGTTTTGTATAATTAATCATTTTTCTTAATTTTCGAAGAACTTGCCCCATTGAAAGAACTTTTCTCTTTTTATCCGTAACCTTAAGTCGCGTATAAATTTGTTTGTGTGGTATATAGTAAATTACTCTTGCTTGTACAATAATATATTTTGTTTATATTTTAATTCAATTTAAATTGCATAAAAAACTTTTCTCACTTGAATTAATTTTTGTTTATTTACTTCAGTCACGAAAACAGAAGTGTGTATGAATGTGCGTTATTTTTGTTGACAGATAATGGTGAAAATTGTAGTAGATTCAAAGAAAGAGTGGAATTTGTAAGTGAAAGGGTAAAATTTTGTTTATTGGTAGGATTCTGTTTAAGCTCCATACTTTATTTTAACCTGCAGGCTAACTAATAATCGACATCTGCATCTGATTATTAGTAAGTAAATAAGTAAATCATCTTTTGTTAAAGGTAAGTTTCAAATAAGCTCGTAGGATGTCGTTACCTACTATCGACTTGTTTTTTTTTTTACTTTTGTAGCAATTATTCTTGAGTTAAAAGGCAAGTGAAATAAAGAAAAAAAAAATACAAATGTATGCATAAGAATTTTGTTCGGTTCGGTTTGAGGGATTTTCGTTACCAAAAATTATTGCAATAATAATTACTCGATATTCTCACTTAGCGACATCTACTTCGTAGAGTTTGAATCCATCTTGATTCCTCTGAAAATAAGTACCTTAAATGAAATAATAGATAATAAATAATAATATAATTTTCTAAAACTAATTTATTTGTATTTGATGTCATGGCTCTTTTTACGAATCTGTCAAAACAAGCAAAATATATATTGAAGTCTTGAGGTGTGAAAGAGGCGCCTATAAGAAATTATGAGAACATAGCCACCTATTTCGACAGCTAATGTAATAGATTTAGTAATAGAGCGGCGTTTAGTAAAAGACGTTTTCAAGTTGGTTATTGGTATACGGGCCTATGTGTATAAACTCAATGCTATTACATATTAGGAGTTTTGTATGAGTTTAGTGTCCAATTAAATATAAATCCGCCTCTGGATTTTGGTCATGTTTTGGCATTCTCTGAATCGTTTCAAGTGGTCGATTAGTTTGGTGTTTATTCTTTTAGTTATTTTGTGTCTTCTAATGTATACTTATGTGGGATGTTTGAATGGTTAAAGATTGTGTAGAAAGATAGTAGGAATTTAACAAGTGCTTTGAATTACTCGTATGTACATAAAAGGTATTTTTGTATTTCTGTGGGCGGTTTTGCTTCCATACTGGTCGCAACGAGGTAATAATTCCTTTGATGTCTTAAAGAATTCAGTTACCTGTTTTAAAGGGTTATAAAATTCTTTAGTATAGCTTTTTGTACACAAAACATCCCAACTGACCATTTTGAGTTAAAAAATAAATTAGATAATGAGAATTTAGAAAGAAGACACATTTTAACATTGTTTTATTTTTAAAAGAACCAGTTCCAAAACTAAATACAGAAGTAGTAGAATCGACAACAGTTCTGGACATATATTTTCAAAGAACTGATCCAGTTGTCTTCCATATGACATTGAAAAATACGCGATACAGAGAACTGAGTGCAACTGGGTAATATCACTATTCACTATTCTAAACATGCATAGAGTTTTAAGTAAGGAAACCTTTATTATATGAAATATTCAATCTTACTTTTCTAGTAGATAGTACGAAGGAGAGTCGTAATATAATATATCGCGCAACTGCTATAGTAGGCGTCATCAGCACGATATCGACATAATCGCCTACTCCAAGCGTCCTAAGATGTTCCAGCAGTACTGCAGTCTATACTCCAAAAAGTACAACTAACCTTACTAATATATGACAAGCAAATAGCATACAGGGAATTTTACTACCCATCAGGTATACTATCGGACCAACTCACAGTATTTCCACCTCAACGAAAACCGACTACGCCGTAGTTCGAGTGCTATAATGTAGAACTTGATGAAATTCACCGCACTCGAATAGTATCGATTCAATTTACATTTACAGCATTTTCTACCGGCTACATAAACAAGCTGGAAGATGAAATCGCCATAAAACTACAAAACTGACGGGAAAATGTCAAAGATTTAATCCGATCTGGTTAGTTGTTGATTCCATAGCACTTTAGGATGAGTGTAATTGAAAGTATTGATCGGATTTATCAGAGTCTTTAACATGAACACCGTCACTACATTCTAAGAGGAGACTTTGACCTAAGGCCAACTGATGGAACTGGTAAGAGAGTTCGAATAGTGAAAGTTAAAATCAGACGTCACACCCACTGTGGTGAGAACAACTCCAATAAATAAATAATTCCTGAACTACCTTCTTGGATTTCTCTCCCAACATCCACCCATTCATTAAGTGCTCGTTTCAAATATGAATTCTAATTTAATATGATGTCTTCATCGTCAGCATATAACAACTTCTTATTTTGCGGGTTAATCATCTATTCTTCAAACCCTTTCACATATAGACATTGTTTATTTTTCATATTTCGTTTTCAAATGATAATGAAAAACGCACACCCTATATTCTACATACGTAGAATATTATAACAAAATGTTCTACTCTTTAAAATATCTTTTCAAAAAGTTTGCACTTTATGACTTATATTAGAAAACTTCTTGATATGCTAGATCAGTCAAAACGTATGCCGAAACCACTTACAAAAATGTCCTATTCAATATTAACATTGGAAACCAGAGATCCTTCATATTAAATATTTGCTTAACCCCATCTAAATCAACTCCCCAAGCGAATTTAGCAATTTTGATATTCTAAAGCTGCACGCTTCACAATTTCCAACCACAACCGCGCTCACCATCAAATGACTTATTGGCAATTTCAAATGTATTATTTAAAATGACATGATATACAGTCTATTCATTAAATTTTATTTACACAGATAATTGGAAAAGTTCATCTCTTTACCCCGCGCTACATTGCTAATACAAAAGTACCTATATACATCCCCATTATGCAAGAGACAGTGCCATTTCTCTAAGTTCTCGTAAAAGCCATAAATCCTCAAATCCCTTTGCGAGAATTTCGCACAAACGAGTGGAACAAGATTGAATTCTAGCTTTATCTATTTTTTTTTTAGATGGATGAAGATATTTTTATCATCAAGGATATTTTTATCATCGAGGAAACCCCATCAGCACACCCGGTGCGAAACACACACATGACAGCTAGCTGGTAGAGGCGTAAGGAATAAAAAAAGGACATGAAGCAACTAACACACATAATTCCACGTATCTTTTGCTAAGAGGGTAGAAATCCCATTTGTTAATTTCCGAAAATTATTGAAGAGCTTAATATTTATACTTCTATAGTCCTAAAGTGAAGGGAGTGCTCTGCTGCTACACCCACCCACACCAAAAAGGATAAATCGGTTTTTGTAGAGATTGCAGAAGGATGAGGAGATGTGGGGGATAACTTATTTTCCACCGTTCATATATTCTTTTGTTCATCTTGGCAAAGACTTTTTGCTTATATTCTCTGACTTTTTTTGGGGGATAAACTTTTACGCTTACAAAGTTAATTACAATGGAAATCGGGGTTCTTTTTCGACAAAGTTGTCGTCGTCATCATCGTAGCCGGCCTTGGCTTTCTATTCAACGAAGACGACGGCTCTATAAAATTACTGAAGCTAGATTGGCAGTGGAAAAAAATGTTAAACGAAATTCAGAATAAAACTCAATTAGGAATGAAGTTTAGACCGGAAGTTAACTGGACGGTATAACAACCTACTTAGCTGGACGGAGCTCTTTGAATTTTAATATCAGTTTCAAGTTTTTTTTTCTTAGCTGATTTATCGTTTAAAATTAGGTAAAACAACTCTATTATTTTTAAGAGTTTATTATGCTGGAAGCATCGTGAAGCATGATTTGAAGGCACGGGATTGAGATTAATTTTAATTTAGTCTGTCGAACTAAAAAGTATTTTTTTATAGGACCTGGTGTTTTAAAGTTTATGTTTAAAAATTGTTTAATTAGGAGTACTTTTAACGATCTTAATGGATGCATTTAATCTTAATCATTCATGCAGTAACTAAAATGGATTTCTGATGTCACTGACACCCGTGTTCGCTGCAATACTATATGTGTTACAGCGAACATGAATGTCAGTGACGTCACCCATGACGTAGGTATGTAAAATTTGATATGGGAAGTACCATTTCCTTCGTCGATTAATTCTTTTTATGGTCAATATTAAGCGACTGGAACCCCATTGCGGACCAAACTCGAATAGAGCATAAATTTCCTGAATATCTTTCTGAGGAATACGAGTGGCTCAGTGCAATTTATATTTTTGCTCAGTTTGAGCTCAGTTTAATCACGGTGTTTCAGTGTGGTCTTTACTCTGATTCAAATTAGACTTAGCTTACTTTAGAAAATGAGTTATCTTACCAACAAGATTTTCAGTACAAGATTAACATATTAATCAAAAACTCCTATGCCCAGTTTAACAATCGTGGTTCCACCGAAATGGGCGTGCTACGAAGATTCCTTTGCTGGAACGAACTGCGTTAGAATTAAAACACACTCTTCTGTGGTTAATAATTGAATGGTTTATTCCCTATATAAAAGGATAATATTTAGTTTAATATATATTAAATAATATGTAACTATCTTACTAGTTTTTAGCAACTTCCTGGCGTCTTCTTATAGGTTCGAACACAATAATAATAATGAAAAGTTTGTTTTATAATTTTCTCTTCTAATAAATCAATGCAAACATAATTTGTAAATTAATGAATATCAAAGCAGTTTCTCAAAAAGTAAACAATTACTTCAAAAATGTACATGCAAATAAAAAATAAGTTTATAACAAGCGGTTTTTTGGCAGAGAATATGGTCTAGGACGTTCTTAACTTTTTAACACGAGGGTTTCTTTTTTTGGAGTGGCTGAGACTCTTTTATTGAGCATGTTAAACTTCGACCATATTTGCATGTATAAGTTAGTTTATATGGCTCCTCCACCATCAATAGTAGCTGTTCAGAAGACACCGCTTGAAGGTGGGAGTAGGAATTGACCATACTTATGAAGGGTTTTCCATTAGGAGTTTCATATATTTTAATTAATCAAACTATGAGTGGCGACCTAGCTAAGTCGCATTGGCTACGCATTGGCGAAACGCAAGATAACCATTTTCGAAAACCGCTCGTTGAAAATATCAATCGTGGCAAGGGCTGTTTGCGTAGCGTAGTCCTGTCGTAACCATATGCCGTCGGTGTCCATATCATTTAATTCGGGTCAAAGGGAATTGCTTAACATCAAACGAGCTCGGCTTTGACTATGATGGCCAACTTCGTTCACAAATAAATATGCACCGATGATGCTGGCAGCTACTGGTCTGGCATACCTGATTCCAAGATGCCGATTAGTCAGGAATCGATTTATAGATTCAATACAAGAGCCATTAAAGATTTAAATCTTCAGATAGCTATATGCAGCCCTATTTAATTTTTCGAGAAATCGTGAATAAATTTGGTAAACTAACAAATAAGTGTTTGATGTGCATTACTTTGAAAATATAACCGATCTTAGGGCTAAGGAATATCCCACTCAGTTTCTTTTGAAATAAACGGCATCATATAGAATTGAAGCGTTTAGAAGAAGAAGAATGTCCATAATAATTCTCTTTGTTTGCTTGACAAGACAGACTCAATAAATGACAATCATTTGTGACTGTTATCAACTGTCAAAGTTGAAAACTAAAATATGTACTAAAAGAGGTTAGTTTAGGTACGTCAAAGAGTTCTTAAAAAAAAAACAAGATAAATTAATAACAACAATAAAAATGTGTCTTATCTTCCTGTCAAAAACAGAAATGTGTATTTGATAACCCGATTTTTTAAACAGATTTCTTTCGTATAATTTGACGGTTTTATTCTGGACCAATTTTTGCTGCAATATCTACTTTCTCATAGTTATTTAAAGACTGAAAAACTTATTTTTAAAAGCCTCAATTTACCGATACTATTGTCCTAAAATTTAAACTGCACTTCAATTTTGTTGGCATGATTGCATTGCATGCGGCTTACGTTATATTATATGGTCTTCTTTTTACCATAAACATAACTAAACAATATTTTTAGTACAATTATTCTACATCATTTAAACTCTTATTTACAAACTACGAATATCAAATAAAAGGACCCCATTTAAGGTGCAAATTTTGAAGATTAAATTTCCATCCAAACCAGATGTGCATAACTTGTTAAAAGAAAATACTTGATGTTATTGTTACATCAAACAATAATCGCACCCCATTGTCATGCCGCTTATACCTCATCTTTATTCCCCAGAGTTAAGCTACCCTCGCTATTGTCTATTGTTGCAATTTTAATTAAGCGCGGTAAATTACAATTAAAAAGTTTTATTTCTGATGCCACAGAAAAACGAGATGACTACGCTGCCGAAGAGGACAAGGATGATATAGAGGAATGCGA
This sequence comes from Baccha elongata, assembly GCA_951217065.1. Taxonomy (NCBI): domain Eukaryota; kingdom Metazoa; phylum Arthropoda; class Insecta; order Diptera; family Syrphidae; genus Baccha; species Baccha elongata. Next base: position 19,665,211 of record OX578274.1, on the reverse strand, counting down.
AGACAAGAAGAGGAGCTGAAAAGTTTTAAAACTACACCCAAAGGTTGTTTCCATGAATTTTAGAATTACATGCCTCTTTAATCAAATTGGGAGACGAAGACCACCCAGAAGCAGAAGTGACTTGAATAGAACTTCCTTAAGAACGGATTAATTTACGCTTGCGGACAATAATTATTATTCAAGGAAATATTAAACCCATGAATATGAAAACAGACAAAGGGTTTTTATAAAAGTTCTTTGTATAAAATCAATTAATTTTGAATGAGCTGTAAGGAAAAGTTAGGTCAAGAAGTATTTACGCTATAAAAATGTCAATGTTTTTAAAAAATGTATAAGCATCATCACCTATTATAACGATGTATTTATCTCATGGGCTAGAATTTTGTAGATATTTTGTTAATATCTAATTATTTACAAGGGACGTTATTTATTAAAGTGTAACAATTAAAGCAAGTCTTGTATTCTTCTGACGAACGTGGAAGGCTCAACTTTAGAGACTTTTCATTTGAGTTAACCATAGGAATGATTAACATAGGGTAGTGCATATTATTTTTCAAAATGAAAATAAGCAAAACAAACAAAATTGTTTCAAGTAGATATAACTAAATCCTCAGATATGGAACAATCCAAAAACAGGTAGCTGGCAAATGTTTTCTGAGGTCAATCTAGTGTACCCTACAAGCAGATTCCTATTTGTCACAAACTAATGCAAGATGTCGTCGCTAGAATTCAATTGGTTTCGAAGTAGAAAATACAAAACCGTTCAGTTTGCGATGTTTTGTCATCCCGTGATAGTCAAACATATAAATGGGAGTTTTGTAATTCGAGATAGTTAATATCATCGCTAAAATTGGAAAAAAGAAGATGAAATATTTTTTATTTTAAAAACATCTAAACTACAATTTTAGTTAAACTTTTTTTTTATTAAAAAACAAATAACACTACTGCATTGTGAGCTTCTAAGATGCTTGCAATAATTTTGCAGCATTTTCTTAGATCCATGGACGAAGATTTTCCACAGAAGAATAAACTCCAGAATAATCAGCACGAGAACATGCTATCATACCCTGTTTCCAGTATATAATATCTAAACTACAATTTTAGTTAAACTTTTTTTTTTTATTAAAAAACAAATAACACTACTGCATTGTGAGCTTCTAAGATGCTTGCAATAATTTTGCAGCATTTTCTTAGATCCATGGACGAAGATTTTCCACAGAAGAATAAACTCCAGAATAATCAGAACGAGAACATGCTATCATACCCTGTTTCCAGTATATAATACCAGCTAAAAGGTTATTAACAATCATTGGACCACCATAGTTACCCCAGCATGCATCTTTATCTCCAGTCTCGAGAAATACGTTTTTCTTTAGCGCCGCATAGAATAATAAATAAAGAGAACATCATCTCAGGAGGCTCCACCCACTTTTGCTTACAAATTTTCAAAACTGCAGAGATTTTACTCTGTATGCGTGCCCGTGAATTTCAAATTGAACTGTCAAATTTGGCTAGACCATACATTCAACGGGAGGAGACGGAGTAGTTCAAGTTTATGACCTGTTGGTTAAGCGCGGAAGTATAGATACGAGATGCCCATACGGAAATTCCATACTTGCCTACATATTGGTTGTTACTGTACACGTTTCAAACTGAGACCTGTATTTTCTCTCAAACTGTACAGCTCAAATGTTGACATTTCGATTTATAAATAAAAATGCAAACATTTTGTAGATGTATACAAATTTATAATGTTTTAGTATGCAATGAATAAATAAATAAAATAGTAAATTAATAATTAATAAACAATTTAAAATGAATTGCCTTATGATTGGCTGTAGTTCATGGTTCATGCCCATGAACCATGGGCATGAACTATCGTATCACAGGCAAGCAGACAACCAAAGATTAATAATTTAATCTTTGCAGACAACCTTGATAATAAAAATAAATGAACTCCAAAACAAATATTTATTTTTTTAATTTAGTCTGTTCCAATGAACTATCCTATCACAGGCAAGCAGACAACCAAAGATTAATAATTTAATCTTTGCAGACAACCTTGATAATAAAAATAAATGAACTCCAAAACAAATATTAATTTTTTTAATTTAGTCTGTTCCAAAGTGGACAATTTAATCAACATTTGATTAAAGCAATAGGTTTTAAATGGTCAACCTATTGATGTTTGAAAATTTTCGAAAAAATCATTTGTTATAAACTATGATAATAAAACGGACCTTAGTGCTGTTCCACTTTTTTCCTCCAAAAGTAAACAAATGTATGTTAAATTATTTGGTATTTAAGAAAAATGCATTAATGTTCAATTTATTATTGCAGGAGAAAAGTTTTTAATGGTCAACCTATTGATGTTTGAAAATTTTCGAAAAAATCATTTGTTATAAACTATGATAATAAAACGGACCTTAGTGCTATTCCACTTTTTTCCCCAAAAAGTAAACAAATGTATGTTAAATTATTTGGTATTTAAGAAAAATGCATTAATCTTCAATTTATTATTGCAGGAGAAAAGTTGAACTTAATCCGTGCTTCACCCCCCCCCCCCACACCAAAATAAACGAAACGTAATTTGTATTTTTTGATTTGAAAACGTTTGATTTTTTGATTTTGGGTTTCATTTAGCATGCCGCGTTTCTAAAGCCGTAAACGACAATTTCAAATAAAACAGAACGAGGACGACGGACGAGTGTGCTACAATGAAAAAAGAAAATGATCATTTGAAGAAGTTCATTAAATTGTAGAAAAATGCTTTGGAAAAACAAAATCGGATACTGATAAAGAAGGAAAAACTAATTCAAACCTTAAATTCTTTAATGAATGAGATTGCATTGCAAAGAAACAAACATTACTCAAAAATGTTATTTTCTTATAATTTACATATTTTATAATATTTTTTCCAAAGAAATTTAAGTAGGTAGGTAACAACGATTATAGATAAAGGATGAGTGAATGAGCACTTCTCTTTCTTCATTAATTCATCATTTCAATGACACATACCTAAATCTTTCTATTTGATGCAATTTATCAACACAAACTTGCGAGAGACGACTTGTCATTATATTCGAAAATGTATTGTAGTTCGTCACTTTACCTTTAGTAGATTCTGTCATTATAATTACTTTTATTTTTAGTGGCAAAAATAATGACCCTTCACACGATAATGCCATCTTATTTTGGCCTACAGTTCAGACTGTCTGTTTCTAAACCAACAAGTCTACAGGCATTCCTATATTGGTATGACCTTCTTCTCCTAACTTCCACTGGTGTGGGGTAGTTTAGAAGAACAGCTGGATAATTTATGTTCATACGCTCTACTTCTCTTTCATCACAATTGAAGTCGTTAAATACATACATATGTATTTCACTAGATTCATGTCACCGTACACAACCTTGTCACCGAACAGAATCTCGTCATTAAATCATCTTAGCCACACATTACCCAGGCACTTAAAAGAAATCGAAAGATTTTTCGATTTGTTTCCCTCAAAAAGAGGAGGACTTATCAAGAGTTACTTTTCGTTGGAATTTAAGTTTTGTTTCTAATTTACTAGTTGTGTTCGTTGAGCCCTGGGGTCGCGTTTTTTGAAAAACCTCAACTCGCTCTGGGTAACAAATTCTCTGTTTTTTGAGACCTGGGGTCGCCCTGAAGTAGATCTAGGTATTTTGCTGGGGCGAGTTGGGGTAAACAAATTTTTTGAGAACCAAAAAACCCAGGTTTTTTGACAGCTCTTGGGGCTGTCAAGAAAACCTGGGTCGACCCTGGGTAAAATGGATAAAATTCAACGAACACAACTATTATACATTTTTTTCAATTGCAAATATGTTACATAATTTAAAAACATATTTTTTTTCAATTTTCTAGATACAATTACCATATGAAATAACGGATGCGGATACGGTCTGAAAAATTATGTTAGAAGTCTTTAATGTACCTTCAACAAAAAATAAACATAATAACAACCTATGTATGTATATGCATTTCCATAATTTTTGGTTGTCTTTGAAATAACGTAAAACCTATTGTTTCATTACATTTAAATGATTTAACTAAGTTAACCAAAAACAAAATATATAAAATATCATCGTACATATTTTTTTTTTTTTTTTAATGTAAGAATTTGTTAAAAATCAAACAACTAAATCGATCTTTGATTCAAGTCTTCCAAATACAAAATAAATTTCTAAATATACAGTAGATGACGGATATAAGAAAAACACACTTATAAGACAGGCATTCAAAAACACCAAGCACATTTCCATAAAGATACATGTTAATTTTACCTTATATAAGAAAACCGTTTTGAAGAAAAATACTGATATAAGAATCTTATTCTGACACAAAATCTGATGCACTACATAGGAAATTAAACGTTTATAAGAAAATTTTCATTATAAGAATCCAAATGATGCTCCGTCTAATTTTCACAAAATTTCAGAACTATTTTGATCTTGTTTAAAGAATTTTGTAAAAAGAAAATTTTCGTTCAAACATGCTTTTTGATAAAACACTTATTTTCTTAGAGCGTTTTTATTTATATAAAAAAATTTATTTCTTATAAACATTTTGTTCATATAAGCGATGTTCTTTCTTATATAATTAATTCTTTATAAGAAAGCACGGATATAATAGTAAGAGAGGCGACCGTAGGTTTACCTATCTCATCGCGGCTCTTGGAAAATTGAACATAACCGATAGGTTTAGCCCTAACATTTCCAAAACCGATGGTCGGACAAACTTTTTCAGGGACGTTTAGTCACAAAATGACCACTTCCGGTCTATTTTGAAGCTGTTTTCTACCATAGACCCACTCGAAAAAAATATGGAAAAATATATTTTGAGAGGGTATTGGTGTGCATAACACGAAAATACCACTTGTTTGCTACTCAAATGTATATATAAAAAAATTATGAGCATTTAAAATTTTTGAGTCCCTACAAATTGATTATTTTCATTTAATAACCTCCTAAAAGTATGCTATGATTTTGATCCAATGTTAAAAGTTTAATAAAAAACCATCCATATACCAAATATCGTACCAACGAAAATAATTTTTTTCTTCGTGTTGGCATAATATAACCCTCTTTTTTGACCATAGATTTTGTATCATAGGTGCAGGGAAATAGTTTTACGGGAAATAAAGTACCCAGTTGTGGGAAATAGATCCACTCACACTACTCACAGTCACTTCCAATTTTCTACCTCTGCATTATTGCTTCATTTCCCACGCCAACCAACATAGTCAACGATCGACACCTCTACCTACAACACCAAACTCAGCCGATCATCGCAAAACAACACCCAGTAAGCCCGAAATAGTGAACAAAATATTTTGAAAAACAACCCCCATCCTATTTAAAAAAAAAATCCACTCTTAACACAGGTCATACCGTTATGTCCATACTGTTGTATACCTTTGGTGAAAATGTCAACTTGCATACAAATATTTCTAATGTTCGTGGGTCCTTTAAAAAGGATAACAACTCAATTGTATGAGACACAGCAAAAATATTATAAAATTAATTTTAGTTGATTTTGGGTTCTCTTTCATTTTAATGAGCAGAACTGCAATAAGGATAAAGAAGCAAAAAATACTCACAAAGTAGTGGATTTTTTTTTTCTTTTTTGTTTGTATTTGGCTCTCCTTGACTCTTTGTTTCTTGAATTTAATCAACGCAGAACGTAAATAGACTCAGCAATCGTAGCGAACCCTATGAGCAGAAACGGTCAACACTGATATTCGAAAAGATGATTCCTCTATGTGTATAAACTCAATGGTGCCATTGGGTTTATACATATCTTTCCGAATAGCAATGTTGAACGTATCTGCTGGTAGGGATCGCTACGATCGCAATTAAGTTCCTTACAAAACAGGGAAACAGTCAAAGAGAAACAAGGAAATTTCCAAAGAAATGGTACGGTTGCTGTTCATTAAGATTCTGATCCTTCGTTATCTACCCTTCAATAGTGTCTAAGTAAATTTCAAAGAGGCAGAGAGAGGTTGAAGATGTCCTCCGCTTAGCCTGCCCGATTAATGCCTCTACAGAAGAAAACGTTGAAAGGTCAAGAAAATTGTATGTACTGTTGGGTACCCGAATGAAGGTTAAAATAAAATCGTAGTGCTTACGACTTCGAAGACTGAGCAAATCTGATAATGAGTGGGTTCGAATTTCATGATGTGCATGTAGAAAGTTTTTCATAACGAAATTGGATTAAAGCTCGGCACCATCAATAAGGAGACTGATGATAGGAATTGGCACTCCTTGAAATAGCTATATCACCAGCCAAAAAAAAAAAAAAAACGAATTTAAAATTCGTAACAACGAATAAATAAAAATTCGTTTAAAAATTGGTGATAGCACCTTTAAGTTGTTTTTATTGTTCAAACATTCAAATCAGAGATTACTAATAATTTTATTGGTACTATACACAATATTCTTCATGAAAAGTTAATTAAAAAGTCAATGAAATATTGTTGCCGAATAAGCATCAGAACAAAAGTGTTAACAGAAAGCTGTAGGAAGTTTTTGAAGCTTTGTGGACAAAACGTAGATCCATTATGACCCTGAGAGGAAAGGGGACATTTGATGCATATTTTGGAGAGAAGAAGAAAAACTATTTTTGTGAGGATACTTAAAAGTAAATTTCTAGCTATAATGTAAGTTAGAAGATATTCTGTTGAAAAATAAAAATCATTTTAATTTAAAATAAGTTTCATTTCATTTCCGGAAATTTCATACCGGGAGTATTTTGAATTACCCTGGTATTTATGTGCCTCATCAAGATGTTTCTAAATCCTTGTAGATATAAAAGTAAAAATTTAAATTGACTCGACTATACTCTCACAAAACGTACCTTTGCTGTAGCATTTTTTTTATTTTTCTCTTCTTAATAATGTATATGAATTTTCATATCTATATAATTTATTTATTATTAATTTTTTGTTTATTTTATATTCTATTTTTTTTTTTTGCATTTAGAAATGTACAAATATTTTAATATATGTATGTATAATAAATTCTTTTACAATAAAACTTTTTACTTTTTTTCTATTTCTGTTTTTTTTTTGTAAGACTAAAGTACAATCTTAAAAAAAAAATATGATTTATGTTTTGGAAAATTTACATTAACACATACAATTATTTTTTATCTTTAATAACTTTTCTCTTTGTAACTTTCTTATATTTCAACGAATTATTTAACCATAAAATATAAAAAAAAACTCAATGGTATTACATATTAGGAAAAAAAAACTCTAAGCTTATGTAACTTATGATTTTGTTGGCAAAAAAAAGGATTGTATCTTTAATTTAATTTGTCTTAACTTTAAATATGAAACACAATATTTTTACAAGGAAAATGATGCATTAAAATTATTATATTTTATATGTATTTATTATATTTCTTATATTAAATGAATGATATAAAATTCCTTACGAAAAAAAACCTATTCTGACTTAAAAAATTCGAAAAGAAACATTTAAAATTAAAAATATTTTAAGTGATTTATAAAAAAAAATATCGATGTTTGTTAATTGTTGCTAACCAAATCTAAAGGCGATGAAAAATCGTTAAGAAAATGATGATTTATTGTATTTAGGTATCTGTTTTTTTTTTTACAAATTGACACGAGTTTTATTTCTGATTTGGTTTAATTCTAATTATCTTGTAACTACATACTCACTTATGAAGCATTAACTTTAAAACAATAATTAATGCAGAGTGCAGATAATGTAATGGATTATGAGAGAACTAGTAAAAAATTATTTCAAGAAATAAAGCAAAATACACGATTATGGTTCAGATGATACATAATTCACGAATCACAATATATTGGATATCATTTGAAGAAAAAAGAAGTTAAAATGGAAAAACAAAAGATTGTACAGTTTATATTTTTAAGACCTCCGTTTTCACAAAATAAAAAAGAATGAGTCAAACATTGTTGAAAAGCGAAGACTAATAAATGTCGCCTGGAAGTCTAACATCGAAATGCTGCAAACGCAAAAGGCTAAAGAGCCTAAGAAGATCATTTCATTTTTCTTTAATTAAATTAACAAAAAAAAATACGTGCATTAAAGGGGACTGCAAAATGCCGTTGTTAGCCCTAATAAACTTTTTGAAATGGACGATTGAAGGCACAAATCAAGTCCACCCAACATTAAAGATCAATGGAGTACTGATGGTTTGTCATTCTAGCTGCTCAAAACTGAATGGAACGCGGTGCCCTAGCACGTGGTTTAAATCAATCAAACTCAGTCGATATAAACGAGTGTTGGCAACACGTAACTTGATTCAATCGAATGTTATCTATTGACGACAGTCGATTGAATCAAATTACGTTTGCCGATGCTCGATTCTATCGACTAAAATCGATTGCATCAAATAACATGCTGGCACCTATAAGTATTGTATCTGATTCTAGAAAATGAATACTGTGTTTGGACAGATCCAAGTCAGTCGAAAATTTTGATCACCAGTACAAAATTAGCTTTGTTAATATGTGCACACGTCCTCCCATCTTAGGGCATTAGACTTCATCAAGAAGTTTTATGACCTCTTGGACGCAAAGCTTCTAATTAGTTCTAGATTTTAAAGCCTAAGACGGCACAAAGAAACTTGGCGCTCCTGACAGTAAGACCAACAAACAAACCGACCATATATTAAATGAAATACGTATCCAACATCTTAACCATGCATATATTTCGAAGAGTTCGAATGTTTAACGAAAAAAGATGCGAACCGACCAAAAAAGGAATTCAAGGTTGGGTGCCTTTGTGTGCCTGGAGTTGGAGACTTAAGAGCACTTTGGCGGGAAGCTCCCCCATATTTACCTTTCACGGACGCCAACAACTAGTGGTTCCAATAAGCATCTGTCCACCGCTTGATAACAAAGTTAAAGAGTTCATCTACCTCGGAGTAAACAACAACTGCACCAACAACACCTTAGTCGATTGTCGACGAAGGATTATCCCAATGGGCATCATTACCGCTGCTACTTTCGTTTGGCAAAAAAATGGGTTCAAAACTATTCACAGGAAGTGTACAAAACACTTTTTCCAACGATCTTTATTAGTTGTCGCAACTATTTGTTGCTCACGCTATATTTGCTTAGAGATCGAGTTTTTATATAATACACTGCAACAAAATGTACTCAACAAAATCCTAATGAAAAACCCTGTATTTTTGAATGCACTCTGCATAAAAAAAAAAAACATTATTTACTTTCAAGTAAGCAACAATCTCTTTTCTTAACTCTTTATATTATTTACCTATTTACCTATTATAAATATTTTATATTGGAATTTTTAATTTTTCTTTAAATCACACGAATTCCTTCTACTTTATTTTTATAACTTTTCCTTAATGCACTGAAACAACAATGGCACAGTGTGTTTAAATTTTTCAAAATAAAAAATATCTTAAATTATGTTTTGTATTTTGTGTGTAATTAGTGTTTTCTTTGAATCGTTGTGTGAGTGTAAATTTTTTCTAAAAAATATTATTATTTTGTTTAAATATATAAAATTTGTTTTTGGAAAATATCAACGAAACAATTAATTGATGTGCGCATTATGAGCGTTTTATTAAATAACTATATTTGAAGCATAGAATGTAAAAATATTAACTTCAGCAAAAAAATGATGTATTCTTGTTTATTTTTTGAGACAGAAAACTTTTGTCATGTTGTTTATTCAGAATCACAAATATATTATATATTAACAAAAACAAATTAAAGTTCTTACCTAAGTTAGGCTATGATTATTTTTTATTTACAAAACAGTCTGTTGGCTTGATTTTGCGATACGTTGGGAGAATGAATTGTATTCTGCTATGAAATAATTAATTACGAGCAAAATGGCAATTGGAAAAAAAAATCGTCATAATAAATTGAAAACTGCAGATTGGTAAATGCAGTATTTACACCCGAAGAATAGCAGAATAAACAAGAAAATGTAAATGAATCAATTGACTGAACCTTACGCGTTGCAGAAAACGGCTGTGTGATAAGTATAAAGTGTGAGTTTTGATGTATGTAAATGGTGTTTATGTATAATAAAGTGTGATCTAAGAATAACTGTGAAAAACTATATTTAGAAAACATTATTTCAATCTTCCTCTGTTTTTCTTTCTTTCTTTCTTTCTTTCTTATTTTTTAACCTAATGAGTTGTCCTAATAAAAATCTATCAAATACGTACGTTAATTTTTGAATATGGATATTTTGTTTGTTTTCATTTTGTTGACTAATTCTATGCTATTACGTGACTATTTTTGTGTAAATCAGTTAATAGCTCTGCGTCAAGATCTTCTCCTTCAAGGAGATCGGTACATATTTCCCCGTTGAGTGGGAAATTATTGGCAACGGGGGTAACAACTCCTGTACCATTTGTGGCAATAATTGCATCGGGTGAGTTGCGACGACGTTCACGTTCACGAATAATATGCGGAGCTTCATTGAATTCATCCAATTCATCCATACCTTTATAAAATGAAGATTTAAGATTAAATGTAAAAACAATTTGTTTTAGTTTAATAACATACCTGAGTAGTGTGATCCAGCCAGTAAGAGATACTGACCCGAACGATTTGGCCACAGGAGTCCTGTCATAATACAATAAGCTAGACAATCGGCTGAATTTGTGATGCCTAGCAAAAGTTTATCTCTCCACATGGAATTGACTTGTAAAGCGACAATCGCTACAATTGGCAAATAAATAAACCACACCAAACTAGAGGCACCCAAATGCAAAAGGAAATCCAGTTTCTTTGTTGAGTGTTCATATTTCATTGTGTTGCGTAGTTCATAGAGGAACCACATCATGAACGATGTCCTAATAGATAAAATTGTTGCAAAATAAAATGTCTGTTTATATAATAACAAAAAGGGTTTGCTTACCTAAGTATAAGGACTATCCATCCAGGCCAAGTCTGGTATTCATCAATGTCTGATGTGACATCAATCTCCGTCTGGAAATGTTAATTTATAATATTATAAAGGTTCTACCGAGTTTTGAGATATAAGAAGTTTTTATGTATCTACAATCTATAAAGGGTTTTAATGGTGTTATTTTCACACTAGAAAATAAAAGAACAAAAGTTGTCAGATGTCGAGATATTGTAGGCGAGCTTTGGAACAAAAGACAAAGTTAAATTTTGTATATTTGTTACAAATAAGAAGAAAGATTTACTACCTTAGGGCCACTGCAGTATTTATTGTTTGAGGAGAAGAATTTTGTATTCAAAAATGTATTATTTGATAAAAAGAAGTTGATATTACTAATACATTGAATGAAATGACAAAATATCTGAAAATTCCTTACCAAATTGAAAGAAATAATTATATAAATCTGCAGACTTGCTTTTCACAGTTTTGAGATCATCATTAATCGCTGGATGCTGCTTTATTACTCAACTTAGTTGAATAGAGTTCCAACCGTCTTACCAAAATGAAATCAAAATAGCCATCACTCGCTCGTACAAATTCGCTAGCACTGATGGGGTACAACCTGAACTATATAAACACGCTGGAGATGATATGGCAAGAAGTATACAACAGCTCATCCGTAGAACGACTACAACAACGAACTTTACGAGCTGTATAGGGATGCACATTTAGTCGAGAAAATATGTGTTCAATGTTTATATGAACATCATGAACATCAACAATTTCCAAAACGTAGATTATTCTACGTCAATCCTGGGGAACACAAAATAGAGGCAGACCACATCTCCGATGGAGGATTTTAGGCAACATAAAGTACGAAAAGTACGAAACTGGAGATAGCAAGCTATGAGAGCAGCCTGGCTGGAGAGGCGCGTTTTTTAAAAGGTTGAAACATTTCGCTCGCCTAAGCGTCAACTACGTTAGTAAGTAGGTAAGTAAGTATCGGGATCGGGAAACAACTATTGTAGGAATTGCAAATCGGTTTTTTACTTTTGATCACTTTTTTATATTGAAGGATTTGTCCAATACAAGAGACTCCGTGTTATTTACAGATTTTAAGGCAGAAGCAGTTGAATTCCTCCCCTGAAGCAATTCAAAAGCAATACTCGCATTGCAAGACATTCTCATTATTTAGAAACAAGTTCGTCAAGGAATTATGCTACTACTACAGAAAAAGATTATTATCAATCTCAAATGCTGACTACATACAGTTGTTATTAAATAAAAAAAAATTGATAACTTACTCTATCCCAAATATAAAGGAACACATGGAACGCACAGTATGGTACCCAAATTGACATAAGAATAATCCAACCAGTTTTGCTAATTTGCTGTCTGGTCACTGCCCAACCTTTCGCCAATAACAATAATATCAGCATAAATGATGTCTGAAAAGATAAAAATAAAAGAAAAACAAAAAATATCAATCACAATTCAGTAGTAATTCTCTCATTAACAATACATACTCTGCTAAATATATCCAATATATCACCGGCTGCCTCCACATCAGGTTGACCGATTCCATTGATCGCAAAATATATCAAATGAGTTGTTATAAAAGCCAAACTAACAAACTCACTGATCAAACTTATTGTAAAAAGTTTTGTGACAGGATGTTTCTGCAGTCGAACTGCATATATTTGCATCGGAATTAAGATTAAATAGACCAGCAAAAAGATCAAATACATCTCCAACAGATTTTGTTGATCGAAGGAGAATTGAAAAGTCAATGGATGAGATGCCGATTGATTGGGATTGCCATTAACTAGGCGAATGTCATAATTGATTGTGTGCGCATTACGAACGGTCAGAGATACACGATTGCTTAGTCTAGTCGGGTCATAGGCATGCCATTGACACGTGGATCGGTTACGATAGCATGCAACCATTGCCATATACCAGAATCTGAAAGTAAAGTGATAAATAATTATTATCAGTTTGACAAAGTATGGAGCATTTGTGTATACATAATTATTATTAAATTAAAATAAAATTATCTACATATTGGGATTATAAATCAGATAACAGCTTAAAATTGTTTTCTTTCATGATTGATGTCATGACTCAGTCGAGGTGTTATAAAAATTGTATTAAGACTTGATTTTTTTCTTTTTTTGTTAGAACACTCACACTTTTTACATTTTGGATCTTAATTCAGAAAACCAGTTTATGTTTTGATTCTAAAATTGTTGTGATGGATGTGTGATAAAACAAAATAAATCAAAATTCTTATCAAAATAAGTTTAAACCAAATGATTTTACAACTTCTTTGTGTAGTTTTTACAAAGAAATTGACGATAGCAAAATGTAAATAGATTATGTAATTAAAAATTGTATACGTTTACCTAATAATTAGGCACAATATTTCAAGTTATGTTCTATTAAACGTGCGTCAGTCAGAAATGATGAAAAACAACACGTTCTTCAATAATTCACAAATGATCAGTGCAGTAGGTTACAAAATGACACATAAGGTTAATTGGGAAGTGAATTAAAAAGTGAAGTTGTTATGGTTGTATACATTTTTTCCCGATTTAATCGGAATGTCGTCGGTGGTATGATAATTTATTTTTTTCACTGGTGTTTATGAACTCCTCTGATGTTCTCTCTTCTAATTATATGTCACTCCTGCTGTCATACGAAGCATCTACATCTTGGAACGATTTTACTGCCACTTACACTTGCTTAAAGGATAGTTGATGTCATCACCACAAGATGCTTAAGCGATAGTTGATGTCATCACCACAAGATGCGCTTCGCTATTGATCTTATATATTTTTAGCGTTTTAAAATGTGAAAGCACTGTGTATCAGAAAATGGGAAAAGTGGGAAGCATACGTCCTCATTTTTTGCGCTGATGCGTAACCCATTTTCGTCCTAATGTTTACCTATGCTATAAATCACATTCTAGTTGTAAGACTAAATCTTCAGATTACACTATATCAAGAGAAGCTACAGGAATTAAATATCGATATCGATTTTAAAGCCACCTATGATACCTAGTGTGAATAGAGAAGAACTTTATCGTGCCATGTCTATTTTGTGTATCCCTGCCAAACTAAAATTACTTATCAGGTTAGGGAGTGCTCAAGCAATCAAATAACTGCCACATCACATAAAAAATGCAACCAGCTTAAACATATTTAAAAGTCTTATTTTAAAATATGCAACATATTCTATAACATAAATAACTAAAATCTTCTATTGTAAATTTTATTATTCTTATGTAAACTTTACTTGATTATTTATGTAAACTGATGTAGGATCTTTCAGGCTAAATACAATCTTACAAATACAATTATAGTCATGTAGCTGTTTAAACATTGTGCTTGAGAAAGTAGTACGCATCGCTCAGGCTAACACATCAGGTACCTTTAACAATTTTCACCCATTTCGACAAATCTCTATCGAGAGGAACCAAGGAGACACTTAAAAAAACACTCATCATTCCGGTGAACAGGCATGGACTCTTTTCAAATAGGATGAAAGCTCTCTTGAGCTATTCGAACGGAAAGTATTACGTCCGGTTTACGGTCCAAGTGATATATCAACAAAATTTACGAGCTAGACGGAAGCGCTCCTCTAGTCGAGATGTTATACATGTCCAACATTTTAAATAGCCGGAACATGAAAGAAGTAGAGCGAATGAACATCGATGGCCCAGGTCGTAGAGTATTTTTTGCCAAAGCATGAGGGAACGAAAAATGTAGGCAGGCCCCATTTTCGATGAAGTTTTAAAGTCGAAGACAAATCTCTGCCAAATTGGACTAAGTAAGCTGGAGAAGTATATTACGTGAGGCCATGGAGCACTCCGCTACTCGTAACGTCAACTAAGTAAGTAAAGAGAGAAAAGAGAGGTCGCAAACATTTACGATTCTTTTCTTTGTACAGAGATGGAAGCAAAAAAGATCCTAGGAAGGAAAGGATCCAACTAAGTGACAGGCGAGTTATTAAGTGAAAAAGAGTAAGCGAAAGCCTTATGAAACCGCTTAAGGGCTTTTTTTTGTTTAATTAGCATTATTTGTGCGCACGCTCTCAGAGAAGAATGATAGTTCCAGAAGTTGCCATAATCTACGCGTACCTTATCCTCACAATCTAGTATTTTACAGTCGCGATTGCCAGCATCAATAGACAAATGTAATGAATGTCTAGAAATCGCCAAAACGGACCAAACACAGATTTCACCACACCACAAAAAAAAAACTGGTTCGAAGCAGTCATATTACTAATTGCTTAAGGAAAAATCACAAGTCTAAGAAACCCATACCGATGTCTAGAAGGACAAAAATAGAATCGTGATTGCAGAATCACAGTCGTTGCTACGAATACAAAAAGATCAGTCTTGCAAGCTGTTAAACAGGGATGGTGAAAAATAGAAAGTTCAGTCTCCTAAGCATCACATACAAGATCTCATCTATCGTTTTGCAGAAATGTTTTAAACCATTCATAAAAAATTTAGAGGTTTCTTTTGAGTGTGGTTTAAGAAAACTCTCTGATCAACCTAATATTCGTATTACGGCAAACACTGCAAAAGACACAAGAACTCAACGATACACACCACATCTACATTGGTTTAAAGTCTGCTTGTATGACAGTATTTCTAGAGATGAGCTTAACAGCCACGACACTTTTTATGTCAATAAATAGGCCAGAACCAAAAAACGGATGAATTTTTTCAACAACACAAAACCTACCCTTGTGCGTTTTTTGAGAATCAAAACCCCATTTTTTTTGGCAGCTCTTGGGGCTGTCAAGAAAACCTGGGTCGACCTGGGTAAAATTCAACGAACACAACTAATGTCAGTTTTAATCCAGCAGTTGCAGCTTAAGTGGGTCATGTTCATGTAACAATATATTTGCTGGGTCAAGAACGTTTCGACATGGACATAAGAAAGGATAAATGGTTGGTAACAAGCTGATGAAACAAAACGATTAAATGTTGAAGCAGTTCTTGGAATGGAATTACTAGAGCACTATTCGTGCAGATCCACGTTACCATATTTAGATTATCTAACCATTTTTTTTAGAAATTTGTAATTCATTCTGACTAGAATAAATAATACAAATCTACTATAAATAAATTAAAAGTTTATTTTGTTCAGGAAAACACGTGTGCCAAAAGATTAAAAAGTTTTAATAAAAAAAACAACTGCGCAAACAGTTGGTGATGATTTTTATTGTTTTCTTAAGAATGTTGACTCTGACCGTAGAAAATCATTTTGTTTTCATTTTGGCAAACATACATAAACTATTGTTTATAGCAGCAGCACAATAAAAAATCAGAAACACCTCAATTCAAGTGAATATTTTGATTAAAAGTTTAAATATTTATCTAGACCATATATTTAATTATAAAAAAGATAAAAAAGTAGATAAGTTTTGATGACAGTGAATTCTACGATGTTGTAACCTTTGCCAAGTCATTTATTTGATATTTTCTTATTAAAAAGAGAGGGAATATAAAACTTGATTGCAACGATTATTACATTTGCTTTTATCTCAAAAATTAAAATAATTATTAAGTCAACATTTTGATGTTATTGTTTACTTTCTTTTGCACTTTGTATAGAATGAATCTGAGAATTGTTTTAAAAATACTCTCATAATCCCCAAACCCTTGAATCAAACTGTTTACTTACCTGGGTTGTGTTAAATCACTTATGACATAAGTAAACTGATATCCAGGCACCACGTTCGAGGGGCTATCCTCGTCGGAGCAGAGTTCTCCCTTGGGACATGGAATTTTTCTAAGATAATCTGTTTTTGCATGTGAATTGCAATCACTATCATAGGCAAGATTCTGTATGCGGGCAAACATACGCTGGCAGGCCATTTCGCGGTCATAATAACTACGATTGCCATAGAATTCTAGAAAACTTGATCGATCCAAAACTGCCAGCGTGACGGGAACATTAAACGAATCTTCAGACGTTATGTTGCCATAGATGTATCCAAAGGAATCGCGTTGTGAGTGCGTTTCAGCCTTTTGGAAGCCAAATTTTACAATAAACTTGAAAAATTCATCTGTATGGAACTCGCCGAGGATCCGAGTACTATCGCAGAGCGTTAGGCATGTTTCCAGGACAAAAAGGAACGCGAAAAAATAGAAAATTTGTTGTGCGAATTGTGACATTATAATTTTCACTCAGATTTTTTTTTTTATTTTCACTTGTTTTTGTGTGAAGGGGCGGTTTCTTTCGTGGAGATGTTTTTATGTATTTTATTTTCCTTTCTTCGTTCCTTTGAAGAGGATTCTTGCACGAAGAAAACGAAACACCAATGACTCCTTTGGTGGTCCCCGAAACTTTATGCAGATGTTTGTTGTTTTTCTTTTACCAAATAATAGGTTTTCACTTTTGGCGAGACATAATGCACTTGTTTTTCCAACGAACAAACAACTAGACAATAAAAAAAGAACCAGAAATCAGAAAATAAAAATACACTTCTTGCTGAGGTTGTTACAGAATAGAGCAAGTGAAGTGTGTGAAAAAATCACAACGCCTTCTGTCAGATGTCAAAAATTAGTTTAGTAAATTATATGGTGGTCTCGCTTACTCTTAAAAGTTGTTTTTTTTTTGCTGTGGTGTGTACTGTGTACTGTACTGTTGTCAGTGGTGAATAATGTGACGTTTGCAATTTTTCGGTATATTTTTTTTAATTCATAGATCTTTAAGCCATGTGCAAATTAAAAAACCGTTACATTTCAATCGAAAAAGATAGATTTTGGAGATATACAGGCCGATTCTCCCCCTTGTGAGGAGTCACAAGTCACAAGACCTTATGACTATTCATTGTGAGGATTGTTGTGACTCGATAACATTTATCGAAATCTTCCCCAATCCTCACAAGAAACTTTATCCAGAGTAGACTATTGAGGGTACCTGCCATAGAACTGTAATTTTTTGATTCCGATTATCTCTTGATCAAGCCGTACCGATTTAAACGAAATTTAATATTCTAATATGTCTTCCAAGTTAATTTAATACTACAATCAAAAATTTCGGAAAAAAAGTACTTTCTAAAAAGTTAGTTTTTTTAATTACATTTTTCGCTAAAAAAATTCAATCAAATTTTATAAAATTTTATACGAATAATTAATTGTCAATTGTGATGTCTTTCACTAAAAATGTTTTTTCCGGAGTAACTTATTAACGCTACCTGCCCTAGAACGGAATTTTCCGATCCCTATTATCTTCTAAACGGCTTAACAGATTTTGACAATATTTGATTTTCTAATGATTAAAAAACTTTGGAAAAAAGTATTTTTTTTAAAAAGCCAGTTTTCTTTTTAATGCAACAATCCGATCAATTTTAATAATAAATCATTTTTAATATAACTTTATGCGAGTGCATGATGTTACGGCGAAAAGTTGACGATTTTCCCAGTCGTTTACACGAAGGTTTCTTGCCACAAGAGCAAGTTCCCTATATTTACTTGGCGTTTTGTTCTTTTGCTATTTTTTGTTTGGCAATTTATTTATTTATTTATTCATCAAGCAGAATATATACAATGTCAATAAAATATAATCATATATGTATATACTAATTGAAATATAGTAGCAGAATGCTTACCACCAGCATAAAGAATAATTAAATGAGACATAACATTTCTTTTAAAAAGATCTCGACTAATATTATTTTGGAAATCTATATAGCTACAGACTAGATTTGCCTATTTCAGGCACCGAGTTATTGGTTCATTGAGACCGTAGTTTACTCTATGAAATGGTTCAAAAAATAAATTACAAACTCGCAGCACTCTTGTAGGAACATATATTTTTATCATCGAAAGAAGAAAGGAGCAATTAATTTTATAAGCGAGAATATCACGAATGATAATTATTTCAAAGTATCTTCTTCTTGTTTTTAATTTAAGGGCATTCGAATATTCCATTTTAATCTACTTACTGCCATTCTAGAAAATCGTTTTTGGATGCTTTCTATATTCGATTAGAATGTAGGGCATAGTATATGGGTTCCATATTACATAGCAATACTCAAGTACTGGTTTCACATAGCAATAATATAACGCTCTGAGAGCAAAAAGGGTCAGAAAACTATTGTGGAAAATGAATCCTAGCAAGGAATTGGCTTTCGCTACAATAAAGTCCATATGGAGAGAAAAGGTTAATTTGGGATCAAAAATAACTCCAAGATTCCAAAAAACAGTTTTAACGGTACCTGGCCATATAAGGTTTTTTTTGGATAAAAAAAATTGTAAAAAACATTTTAATATATCAAAATCTTGCAACAGCAACGGCTTTTTCGCATTTGATTAACAATCAATACGGGCTTCGATATTGGAAAAAAAGAAGTTTGGCGAAACAAAACATTTTTTATTTTTATTTTCATTTTCCAGAGGGGATATCTCAAAGACGGTTTTTTTTTGTCAAATAATGCATATGATGGCAATTATTGTCCCCCCTACACATTTCCGAATTTTTTGGTTTAATTGTATTTTTCAGTATTATTTTGACTGAACTAACAGAGTAATTACCGTTAACATGGGATTGGTTACAACGCAAAAAGCATTTTCTTAAATTCTACCTGAATGGTTCCAAAATAGGAGACCCTTAACTATAGAACAATTTTTTTCTAGGAAAATACCCATTAACTATAGCCTAGAAGAATGTCCTCCTGTCCAGAATGTTTCTAAAACCATTCACTTGGCACTCAGAATGACAGTTCCTCTGCTGGGAAGAAGAGTTTTGTCTTCTGAATTTCAATTCAGAATCAAAACCAGAAGCACTCACACATTCATGGTTTTAACTTCAAAACACTTTCATCTGTAATTTTTCGGTTTACGCATTAATAATATACAAATTTGTTAAAATTTGATGAAAACTAAAAAGTTTTGTAAAAAACACAATGTTTATAAAGTGAAAAAGATAATAAATAGTTTAAAGAATACATTCAATGCAATTTTCAATTATTTGTATTATCACTACAATATATTTCAGAATCGAATCAGCTGTGTTTGCTTGTTCGCTTGGAATCCTAGATCGGAGAGCTCTTCGGGATTACCACGAAATAAAAATGTCCATCATTCAAAATATTTTTTTTTTTTTATTTAGCATAAAAGTTATTCAAAAACAAAATACGATGACTAAATTTAAGACCAGGAAAATTAGAATTTTACTTCGAAAAAATTCGGACAAAGCTGAATTTTGCTGGAGACCTTTGTTTTTATGTCTTGAGCAAATCCTCAAAAGTACCCATTGTTTGGCCCGGAGCTAATTTTTTTTTTCAAATTTCTCGGAAGATATGAATTTTATGCAAAAATGTTAGGAAAAAAATTGTAGCTTATATGATTTTCTACAAAAATGTCTTCTGACTTTTCATCGTTCCATCAACCAATTTCGAGAAAAAAATTTTAAATTGTAACAAAGTCTGTATTTAGACAAAATTGCACTTTTTCACTAGTATTTGGCGATTTTTGCTTTATTTTTTTTTTTAGTTTTCCCATTGAGTTTGGTAAAAAAAAACAAAAAAAAAAACAATGCATTACTGGGTCCCACGAACTTGCTCTTGTTGCAAACTAGGGGACTGCACAGATTTTGAATCTTGAAATTATTTACCATCATATTTTTGGTTTTATGTTGTTTAGCTTAAAACTTTAAATGCCATCTTGTGCTTCATATTTAACTTATGTGCGATAAGAAATATTAATGAAATCGGTTTCGGAATTCCAGCCAAATCTTCGTTATGTGCATCTTTAGCCAAAATCTTGAAATTCAGTTATATTGAAAGCCTTTAAGGTATAACGTACACAAAGTTTCATCAAAATCGTATGAGCCGTTTTCAAGAAAATTTGGAAAAATGAATGCTATAGCGAGTACCTCTAATATAAAAATTTTAGTTTTTCCGAATTTTCTCGAAAACGACTCATACGATTTTGATGACAGTTTGAGTACGTTATACGTGCAAGGTTTTCAATATAACTGCATTTTTGGTGTTAACGGCTTCTTACAAATTTGGCCGGAACTTCGAAACGGCTTAACCGATTTCATTAATATTTGATATTGCACATAAGTTAAATATGAAGCACAAGATGGCATTTAGATGGTAAATAATTTCATGATTGAAAATCTGTGTAGTCCCACAGTTTGCAACAAGAGCAAGTTCATGCGACCCAGACATGCATATTATTTTTTTTTTCTTTGGACTAAGCTCAATGGGAAAACTCCAAAAAAATAAAGCAAAAATAGCCAAATACTAGTGAAAAAGTGCAATTTTGCCTAAAAACAGTCTTTGTAACAATTTAACATTTTTTTCTCGAAATTGGTTGATGGTACGATGAAAACTTAGAAGACATTTTTGTAGAAAATCATATAGGCTACAATTTTTATCCTAATATTTTTTTGCATAAAACTCATAGTTTCCGAGAAATTTGCAAAAAACTGAATTTCCACCCCTTACCCCCAAAAAAGATTAGATCCGGGCCAAATCATGAGTACTTTTGAGAATTTGTCCGAATTATTTCGTAATTTTGCCTTTTTTTGTCTAATTTTCCTGGGCTCTATTTGCACCACCTTGTAAACAAAAATTGCTGTGTCATAACTGAAAACAAAAAAAAACAACTTTCTAATTATACAATAGCTAAAAAAAATTAAGTTTTGTCTAGCTTCTTGTTATTTTTTTCTCAAATAATGATTATTTTAGTCCTATAAAAAGATATGACCTTCAAAGCAAACCTGCTTTAATAAATAAGACTCTTTTGGTTGAAAAACATGGCGAGTAATTAAAACAGAAACCTCTTATAACTTCAATCCATTTCTTTTAATTTCTGAAAGCGAGCACAAATGAATATAAGAATGAGATCAACTAAAGTAACTTCTTTCAGCTCCAAAAAATTTATCGCATTACATGCGAAACATCACTTCTGCAAGTATTGAATAAAAAAAAAATAACCTTAAAATCCAATACAAATCATTTTACCTTAATTTTGTTGACCTACTGACTGGGGTGTTATGGCCTCATTTAAGACTATAGAACCATAACTTCTTACTCTCACGCAGTCCTTTCAAAAAAAAAAAAAAACATCACATTTAAATCGCACGAATATAATTACTGGGTTTCTCCCGCCATAACTTAAAGAACCCAATTGTAAGCCCAGTAAACTCTAACCTACACTGACAGACTGTGCTTGAAATGAGGTCAAGGATTTATATATCCTACGCACCTCTTAACGACTTTACCGACGTAAGCGAAACAAAATACGGGTAAAGGAAGAATAGGTAAAGGAACCATTTTCTGGCAGGTCCTTTTCATCAGTCTTTAAGTGTGATATTTTGCTTCTAGTTGTAGATATTAGGCAATTCAAGAAATAGAGGTTAATTTTTAAATTGCTTGGTAGCATTCATACATGGAATTCCCCCTTAAAATATACAACAATGGAAATAAATTACAATTTAGAGGAAACGTGCCATAAAACGTTATTAAGCGTCTACCAAAGGCTGGGAAGTGGAAAGTTATTGTAGTTGACGCTGCCGTCATCGATGCTTCCTTATCGTTGGTCATTTTTGAGTTGATTACGTATATGAGTGCCTTGAATTAAGATTAAGATATATGCTCGTACAAACACTCAAACAATCTAAGAGGAGGAATGTTGCAAGGTCAAAACTTTTGTGGTTTCCAATTGCTCATATATTATTATAATATGGTCTGACCTCAAAAGATATACGAACTACTTTCTTGTTAAAGTCAATTAAGTCGTTTTGTAAGTTCCATGATGGGATTGCCATATTTGTCCTTCGAAAGGAATACCTTGCCTATATAATCATGTAATTAATTGGTTAGTATATAAGGATTTCTAATGGGTTTTACTCAAAGAGCATTTTAGAAAATTATGGCATACCTTTGAAAAATATCCATTTAAGTGTGACGTGATTTTTTAAGGGTTGGCAAAGTGCACTATAGGAGTGGAAGAAAAATCATTTGAAAAATACTTTTGCATGGTCAATAATAGGCTTTCCAATATTTTGTGGGTTGAAATAATAAACGAAACGTGCAGTGTGGTGCATGCCTGCACGATTGACCAATGCTAATATAATTTGCTGTCAATTTTGGTGTGGTTTCTGGGTTACATGCATTCGTTCTAGTTTCTATTAATTGAATACAAAACACAAAAAGTCATGCAAACAAGCTAATAATATTATTCAAATAAAATTACATCTTGGGATCGGTTTAAAATGACTCATTTAAAAAATTGAGGTTTCAATTTTGTGACTCGTTGTCTTATATTGTGTTGAATTTCAACTAACGCCACGCAGAGTTCTTATCATTATTTCTTTTTTTTTTTAATTTTAAATTGTTCAAAACTTGCGCCCCCATAAGAAACAATTTAACTTATTGTAATTTTTTTTTTAAATTGGTTGTCCATATCTTTTTTGAAATAAACACTTAAAAAAACACAATTCGAACTTTTTGTCGAAATTAAGCTACATTGATGACATTTGATTTCAAAGAATTTCTATTCCGCCCGTTCCCATCACCGTAGTTACAGCTTAGAGAAGACTGGACTTTCTCGCTCTCTTATGTTCAGTTGCACCAACAAACATTTAAAACAAGTTATAGGAATTATCGGCATTTTTACTTTGTATTTGTTTTTTTGATTGAGGCTTTTTATTTAGCTTTAAAAGCCATTTAGTTAAATTTTTACATATTTACAAATTTAGTTTTAGTTGATATCTCAATTGAAAATTCAACATAAAAATTGTTGATCGATTTACAGTTTTGATTTTTCGTTATGTTTATAACATTAACATTAGCTTTAATAATAAATTATGTTACATTGATCTGTGGGCACGAGTACGATAACTTTGGCGCAAAGAATTGATAACTGTTTTTTGTAGAACAGATCAATACAAGCATTTTTTACTATGGGTGGGGAGTCTATCTCCCTCCGTTTGGGCGGGAGGGGCAATTTTATAAAAACAGTACCAAAAATTTAAAACAAATATTAAAAAATAACGGTAATACTTACAACTAAGTTTTATATCTTTTTTAAAGCCAATACTTTTTTCTATTAGATGTTTTTTAAATAAAGTGAAACCTATCCATAGTCTTTTTTTGAGTTTAAAGTCCGTTTTTTAAAAGACTATGCATAGGTTTCACTTGATTTAAAAAACATCTATTAGAAAAAGTATTGGCTTAAAAAAAAAATATAAAACTTAGTTGTAAGTATAACCGTTATTTTTTAATATTTGTTTTAAATTTTTAGCACTGTTTTTATAAAATTGCCCCTCCCGCCCAAACGGAGGGAGATAGACCCCCCCAACCATAGTAAAAAATGCTTGTATTGAACTGTTCTACAAAAAACCGTTATCAATTCTTGGCGCCAAAGTTATCGTACTCTCCCGATCTGTGCAATTTTGAATCATATAATTTAATATATTGTTGATTAGATATATTCACTAAGTTTTCTTTTGAATTCATTAATATTATTTGTATTTTTAATTTTAAGAAGATTATTAAAACCTTGAAACCCCATATAAAAAATGGTTATTTGGCCCCTCGTGGTTCTTGGTCTAATTATTCTAAAGTCGCCACTATTTCTCAAGTTGTATTGTGCAACTTCATTTGTTTTAATATTATTATTGATTTTAAATATAAATATCATACATAACATAAAAAGTGTTTGATTAATATTGAACCAATTTAAAGCATTTAACATAAATCTTATTGGAGTGTACCTATAGCATTTTAAAACGATTCGCATAGTTTTATTTTGTAGTAATTGTAACCTATCTTTGTGGCTTTGTGGACACACTTACAATAAGCTGGCACAATAATCAAAATGAGGTTTTAACAATACATTACATATGTTTACAGCAGTACTCATAGATATATTTCTTCTTATTTTTTTCAATACACCAATTTTTTTTTAGATATTTTCTTACATATATAATTAACATGTTCGTTAAAATTTAGCTGTTCATCTAAGACAACACCAAGATATTTTATTTGTTTCACTTGTTCAATTTGTTCATTAATTGTTTATGGTGACATTAATATTTATAGATAAATTTACGGGATTGCATCTAAATAGCATACATTTTGTTTTTGTGACATTAAGTATTAGTCTTTTCATTTTTAACCATGTATTTAATCGATCCAGATTTTCATTCATTTACTTTAAACATTCTGCAACATTTTCTCCAGTTATGTATAGTAATCCATCGTCAGCAATCAATATTCATTTCGAAAATTTTGTAACTTTGCTCATATCGTTTATGAATAATAGAATAACCACACTCCAAGTAGTATTCCTACATTACCAGGGGCTTCCGACGATTTTTTTACCATTTACAGAAGTTCATTGTGTATTTCCTGATAGAAAGGATTTAAACCATCGAAGTTCAAGCTTTTTATTGCCGAAGCTACTTTAATTTTATATTAATATTTCGTGGTTTACTGTTTCGAAGGCTCGTTTCTAATCCAAGAAAACAGCAACTACCCCTTTTTTGTCGTCTATTTCTATTCTCCAATCATTTATCACAAAATGAAGGCAAGTTTCACAAGAGTGGTTTTCACGAAACCCCGATTGGTAATTATTTAATAATCCCTGCCTCTCTAAGGGGCACTTGAACTAAAACAAAGGATACATTTGTAAAATAATAGATAACTAACCAGGATTAAATAGATAAGTTTTTAATTTTCAATTTGACATTGCACGAATGAAAACTCAGCTAAATAAAGATAAAAAATAAAAAAATAAAAACAGGAACGAACTAGAAAACCCCCCACAAAACAACAACAACATTTGTTCCAAAGGCGAACATCATTTACAGCAACTTTTTGTCAATTTCTATTTGACAGATGTAAAAAGTTATCCATAGAAATATGAGTGGATACAAATTTTGCAGATTTATCTATGGATAGAACGCTAAATGTAGTGGTTCAATGGGTTTGTATTTTGATTTAGATATAATGCCTATTTATGGATACATCTGTGGTTATTACTGTCAAAAAAGTTTCGTGCAAGTGAGTCTAAGTGTTCTTGGAGCTGCATTGCAACAGTCTTTTTCATGATTTTTTCGTATAAGGGCAACATATTTGTTGGACGATAGTCACTAAATGTTTTTGCATTTGGGATCTTTTTTATTGGTATTATAAGGGATTACTTCCAGGAATGAGGAAAAATAACTGCACTTAAGGATATATTTATAATTTTTTTCAATTACAGGGCCAATGATACAGAGGGAGTCTTTAAAAATTTTAACACTCATAAAATTAAAGTCATTTTTCTTATTTAACATATCTATTGCACTTTTTATATTTTCTATATTGACTAGGCTGAACTTAAAATTTACATTGCACTCTTCTAATAAGTTTGTATAATCACAGAATATCACAGATTGCGTTATTTCGTTAATGGATTCGACAAAAAAGCTGTTGAATTTATCACATAATATTGCATCATTATTTATCACAGAACCGTCTTCCGATTGCACCTCAGATATTGCCTCTTTATTTTCTTTAATACATATTTTTTTTAGTTTTTTCCACATGTCTTTTGCGAACTTGCGTTATCAATTTGATTTTTTATGAACCGAAACTGTACTGGTTTCTTGATTGGTGGTACATATGCCATGCCTTCTCATTATTACTCATTTATATTTGTTTCACCAACGTTGGGCTGTAAATGTTAAATAAAAAGAAAAATGTATATACCAACCCTGGATTTATATTCACCACTTGTGCGATCTTTTACTACAAAAAATGAAAGAAGAACATAATATCAATCGAACAGTTTTAAATTCCCTGGCGCAAAATTATAGTCCATTTAACTCCAAACTAAATCAAATTTAGTTTGACACTAGTCTAAAATTACATTTTTGGCAATTATAGACAAGTTAAACTACACTTTATCTTTAAAGACTTGCATCAAAATTAAAATCATGAAAACCCTATTTTAATTTTGATAGTGTCACACTTTCTTCTCTCTGACTCCTGTCAATTTGTCAGTTTCTATGAACCAAAAAAAAATTTTGCAAAATGTTTTCAAAAACAAAAACAAAAACAAAAATAATATAAAATTAAATGAGACGAACCGTTAACATTTTGAGACAAAATTGAAGCGACAATTTGTTTTATTAGTTATCTCTTTCTTTTCAACTAAAAATTACCAACAAAACACGACTATTATAACTAATCTAAAGCTCGCCATACACGATCAAGCCATTAGACCAAAATAAGAGTCCACACACGGATCTTTGTCAAAATTTATTTGAATACAATATAAAAACTACATAATATATGTGGCGAAACATCGAATTTTTTCTCCTTTTGAACCGTCAATTTTGCTTGTGCTTGATGGATTTTCAACTTTCCGAAAATCCTACAGAGCCTGCCGAGTCAATTTAATTTATCAATTCACTAAAAAGACAACATTTTTATTAAAGACGCATAAGTTGTTGTTTCTTTATTCGGATTTATTTCTATTATTATTTATTACCACCATTTAATTTATATGATTGAAGTAAGAACCATTTTCTTGGACAGCGGCAAGCTCAAGAAGCTTAGACTGCCTTATATTGTCTATCACTCTTCTATAGTCATCTTTAATTCCATCAAGGTCTTCTTCATGGGCTGTTTTAAGTCTTCAAATCTCCACTTCATGAGTTTTCCTCAAATTATTTATAAACTCTTCCAGATGGGATTGCAATTCTATTTTATCATCATTGATATTTTTTAGTTTGCCAATGTAAAACACATGTAACGCATCATTTTCATTTTTCAGTCGTGTCTCCACTGATGCAAGGTGATCTTCTAGAACTTCAATTTGTTTTCTGTAAAAATTAATAAAAGTTTAGCATGAGAAATTTATTTTCTATTTACATATTTACCTAAAAGATTTTTCTATTATTTCGATCTCTTTTTCATAGTTTGCTTTTATTGTTGACACTAAATCCTCCAGACGCAGTTTTTCCAGCTCTTATCGCTTAACGTCTGCTTGTTATTCAACTTACAATACCGGTGTATTGACTATAATTTTGCGCCCTGTCTTTTATTTTCAATTTTGACTTGAAAATAATAACTGTCCACTGTGCTTTAAAGACTGTTGTATTATTCTTGGTGACTTCAATGACAGAATCAAGGAGGGCATCTTTGGTTTAACTGTCGGAGGAAATAGCATGCGTCGACGAGAAATGCAATTTGAAGCATGCAGCTTAAAACTCAGCGTTCTTTACTTGAAGCTCCAAAGCCTGCAACATGTTACTTCCTAGCTGCATGCTACGCCTAGTGAAACCCACCACATCTCATTGGCGGTACTTCTGATTGCTTGTTGGCAGTGTTTATCGGTTTCCACTGATCCTCAGGATTTAATACATACTTAGTGGTGGAGTGGTGGAGTTGTTAAGAAGACGTGGCCAAGAAAAGGTTTGATTCTGGTTAGGTGCGAGAGGAGTGGTTGTGGGAATCAAGTGTTTGACCTGATGAAATTTTGCCCCAAAAGTCTACTAGTCCAAGTCATGAGTCCATTAACGAAAGTGTTTTTTACTTCCGGCTGTGTCTACCAAAGATTATATTTTTTCAGTGATTTCCTGTCACTAGAAATAATTTTTGACGTCGTACTCGTATCATATGTACGTACACTCGAGGTGATTCTAGAATGCGTCATTGTTTGAGTCACATATAAAAATTGCTTTTTAATTTAGTTTTTGTTTGGATTGCGACAAAATTCTTGCTTACATTTCGAAAGAACCCATTTCGTTTAACAAATGCTTAAGTTTTATATTTTTAAATCCATTGTAAACGTTTCTTACAAACAAAAAAGTTATCTTATATATGCTTATTTCTTATGGTACATTGAACTTATTCTGAAACCACATCATGTGTGCGTACATAAGTAATAGTTCCTGTTGCACGAGGTAAGAAAATAACACACCCAGCTTAAAGAAATGAAAAAACATCACCCCTAATATAAGCCCTCTGATGACGGTAATTTAAAATGCAAAAATGTCCATAATCAAAATACTCAATCTCTGTATGCTGAAGTGATTCTCAGCATGTTACTAAAGCATTTTTCAATGACTAACTTTGTGCAACTACGTTGCCCTGATTTATGGCTTTAGGCTTATAAAACTTTTACAATTTCAAAAGCAAATCCTATGCCGTACACACATTTTAACTTCAAAAGCAAAACAAAAAAAAAAAAAATTAAAAAAAAAAAACAATAAAAACATGTTAAAACAAAAATGCAAAACTAGTAAAAACATTTTCATTAGTCGCAACAATCACCACCCATTGTCGAGCAGATAAGTTCTTTATTTGAATACTCAAATGGTCACCTCCAATCAGTAGGCCTCCTTCCGCACTATGTCGCTCACTGTCCGTCCAAGCAACTTGATGCCAGGATACCAAAAATTTTATTCAAGAAATATACTCGCACTATGGGACCACGCGATCCTCATATAAAACCAAAATATACATATACATAGGTATAGTTACGAATGGCACGACGAACATTCCGATTATTGTTGTATAAGAATTTTTTTTTTTGTTATATATTTCCACTGTGCAATATATATGTATACCTCACATAGTAGCAGAAAAAAATAGCACTCATACGCCATGTGGTAATTTTTATACAATAGCCATGGGTATATGCATATCCATTCCTAGAAGTAGGTAAAACTTCGCCATGGGTCAGTAAACCTACTTCCGGTTGACATAAATTCGCCTTGGACATGAAAAGTGTTTTCTTTTCGAGTACATGCTGCACCGAAAAGTATCTTTCTAGCCACTACTGACACATGGCTATATAGCCTATCCTGTGTTTCTTTAAAAACTCTCCTATGCAAAAGGGAACTGAGGGATTTTTCGGGCTAACACATAAAGTGTTTTGGACGGCCATTGTTACTGCATGTTCCTGTATACTTTTGTATGGATGTATTTGTTTCCATAGGCATGGTGGAAAAGGAAACCGAAGGACCGCTAAGGAAATTAATAAAATTGCATTTTTGAATAATGAAAAGGATAACAAATCTGCTCGATTTCAGTGCTTTGTGACCTGAGCAGTATAAAATGTATAGCACCTCGAATATACTGCGGTATAGTTAAATAGTTTTGTAGAATTTTCCTGGAATTAATTAAAATTTAGCGGGAATTTCATACAATTCACCATATTGCTTTCGGGAAAAATATTCAAATAGCATGCAAATATCTATTAGGAAGAAAAATAAAGACATTAGGGGTTTGGAATGATAGCCTTGACTAGAACCATTTTATATATTGAATATAAAACTGCTGATTTCTCTAATGTTTACAAATATAAACAATTTAAAAAATTATAAGTACGTACAAAGGTTTATTCTTAAGTTTTGAGAAAGTAAAGCAAATATTATGTAAATACTGAAAATTAATTTTGTTCTCCTTTATCCATTAAGATCAAATATTCAAATTTCCCGTGCAGAATATCCGTGAAGTTAAAACCGCTTGTATAGCGACTTAGGAATCAATCACATATAGGCAAATAACATCAAGGTGAGAATAGTGACATAACAACATTTTAAAGATATGGAAGTACTTACTTATACTAGAGGCACTACCACGGCTGTCAATACCACTGCTATGCGAGATACTGATCCTGGACCGAGCAGAAATGAATGGATCAGAGCTAAACGGATTCCTGGGGCTAGCAAAGTAATGAAAAAGATTGTACATACAAATTATATTTGAGAGTGGCGAATAGGTGATGAAAAAAGGTGATTGGACATCTTGTGAGTTCAAAAACGAAATAGCAAAACACTGAAAACAGAGAAACCGTTTCATGAATAAAAACACGAAAGTATAGAAAATGTTCTATTATGGAGTAGAACAATGGAATGCAATCTGTATCATTTTTGCGGAAGAATTACTTGGTATAGCGTCTAGCTTTGGTGGATTTGATAAACTGTTTCATGAATCCACAAGTGAAGGATTTCCAGGTGATACTGGCAAAAGCTATTGAGCAGAGTAACAATGTCCTTTGGTGACATAATTTTTAATGGAGACGAGTAAGAAATGCAAACAAACAGACACCTCCGGAAAAATAAAAAAAAAATAGACACATATATGTAACTTTGAAACTTTGAAATTTTGAATTATATATGTATAAGTTACTCTTATTCTAAATGTCTTACCAGATTGTAAGAAATTATTAAAACAATATTTGTACCTATATTTTATATTTTCAACACAACATAAGACATATATTGTCAGAAGTTGAAATAAATAAATAAATAAATAAAATCAAAACACAGGGCGAGCGAAACATTTTCATTTCTCACATTAAAAATGTTCCGTGCCAAAACATCATCAAAACTGAAAATGAACAATGTGAGGTACAAACCATATGGAATTAACTGAAACGAACTTACCTTCAGAAAGTAAAATCACTCCTAAGAACTGAAAATGGACACTACTGTAAAAAGGACAGAGAAACATATGGTGGTAGAATGATGAAGCCAAAGCAGTGATGGCTAGGAAAAAAAAACGACTTTCAAAGCTCGGTCAATGTGGCCCTATCATAACATTCATGAAAAAGCACGCCTTGAAGTAGTTTACAGACTATGCAGGAAAGAAGCAGAGAAGAACTTAAGGGAGATAGTACAGAGAGCACATACCGAGAGTTGAATGAAATATCTGCACACGCTGCTTAAGCAAACCAGGCTTTTCAGTAACTGCCGCATTATTGATATTGTAAATTTCTTTAAAAATGACGCTCAAACAAGGAGCATTGCCCAGAAGATTTACCAAAGTTAATAAATAATGCTTTAGGCCAACTTCTTCTCGATGTCGACAAAATTCTTCACAATTGGCGTAAGTATTATAAAGGACTTAAAAATTAATAGTTTCACAGACTATAATTTCCACCAGTCGCACCAAACAAAGTACCACAAGGCATGAGTGGCCCTAAGGCAACGAAAAGCTCCAAAAATCTACGTGCTGATTATCATGGATATGTACAAGCATGTAAAAACAGATGTTAATTGCGAAGCAGAGTCACCGAAATTTTCCCAATCGAAGTTGGTGTACACCCAAGAATCGTCTTGATTACTTTGCAGTTCTTGATTATCTACTGTTGGACATCCCTGCCAATTCATGATCATACCTACCAACATTTACATATTAACATATGTTACTTTTTTTCTTTTCGTCTTGTCATTCTGACTTTACCCTTTTTATTCTTTTCCTTTTTTGTATTCCCTTTTTCTTTGAAGTTACCTTAATAAATCGATCAATATTTAAAACATCCGTTTTGTTAATTTTATTAATTTGTATTTCTGGGATCAACTTCTTTTTGATAGATCGGCTCTACATCTACTTTAAGATAAAGTAATGGATCCGAAAGTGAATCAGTATTACTTTGCTGACGAAGTTAAGTTATTTAAAGTGAAGATCCTTCACTCTTGCAACGAGCACTTGATATAATGATCGACGTTTTAGAGGAAAATGGGCAGAAAAATGCCTCTTAATCTGAAAGGAAACCTTTACCCTTCAGATGTTCGCCTAGCACTTACATAATATGGTTCGAAATATTGGAAACTATATACAAGAAACGTGAGAGACACATCGATGGCAACTGATATAAAGATGCTTAGCGTGATACCAGGATGGAAAAAGCTCGACAGATTAGAAGTAAGAAGATTCATAGAAGCTTTTGCGTCAATAACACCATCGTCAGTAAAATACAGCATGACAATCTCAGCTGGTACTGTCATGTACTAAGAACAAACACTGAGTATTTTGTCCAAAATGCATTATCGTACAACAATCTCCTGGGAAAAAAACCAATTCAACGACACCAGAATTCAGTTGGCCTCAGACACGTATTAATCCATAGCTAAACGTTTCTGCGGAAGTATAGTGAAGTGGGTGAGGTGGTGTGTGGGAATGTTGTGATACCATTTCAGATCATAAAATCGTCGGGAAAGAAGAAGAAGTATTTGGAATCCAAAAAAAAAAACCTTATCCATGGATGGCGCAAAGTAACATCCACAGTTCCGTTTTGGTCAAAAAAAAAACATCGCCGGAAATCTTTAAGGACAATACTTTTTAACTTTTTTTCAATTTTAGTCACCAAATCAACAAAAACAATATTTCATTTAACATATGAGTATACAACAATCGAAAATAAATGGTTAACATTAGATTTATTGCATTTATTCACTAAAAAATTAACAATTTCAATAAATTTACTTGAAAATATGACTACAGCAACAATGTTTTTCACAAATGTCACTGACAAATTGAACGAAGTTGAATTGAGTTGAATTGGTGGATGTGATCACCTTACGCAGAAGGAAAAATCAATTTGATCACAAGTGGTGATCAAAAATGTGACAATCAACTATCATCTTACGCGATTCCACCCCAGGATTAAGGCAAGGACATGTCATATGACCTCTTCAACATCTTTTAAGAAACTCGGCTCTTAACCTACAAGTCAATCCATTTTAACGGTTGAGACAATTGCTGGCATATTCCAATGACATTTTTGTAAATAATGATATAACAAAGTAACATTAGAATATCAAGTCAAGCTTGTAATTTAAGTTCAACAGATTTTGGTAATTTTTTTTTAGCTTTTCATTTTAATACAACAAATAGAGCGTGTTTTGCAATGACCGGTTGCGTATAGAGGTCAGTATGTCGTTTTCACGCCATAGGGCTGGGTTCAAATCCAGTATAATATATAAGTTTTTTTCGGGGAGCTTTTTTCTTGGACAAATCTTCAAAGGTTTGCAGTGCTAAGAAGTTTTCGTTCCATATAACATTTCTTATATTTATTTAAATAAAACCTGTTAGTTGTTTAAAATTAGTTTTCGCACGTGTATACATTTTTTGAACTGTTTTATCTCGAACCTTTTTTTTTAATCTTAACTATGGTGCTATTAATATTTACGATACTGTTTATCTCTAAGTGTCAACACTGGCGTTATGAATAACTTTTCAGAGTTTGTTTTAAAGCAGTTGTTGTTAGTCAATAAAAATATTGATCTGTGTTATCTATAATATCGTTTCCTAGAAGAATCATATTTAATAGTTGAAATCTTAGTAATACTCATCAGTTTCATTTCATCTTGATAACTGTAGTTATATCGAAGTTGAAATTGTTTCTTTTTTCTTATCAAAATTAATAATGAGTTTTAAAATACTTTTAGTTTTAGTTGTTTTTGTTGTTAGTGTGTTTGCCAAAACCAACGACAATGGTGCGTTCTAAAATATTTTTTTTTTATAAATATTATGTATAAATATTTCACTCTAAATTAATCATTTTACTAATTAAATTTATTTGTATAGATTGCTCATCGAAGCCAGTTAAGGGTTTTTGCAGAGCTTTTATAGAAAGGTGGTTCTTTGAAAACGGTCAATGTAAGGAATTCGTGTATGGCGGATGCGGTGGAAATGGCAATAACTACAGATCTACAGAAGATTGCGAAAAAGCATGCAAGCTTAAGACAAATTGATGTTGAACTTTCTAGTTTATTAATTTATTTATTGTTTATAGATTTAAATTTAAGTAAAAAATAATTGTTTAAATATATTTAACTAAAAAAGCAAAAAAATTAAGTGTAAATTATTTTCCAAAGAAATATCTTATCTATCGTATCGATTCGATTAGTAGTGTAGAGATACTTTTATCTTTTCCAGGAGCAAATTCGTGCGAATCAGTCGTTGTCCCTACAATTTGTGCTTTGTTTGAACAAGAAGTAAATATCTTAGATCAGAGATAAATATCTTTATAGTTCTGAAAAAAAAGATAAGAGACATCATCTCAGAATATATTACAATGTTGGTTTACGCAATTAAGGCCTTTTGGTTGTGTTGGTTCTTTTCCATCAGTGAGTCCAGTGTAAGAAAAAGTAAAATGCCGGAGATAAAGTCATAATCGTTCAAAACGTTTTGAAAGGAAAGTGGCATGAGTTAAAGTTTCTTAGATATCGTCTTTATTGGCATCAACATGCCTAGTATTGGTTTCGTGTAAAAAAATCAAATCGGTTTCATTCAAACCTAACACTACGATGATAAAAAAGTAGGTTTCGTCATGCCGTCTTTCGATCTATCTGTGCGAATGTGCGGATGTGCGGACATGCGGTGTTTTCTGTTCAAATACAACAAAACCCGATGCTAAAATATATCTAAGTTATTCATAATTTTTTTCCTGCCGCCTAGATGCCTACAATTTTGGTGAAAAAAATTATTTTTTTGATTTTCTTCATTTTGCAGAGAGTATACCTATGTCAAAGAAGTAGACGGTTCTGTTTTGCAAAATACATGTTTTATTTCAACTTTTTTTTTTCTACAACGTATAGTTTTCGAGATATATGCGGACACCATCACAGTAAAATTTTGTTGGAATGACATTAGGCGTTTTTCTTTTTTAGCTCAGAGCGCTCTGAGCTCTGAATGTGTTTTTTTTATATGCATTTGACAGCAGCGGTGCGAGCTAACTCGCCACCTCCTGCTCATCGCGCCATGACAAAATGACATTTAGGATGTGATGTTTAAATGTGTGCAAACATTTTGGTGCCTCGCTCATGTACACTTTACGTGTGCACAACACCCGTTCCTTTATTTCTTCTTCATTGCAGAGCACACAGAGCAAAATGAGTTTGACATGTTTAGAAAAAAAATAAAATACTTAAAAAATTATTTCGATATAAAATAATAAATGACAGAAATAGCTCAAATGTGTTTATTTTTTAACTCAAAGCACTCAGAGCATACTCAGAGCAGCTCAGATACGGAAATCTTACCGAAATAAAAAAATTCAAATAAAATTTAAATTAATTTTTTTAACGCCTTTTTTCTTAAATTTTTTTCTTTATCTTTTATTTCGATTAATTTTTTCTGAGACCATATTTTCTTCGTTCAAGTGCTCAGTTTCTTCAATGCCTTTTCTGAAAACTAGATATTTAATTTAATTATTATTGAAAAAACTTACTTGCCTCAACCAGGGATCGAACTTGCAACCCAACGCACCCCAGTCAAACATTCATTTTTTACATTTTAATTCAATTTTTATTTTCAATTTAACTTATAACTACTTAAATGCTAGACAAAAACCTTAAAAACTAGCTTACCGAATAACTTAACTAACTTACTGGCCCCATACGGGCGCTCTAAATTATACTATAACTATATATTAAAAATGCCTTTGGGCGTAAAAACTAACTTAAATTAAAATTCAAAATTACTTAAAACTAAACGAGAAAATTTTTAAAAACTCGTTTTTCGAGACATTTTATTTTATATAAAAACTTAAAACTACCCTTTACCTAAATAATAAAACTAAATTAACCTAAACTAAAATATACGTAAATATACGTAATTAACTTAAAACTACTTAAAAATACTTAAAATAACTTAAAACTAGAACAGCCACCAGCAGCATATTTTTTTTTTTTTTTTTTTTTGGTGCAGCAGCCAATGCATATATGCAACCGCGCTTATAAATATATATATATTAATATATATGTATACATATTGAACAGCGCCAAATGCACATACACACCAACCAATGCAATTTGTGTTTTATATTGTTTTTGGTGCCACCACTGTCCTACATAAAATAAACCTATTAATACTTAAAAATACGCAGGTCGGCCAAGGCAACAACTATGACTAACCATCAATATCAAGGTGGTCACCCAACCACCAGTATTTTTGAACTTGCTTATAACAGTCCCTTTTGTCCCGAAGGGGCACAGCTCTACTGAACCGCAGACGCTCTGCTCCGTTCCCAGAGCCGACGTCTCGACCATACAGGATTCGCCGATCCACAGTTCTACGGCCGACGTGGTAGATTAACGGAACCGCCAATCTATCCTGTATCAGCCCCCGACTGTCTAAATAGAGGAATGTCTCGGGCGGGATGAAACCGTTAAGACAAACGCTCTCACTATATTCTTCATTGGGGTAATAAGCCCCGAAAATAAGTCAATTGGCTGAGGTCATCGCTCTTGCAATGTGACCCCGAATCAGCTTAATTAAAAAGTTATCTATCCTGTTTATATTGGCCCCGTTGTATAAGACCTCGTTGGCATAATAATGTTTGTACTCCGACTCTGGTGTTCTGTGTAATCCAAGACAGGTCCAGTCAAACATTCATCCACCAGGCCAATGTTATGTATACAGAACGAAGATCGAATTTTAACCAGTTGATACCATGTAGGTACCTACTTTGTACTTCAGGAACAGATATGTAGCTATACAGTTCGATTTAAAATTCAGCATAAGCAGTTTTTTTAATTTATAATTATTATATTAACTGCCTGTTGGTAAAATGTAATAGAAAGCCTATTTGGCGCAAAATATCCCTTTGATAATATTTTTATTCGAGCAGTTGTGTTCATAAGGAAATTAGTTTTCTTTAGTTTGTCATCAACAACTAAGCGAAGAGATAATTTTTTTATGTGAGCTATAACAAACACACCAAGTGGCATATTTTCCAAGTGGTATTGCAATAGCTTTCTTAAGGGAACTATAGTTTTCTTTAGTTTGTTGTTAACTACTAAAAGAAGAGATACTTTTCTTATGTGAGCTATAGCTGTCATTAACAAAACAAACCACCTGTCATATTTTCCATGTGGTATAATTATGTACGCGAGCAATAGCTTTCTTAAGGGAACTATAGTTTTCTTTAGTTTGTTATTAATACTAAGTGATGAGATACTTTGTTTATGTGAGCAATAGCTTTTATTAAGAAACAAATCAATGTAGGCACATTTCAACGTGTATCTATGTACTTTTATGCGAACAATAGCTATCGTTCGGAAATTTTGTGCAAAATAAAGTGTTTGTGTTATTGTGTATCTTTTAATATTAAAATTTAGTAAATCGTGAAAACTAAACGTGTCTGTACACATGACATATTGACGAAACCTAAAACCAATATAAAAAAAAAACTACTACCTGGCGCGGGGAATGTGACAACGACTGCATATAGCCGCATTAAATGTTTAGCAACTTTAAAGAAGTCTTGTAATAACTCTATAGAAGTTATATGGGTTATCGTTAATTTATATATAATAAATTCGACGTATCAACATTATCTTACAATAAAACGTTTTAAAATTTATTATTGTATATAACTAATAGTTACATTTTATAAAACAATGATGGACTTGAATAAATAAAATTCTAAATCACACGTTTTTAATTTGGAAGAAATTATTTTGACTGTTGGAATTGCTTCGATTAACAAGCCTTTTCATTGATTTCGAGTATAAAGCTTTATACAAGCCCTTACATTTAGATTTTGTCTGACTAACTTTGACAAACCTTACAGCGACCTTATGAAAAGCGATTGTATCGTCCCTCCGTATGGCTTGCGAGTATTTTCTGCCAAATGCTTTAAGAAAGCTATCATTTAAAAATTTAAATGAAAAACAGTTAACATCTTTTTATAAGCCTTATGACAACACTAAAGAGATAATAGCTTACTAATTTTTTGAAATTGTACCTTACACAAGTAAAATTGTTAGTTGGGGAGCGTGATATGTGGGCTCGGGCTCTGCTCTGTGCTCTGCTCAGAGTTAAAAAAGTAAAACGCTTTTTGATTCGCCTGAGATAAACAACTTAAAACAAATTCTCAAAAAAAAGTTCTGAAAAAAAGTTCTGAAAAAAATGCTCAGAAACGCTCGGATTATAAATGGTCTTAATTGTATTATGGACTTTTTGTTTAATCATATTTAAAAAAAAAAATGGTTCCGACCGCTATCAACCTCCTTTCCTAAAGCATTTTAAAATTTGTCTTAGAGCTTATAGCCCAGAAAAAGTCGACATTAAAATTGCAAGCATGATGTATTGTTCTGGATTTTTGGTATGTTGTAACTATGTATACATCAATTAGATTAGTCTTATAGTACTTCTTAGGACGATTTTCACTTTTGGCTGTAAATGCTATAAACAACAACCTGCGCACAACAACCTAGGAGAGGAGGAGTTGTAGCTATGATGGTTGCCAACCCAATTATTAGATACCTTAGTAATGCTAAGAAATAAAGAGCAAAGGACTCAAGACGCTTCATTTGGGTACACCGCAATTTTCAGGAATTCTGAGCCACCCATCTTTTTCGAGTATTAGTTAATAGTTTTTTTATGCCAACAAGGGAAATAAAATGCAAGACTGGGCGACACGAATTTACTCTAGACATTCAGCAACGAAATTCAAACAAAGAATTAGAAAATATTTCTAGGAATTTAAAAAAATAATCATATATGAATAAAAGGCATTTATTTCAATTATTTACATAAATAACTAAGTTTATAATTTGTCTTTTACAGTTGCAACAATCAAATATATTATGTAAGTAAAATAAAAC
Organism: Baccha elongata; assembly: GCA_951217065.1. Taxonomy (NCBI): domain Eukaryota; kingdom Metazoa; phylum Arthropoda; class Insecta; order Diptera; family Syrphidae; genus Baccha; species Baccha elongata. The sequence goes on along the minus strand of OX578274.1, from coordinate 19,625,927 downwards.
CGCATACTAATTATGTTATGTACTCAATGTACGTATCTATACATTTATATGAAACACTGTCATCAACATAGTTTTTTTTTTGTTCTATATTAATTAATTTATCATATCCTATTTTTAACTTAAATTATAATCCTTAAAAATACATAAACAAATAATTATAAAGTTACAACACACTTCTGCTTTTGAGGTATGCAAACTTTTTCGCAACTTTCAAGAGTTTTGTAATTATTGCCATTCCCACCGCATCCACCATAAATGAACTTGTTGCACTGGCCGTTTTTAAAGTACCACCTGGGAAATGCACCTCTACATAAACCAGCAGCTGCATTTGATGAGCAATCTACCAATAATGATGATTAATAAAATGATTGCTTTATAATAAGATATTTTATATTTTAGTACGCACCATTGCCGTTGGTATTCGCAAACACACTCACAACGAAAACAACTAAAACTAAAATTATTTTGAAATTCATTTTTGCTTTTGATAAGGAAAAAAGGACCAACAACTTCGATATAATTATAGTTATACAGACAAAATGATACTGATTAATATCAGTATGATCTCAACTATTAAATAGGCTTCATTTAGGAAACGACACAGATCAATCTTTTTATTGGCCGCCACACTTTGGCTTTTTAATCCCGACAGCTGCTTTAAAACAAATTCTAAAAAGTTATTTATAATACCAGTGTTGACACTTGAAGATAAACAGCATTGTAAATTTTAATAGCACAGCAGTTTATATAAAAAAAGTTAAGATAACAAAAATAACAAAGTGTCTGTAGATATAGTTAACAAATGTGAAAAGTTATAATTTTATATAATTAGCATGCTTTATTTGCTGATATAAAATTAAAAAAAGCCAAAAATTGTACTTTCCTTAGTTTAAAAATTTTAATCCAATAGTTTATTTTATAAAAATGCTGATATATTTATTTAGTATCTATGTACATACTTATTATTGGTATACAGATGTTGAAAATCTTTCGAAAAACATTGAAATATTAGACATATAGAATAACTGGATGATGGATTTGCTGAAAGTTCCTGATTATTAAACAGAGAGGCAGCTGGCTCATTTGCTTTAAAATTAAAATCCATACTTCAGGCTTATTTCGTTAACAAGCTGTCAGTAAGAGCTGGTGCTACAAAACAATAAATTAAAAAAGTTGTGCCAGCTTTTGTTAACAATGCACATTCAACAAGTACATATTATAATCTCTATACCCAAAAATATTAAAATAAAGGGCTATCCAATAAGAGGTGCTATTTTGAATAGCCCGCTATATCGGTAGCTGTCACTTTTGAAGCTGTCATTTTTTGACATTTGACAAGTAGAAACTACGCCATTAATAAAAATGGAACGATACACGCTTCAACAATGCATTGAAATTCACTATAAAAATGGTGAAAATTTGGCAGAGACGGTTCGTAAAACTAAAACATTTTTGGGTCGTCGTGAAGCACCTTGTTGGACCGCAATACAGAAATTGGAGGACAAATTCGAGCTTTTGGGACAAGTTAGTGATGTGAAGAATAAAACCCGTGCACGTCCCTAAAGAACAACTGAGAATATTGCTGTTGTAGCCCAAAGTGTTGAAGAAAACCCAGGTTTGTCCATTCCTCGTTTGGAATTAGGCATTCCACAAACGTCATTACACCGTATTTTGCATAAAGACTTGGGTCTTAAGGCTTATAAAGTTCAGTTAACACAAGAACTCAAGCCGGCTGATCATCAAAAACGTCGTGTCTTTGCTGATTGGGTCCTTGAATTTTATTAACATATTTACTTGTTTAATTAGCAAACTTCTTCAAACCCTTTTACCTATGATTAAAGGTATTACGAACTACAAGTAACAAGTGTAAGGCAAATCTAACATTTGAAAGAAAAAACAAATGAGCCGGTCAACAAGCTTAATGAGTTCTTTTAAGCTTATTTTATCTAGGGTCTGGGAGTTGGGTTAGATTGAAATTCAAAGTCTTAAAATAACTGCACCGTAAACAAATTGTTTTTTTCTCGAAAATGGTTCCCATGAATTTTTTACATTTCATACCTTTGAGTAGTGATACTGCATCAAAAGTTTTTCAGATGATTGAAAACAAATTTAGAAAAATAAGGTTTTTGGAAGAAATCAAATTGGCTTTATCAATAACAACTCAACGGATCTTAATAATTTGTAGGTGGAGGGGTTTGTAACGATCCAGTTTATTCGTTCAATGTATGCAATATTGCGAATGATTCAGATTATTTTATGTGACTTCAAGTAGTTTTTAAATTGATTTAAATATTTTGTGATTGCTTTTTTATTTAAAATAAATTTAGGTACTTGTTTCAAATGATTGCAAATTAATTCGAGTGATTTTGCAATATTGCAATCATTAATGAATTTTTTTTTTAGGATAATAAAAAAATATGATTACAAGTAATCATTTTAAATCGACAAATATAAAATATTTTTTTTTTCAAATTTCATAACATTTCAATTGATTGCAACACATTTAAACGAGATCTCAAATAATTGCAAATTAAAGTGGCCAGGTGATTTAATTCGTGACAAACCCCTCGTTGTAGGTTGCCAAATGATTTTAATTAATTTTATATATTTTCACATATGTAAGTGTGCAAAAAAACCTGGAACAAGTAGGTTGGGTCAAGCCAAAGACAAAATTGTTTGTTGGAAGTGAACAAGAGCCAGCAGGCTCTGACACCCGGTGATCTCGACAATGTTCCAAAAAAGAAATCAGTGCTAATGGTAATACACTTTGTTTTATTCAAAGTTTGTCAATTTTTTAAATAATATGTTGATTAGTTTCAATAATGTGTGTAGCCACCCGAGATCCGAATAACATTAAAAGTCAGTAAAAATCTTAATACGACCCATTTTAATGGCTTGAACTTACTCTTCCTTGTTATCGAATAGTCTTCTCCTTTCATAAGTTTATCGCGTAAGCCAGTCCCAAAATATTTCTATTACGTATTCTAGGTCCGTGGAATACAATGGCCAAGCAACAAAAGTATTTTTGCGTTAAATGAACGATTTTGCCAATCGCGTGTGTGTGTAAAGGGACGTTTAAGTGTTAAAATATACATGAGGTTGGCGCCAAAATATCATTAATTTCGCAAAAAAACTTATTCCACCCAAGGATTAGATGATGTTTTCATTATTCCTATAGCGTTTCCTTCTGATTCCCCCAAAAAATTAGTACTCGCCTTGGAGAAATACAAGATTTGCATGATCATGTTTAGGAGATTTAGATGATTCAAATGTTTTTTACGGTTGAACACAAAAAACATGTTGAACCAATCGTTTTTAACGTGTTTTCTGTAACTTCTTTTGTACTGTACTATATTCAATCATACAAAGTATTTGATAAAATAATTTCATTTGTCAGTTTGTAAAATATTATTTCTTCAGTTAAATAAAATTATTACTCCTCACAAAACATAAGTTAAACGTGCCTCATTGATGTAAGTCTGATTTTTTTATTTACTTTTACAAATCTTTAGAGGAGAAGAAATGTTTCGTATTTTAATCCTGTAAAATGCTGTTTTCCTTTTAAAGTGGCTGATCATTGCGTTTGATTTTTCGGGCTATATGGTTTTTTGAAAATCCCTCAACATGGTTTTCTCTAATGTGCTCTATAAAATGAACGAAAAATAGCGAAAAATATATTGTAACTTAATAAACAAAGTTGGGTCTGGCACTGCCTTTTTTCCTATGAAACGATTTAATAAATTAATTAATTTTTGATTTTATATCAAACTACTATCCTTCTTTAACGTGGTCTTTTAAAATAGGCAAGTTTCTTATTTAGTTGATAATGCATTACTCTATTGCGCTCCATTAACTTTTTTGTAGATAAAAAATGTTTTTTTTTTAAGAAAAATTTGTTTTTCTGTATGAAGTAAACATTTTTTAACAAGAGGCATGCGACCCCCCTGCCTCCTCTTGCATACGCCCTTGCCCTTACATTGAAAATGTCATTATTTGTTGTTTTTAGTTTAATATATTTTAAAAATTATTTTCTATATTAAAATTACAATCTATAAACTATTTAGTTTAAATACAATAAATAACAAAGTATGTACACCATCACTTTAGCTGAGGTTTGCAAGCTTTTTCGCAATCTTCTGGACTTCTGTAGTTGTTGCCATTTCCACCACATCCGCCATACAAGAACTCTTTACATTGACCGTTTTCAAAGTACCACCTGGTTTTCGCAGCTCTACAACTTCCTCTAGCTGAGTTAGATGAGCAATCTAGATACCAATAAATTTAGTTATTCAAATTATTGGTTTATAGTGAAATATTTTATATTTTAATACGCACCATTGCCGTTGGTTTTAGCAAACACACTCACAATAAATACAACTAAAACTAAAAGTATTTTAAAATTCATTTTTGATTTTGATAAGAATTAGAGTTTTCAAGATGAAATGAAACTGATGAATATCACTAAAATTTCAACGCTTAAATAGCATTCGATAATAACCGGAAACGATATTAAAGATGACACAGATCAATCTTTTTATTTGATTTTAAGTGTCACACTTTGATTTCTTATTACAGCTGCTTTAAAACAAACTCTTAATAGTTATTTACCTACACTAAAACATAAACAGTATCGTTCATTTTAATAGCACCATTACTAAGAACATTGAGATAAAAAAAAATTAAAAAGTGTGATAACTATTTTTAAATAACTAACGTGCTTTATTTGCAGATTTAAATTGAAAGGTTTACCATTTTATATTTCTCAGTTTTTGATTTTAACCCAAATCTTGAATATAATCAAATTTATTAAAAATGTGTCAGTATCCAAGTGTTGAAAAACCTACAAAATGTTAGACGTTAAGAACAACTGGATGTTGATTTTGCTGAAAGACCCTGAGCCCGAAACAAAAGAGCAGCAAAATCTGGTCAGAGTTGGGGTTTATGCGGGTAACTTTCCTAGAGAAATTGTCAGATAATGATGTAAAGGTCCTGCACGACATAAGGACACATTAATTGCTACAAAAGTGGGCGGCAATGGTACAATGGATAGAGTGCTTGCAGATCTGATGCAGGTGTTGCTGACCATTCATGGTCAGTTAACCGACGTGCAAAAACAGATCAGGGAGCAGGCGGCTAGGGTGGATTACCTCTACTCTATTCTGCCGGCAACGCGAAATGGTTAAAGGCGCGCTGCCTGAGCGACCCTTTAAGATCCTAGCTGTGAATGTAAATTCGCTGATTAGGACCGAACGTAGAGCAAACCTCTTTCATTTGCTGCAAGACCAAAGTCCTGATGTGTTTATGGCTAGCGAAACTAAGCTAAAACACAAACTGACTAATAAAAATTACAATATCGTAAGAAGGTATCGGCCCAACTCCTCTCAAGGGGGTGGGGTCGCAATCTTCATACGAAAGGGCATTAAACATAAAGTTATATATAATAGTGAAGTGCGAAGATTCGGGTTGCTAGAAGCCTGCATCGTTTGCATTCCTCTCCAGCAGGGGAAAAGAATGTACGCAATAGCGGTGTACGCACCTGACGCACCTCAGCAAGCTAATTTTATCGCAGAGCTCGAAAAACTTTTCGAATGCTTAAGACTGAACTTGGATGAGAATTATTATCTCATGGCAGGGGACTTAAACGCCAAACATGTAGATTGGGGAAACCAAATACAAAATCCTAGAGGGATGGGTCGATACAGTGTTGAGTGTAGGATCGACCTTCTGGCTACAGATAGACCGTCATTTCCGAGAAGTGGTAGTTTTCTGGATCTTTTACTGCTTGACTCACGGCTAGTTATAACTGATGCAACAAATCAACAGACAAGAAACCGTTTACGAACGATTGAATACGACAGTGATCACTGCGGACTTGCCACCGTAATACATCTTGCGAGCGAACTTGTGGAGTTGGATGAGTATGTGCCTGTGCACTCTTACAATTTCAGTAAGACGCGCTGGCCACGCTTTTCCAACGCCGTTTTCGATGATAACTTTTTTATGATAGAAGATCCACAGGAAAAGGTAGAAGCTGTAGGGGCTGCTTTCCAGCAAGTGTATAAGGTGAATGCTAGCATTCGTCCGAATCATGACCTGGAGAACAGAGCCTTACTGCACAACTTCTAACTTGGAAATAACATAACGCAATGGCGATCTGAGAATACTGGTTTCACAGGGTTCAATGACGAAAACTGGGCAAACGCCACCATCGCCGAGCGAAATGGACCCAGTTCATTGTTAATTTCGAAGGTAGAACTTCAGTTAATTTTTCAAACATTAAAGAAAAAGAAATCTGCGGAAATACGTAGGTTGGCCAAGGCAACAACTTTGGTCAACCATCAATATCAAAGTGGTCCCCCAACCACCAGAATTGTTTTACTTGCTTAACCAAGTCCTTTCTGTCCCGAAGGGGCACAGCTCTACTGAACCGCAGACGCTCTGCTCCGTTCCCAGAGCCGACGTCTCGATCATACAGGAGTCGCCGATCCACAGTTCTACGGCCTACGTGGTAGATTAACGGAACCGCCAATCTATCCTGTATCAGCCCCCGACTGTCTAAATAGAGGAATGTCTCGGGCGGGATGAAACCGTTAAGACGAACGCTCTCACTATATTCATCATTGGGGTAGTAAGCCCCGAAAATAAGTCCATTGGCTGAGGTCATCGCCCTTGCAACGTGACCCCGAATCAGCTTAATTAAAAAGTTATCTATCCTGTTTATATTGGCCCCGTTGTATAAGACCTCTTTGGCATAGTAATGTTTGTACTCCGACTCTGGTGTTCTGTGTAATCCAAGACAGGTCCTAAGACACTGTCTCTCAAACACCCGAATCTTTTCCATTTGAGATGGGGCAACGTTAAACCACACAGGGCACCCATAGGCAATCATCGGCCGGATGAGGGCCATGTAGCAAATCACCTTTACCCTGTTTTCAAGGCGGCTGCTATAAAACAACCTTCTTGTCAGAGCAAACGCTCCCCTAGCTCTGGCCAGAGCAGCATCTATATGTCGATTGAAATATAGATACTGATCTAGCCAGATACCAAGATCTTGTACCATTTTCTGTTTGAAATGCTCTAACTTTTTTTTTTTTTAAGACCAAATAAAAAAGTAAAAACGAAGATTTTTTGTTATAAAATTGCCTACCACCTTGAATTTGACTTTTTTTTTATGTAATATGAAAAACAAAAAAGTTCCAAGACTCCGAATACTAAGCAAGTAAAACATTGATTTTTATTTAATTATAACTTTTAAAATATTAAAGATAGATTAAAAAAGTTCGTGCTTGGCAAGTTTTTTGTCAGACTAATGGTTTTTGAGAGTTTTTGAACTCTCCTCAAAACTTCGGACCTTAATACGCGGATATGGATTCCGAAAATGTATACTCAGGAGGCACCCCTTCTACCACACATAAAAAAATCTCACTGAGAGCACAAAATGCACGGTTCGTGTTTTTTTGCCTCGTTTTCCTGTACTATAAAGCCTGTAGAAAAAATTAAATAATAAACAGTCCTTCGATTACAATTTCTTAATCAAATTTAAAGCGACTGTTCTGAGAAGTACTTAAATTAATTTTTCAACCCCGCAGAAAACTGACCCGTCTTACTGTCCGAGTTATAAAAAAGTGTGCCAGTCACCCCGATGAATTCTCTGAAAAGTTGCATAAACTCTCCAAACAGCAACACAGGAATAGCAGGTAATATTCTTTCTTGATTCCTTGAGAGTCTCTTTCTCCACTTATGGGTCTCAACTACTACTTGAATTCGACTTACATATCAAACTAACTAATACAAACAATCACTTTATTGGCCATGCAATGTATAAACACTATGGTCAGTTCAACATACCACCTTAAAAAAAACAACACACTTGTATTCGCCCCAAGGATATCATATCAACTTGCGGTCCTTTACCCTTGTATACAAGTTTTACCGGCAAAAGTTTCGCAATCAAAACACCTTTACCTCGATACAATACATTCCGTTAACACAACACCAAGGAGAAATTTACTTAAGGATCAAGTGTAAGGATTTTCGAAACCAAATGCCTTATTCATTCCCCACAACACCATTCTATAATTTCCTAATTTGCATAATAACGTTGTAGTGGAAGTTTTGCGTGTTAGTTTGGCTCGAAGAAACTAGCAATAGAACAGTCCATTCGACTTCCAGACAACTTCAACTCAGACGTCAGCCTAAGTGTTCCTTATTCTGTACACAATGTGCCTGAGTATACAACAGGTATTTTCAATTCACACAGTCATTTTGTAGGCCCGTTAGCTTAACCTAGTTTGAAAAAAAGTGTATACAGTGATTTGGCGAAAATTTCGAGTCACGATAAGTGAGTGAGGTCCTCTTAACACATTACAGAATATTGGAGACTTGGAGTCCTCTTTTGGAATTAGGGTAGCTGGGCTAAGAAAGTGTATTTCTCAATTGCATTATAGTTAGAAGAGAGAGAGCACCCGAGTTACTTTTCACTTGTGTGTGAAAAAAGGACTTGGAACAATCAAAACCGTCACTTCAATCGAGTTTTAGTTTGAAGCGTTACGTTGGCGGGTTTGCATTAAAATTCAAAAATAAGGATTATTTTGGTTGTTCCTTTGGAAGAGTAATTTTTGTGTTGTGTTGTGTTGTGGATCCTATGAAACAAAAAAAAATTAAAATTGATTTGATTGAAAGAAAGCAAATGCTGTGAAATGAAAAGTGTTCCATTTTAATTTAGAATAGATTTACATATACATAGATATAAATATTAATGCGTATTATTTTGTTTTTATCAGTTTAGTGAAATTTTAAATATAAAATAATATAGTGATGAATATGTACGTCAATTTTGTACATAATGTGAAAAATACATAATTTACGATCTTTTTAAATATATATCTACAGTTCTGGGATTATCACTTACACTTAAAAATGGATACTTCAATGGATTATTTAATGGATTCTTAAACCTGAACTAAGTATCAATCAATAATAATTAATGTTTAATATTTTATGTACACATTTACATAAGTATATGTACATATGTATCGTTACAATATTTTTTTTTTATTGAAAATTTAATAAATTTACATTTTTACGTAGATTTATTTTGTTAACTTAAAAAAATCTTTAAAGAACAAACTTTTAAAAACAAAATTGATTTTGATGTTTTTAAAAGGAAATTGTTTCAAGTTACTATATCATTTTTTTTTCAATATCATTTTTTTAGGTTTCAATGATGGAGAAGAATATGAATAAACCAAAGAGTCTTAGACTAAAATTTTATATGACATAATGTTGGCTTTTGTGATTTGTCAATTTGCAGACGATTTGTGAATTTTTCGCCAAAAATGGTGAAACCTAAATTTATAGAGAATTAAATTCCAACAAAAATGTGTGAAAAATTATTAGATTTTGTGCACACTTTTTGCTCGTTGTCAAAGAATTTCATACTTCATTTCACTGAGAAAAAATCCGACCAATTTTGATAAAATTTAATATGAGTGATTTGTTGCCAATAATGTTCAATTTCGCCATAGAACGCTAATTTTGACAAAATTTCATATTCTAAAAGTTCTCCTATGCCTGATATTGTAAGCAAAAATGTATTTTTTAAGAAGTTAGTTTTTATAATTGTATCGAAAAAAATCTGATCGATTTGAATGAAATTTTATGTTGTCGTTGGTTTCCCAGTTTCACAGTCGTTAACACGAAGGTGGAACCAAGTCGTACCCTTTATTTGAATAAAAATAAGCGCTTGATATTAGATACATTCGATTAAATCAATTTGCACTTTTAAGCACTTTTCTTTTCTTACATCTTTTAAAAAGAACCAATTTATTTTCGAAACGACTCATTTTTTCAGCCTCTAGGATTCATTTTATATTAAACTTGTGGTAACACTGGCTTCTAGTGTCTTTTTTGAAGAGACGCTGAGCAGGATACAATCCAAGTATTTATATAACAGTTTCGAGATTTATTGTCAAAAAATTTCTAACTAATTTTTGTTAAAATTTAAATGTCTTATAGTTAGTTCTCAGTTGGCATCAAATTTTCAATGTTGTGTTTTAATTTTTTGTTCTGTATACAGGGTGAGTCATGAGCAATGCGACAAAATGCTAGGGCGTGTAGGTTGCGTTGAGACAAGAAAAAAATCGTATGGGAGGGGGGGGTCTATTCCCCTCCGTTTAGCCGGGAGGGGCAATTTTCGAAAAAACTGACTTAAAATGGGAAAAAAATTATTCAAAATCAACGGCTTCATTCACAATGCTGTGCGATACGTTTTTGAAAAGCCAATAACTTTTTCTTTAATTCTTTTCGACGAAGATTTTTTTTTTTCGACGAATGGAGGAAGGATTTGCGATGTAAAAATAAAAAAAAAAATTCGTAAAACTAAAAATATATGGAAATAATCCTATAAAATTATTTAATAAAATTAAGAAATAAAAATTAAAGTGTGTGGTAAAGAAAGAAATCCGTTGTACAATGTTCTCCTTGTCTTATAAAAGAATCATTTACAAATAAATGCAATGACTAAATAATGTTGTCTTCATCTTCATCTTCAAGCTTGGTACAAAGTTTCTCAGAGAAATATTCACGGACGTTTTTTTTTATTTTTGACCTAGGTCTCAAAATAATGGTAGCTACCTACCATCTAAGCGTTAACCATAGATTTATTTTTATAGAAAAAAAATATTATCCATTTTGATAAAATTTTATAAAGGTGATTATGCTAACGTTGTTGTTTCCATCGGATTTTTATTATTGCAGAAAAAGTTTATTCGGTATAGAACCGTTTTTTTACACACACTTGAACCTGAACGATTACACCGATTTTGATGAAATTTAATACATATTATAAAAGTTCTGCTAAAAATTGTTAATATTGCGAGCAAAATTTTGGATACAATTTTTTTTTCGAAAAACTAAAATATCTGGTCAGACGAATCTCATTTATCTTATTTTATATCAAATGGAAGTTTCTTAAATATATGTAGGGGAGAGACGCCAACAAACAGACACCTCTAACAGTGAAACATTCCCAATAACTTCGAAAGATTTTGAAGGAACAAAATGCGCTTTTTATCATACGTCGCTTCGTGCAACACATTTTCTTCCGAATGATTCAGTTTGTATTTACTTTCAGTGAAGCAAAGTTGCGCTGTGATAGCACATTGAGAAAAATACGTGCAAAGTAAAATTTCCGTGTCGCAATTTCCTAGTGTCTCAACAGTGAGACAAAATCTCGTTGCCATCAGTGAGACGCTGAAAAAACAAAGTAAGCATAGCTAACAAATTACTATCCAAATGTTTTGAAACCGAAGAAAACCTAAAAATTCTGCAACAGCCGATTTTTTGCCGCCCTACCAGTCGGCAACAATCTACTTTGGAATAAAAATTTTACAAATTGAAGTTCGTTAAATTTTTGGTTAACATTATTTTTTTCGTTTTTTTCATTGATTTATTTGTCATTTTTAATTAATGTTAGTTACTTTAATATTCGTTATTATAAAGTTTAAATGACACGAAGATTTTTTTATAATAAAATAACTCATTATTAAATAAAACTTGTTTTCATGTTTCTCACTGTTGTGTCTCACTGGTTGGTATATGAACTGTCTCACTGTTGGATAAGGTATACCTACCATTAGTGAGACAAACGAAGCACTCGACTTGTTTAATTAATTTTTTTTCTTCAGTAAACGTCAAATAAATTTAAAGTATTTAAAAAATAGCTCTTATAATAAATGTATTTAACTTACAGAAACTTATTATAAAAAGTGTATCACTGTTGGCGTCTCTCCCCTACTGTGCAATTTACATTATACACACATATGTGCGTGTGTCAGCATTTCTCGATTTGATTTTGGAAATTATAAAAATATTGCAAAATTTTTATTTGTTTCCCATTTTCTTTGTTTCATACAATCTTTTAGCAATTGGCAAATATAGCAATAGCATTAGAAACTTAGCCATTTTCCAGTTTTGATAGGTATATTACCAATCCAGGTTATGCATTCGTACAGAAAAAAGTTTTGAGATAACATGGCATTACGGTGATAGGGAAGACGAAAAAAGTAGGTCCTACAATTCTGTTTGTCTTACAACTTACATCAGCCGACTTTGCCCATTTGCTTCAAACTTTATAGGTACATATTTTTAATTGGCATTCTAGGCCTGTCATATATATCCGGCATTAAAAAAGCTTTTTTTCTCGAGAACGGCTTGAACGATTTCAATCAAATTTCACATTTGTAATAAAGCATGACAGTTCTATCAGCTAGTCGTAACGTGACTTTAAGGAAAATAATGTTTTTTTTCTTTAAATGTTTTTAGTTAAATGTTTTTGATTAAATGTTTTTAGTTTTATAAAACTTTTTTTTTTAATTCAATGCTGTTGAAGAATTTTTATAAATCTTGGTTTTAAGATGTAACAAATTAAGTCCTCAAAACATAAATACTTACTTTTTAAACAATGAAATCACCTGACCACTTTTATGGTATTCGTTGAAATCTTGTGCAATCATATCATGAAATTAAAAAAAAAAAAAAAACAATACAATTTTTGAATGTTTCACGCAATCATTAAAAATATTTGAAATAACTTTTAAGTGTTTGGTAACCCTGCAATCGAAAATGCGTTGGAGTTCATAAATATGTAAATTAAATATTATTTGCATAATTTAAATTTATTATAGAATCAAACATTTTAAATTTTACTCGAAATAATTTGCAATAAAATCACAAAATTTGTACCTAACTGAATTTAAAACTACTTGAAACCACGTTTTTTGCAAAATTGCAATCACTGAACCACTAGATTGGCTCATGAGTCATTTATTAATTTGTTTTATGCTTAGCCCTCAGATAATTTGCCACGAGAGCAAGTTTGTGCGATCCAATCGTGCCGTCTTGCAACACAAGATAAAATCGGTTATAACGAAATATCGGTTTTTGTGAACTAATTTTGAAGTCCCGTCAAAGGTTCATACAAGTTGTACTAATCGGTTATAACAAAACACCGGATATAACGAACAAATTCTCCAGTCCCATCGAGTTCGTTATAAGCGATTTTGACGGTTGTATTTGCTACCCTTAGTTTTTAAACTAATTTTAAGTGCTTACCAAAATTATAATTCACTATTCACTAGAGGTTAAAAATTGACATTTTTATTTTGTAACTTTGATTTTTTTTAATGAAAAATAGTCGAAGCAGATTATAAGTTAAATAAACTGTTTTTCGGTGATGAATATAATGGGAAATACACAAAGTTATTTTCAAAGCTTACAAATATAATTTCTCCTTAAAGGAATTACGATACAAGTTTGAAGAAAATCGCCAGTTCTGAAGACTATGAAAGGGATCGTAATACTGATTCGCCAACCCTTCGACTTAAACTTTTTTTCTCTGTTTTTTACTATCTGTTCACACTGTCTTGAAATTCGAAAAGAAACTAACTGGGAACTACCATGTTTTAGATGCGTCACTAAACTCAACTACAAGACAGTACACTCTTTAATAAGTTTCATTAATCAGATCTAATAAATAAAGTTGTTCGTTTTTGTGTTGTTCAATTTAATTTATTTCTAGTATTTTCCACACTCCAAAAATATCCTCTTTTGAAAATAATATGTAAAAACTCTTTTTGCTGACGTGTCGAGCTGCTCGTGTCAATCCGTCAGAAACTTTGAGTTGACAAATCTTTGCCTAGTACTTGAACACGATGTTTCTTTTTTTAAACGTCTCGCCTAGTTGCGTCTTTTGTCGTGTCGTAATCCTTTAAATTTAATTCTATTGTTATGATTTTTGTACGAAGTCGAAAGGATTAACAAAAATCAATAGTAAACACGTAGTTTTTGTGTAAAGTAATGTTTCTATCACCACGAGGCGTGTGTAATAAACTTCTGAAAATTATATTTTCGTTTTCTCACTCAAAAGTTGTGTTCGAAGAGGCACGTGTTGTTTGTAGAAAGTAAGAAAGTAAGGTGCATTGTTGAAAGCGGGCTATTCAATCTGACTTGGCACAAGTTAGTCCGTGTATGCATTTGACGGTTTTTTTTTTTTTTTTGTTTCCTTTTTTTTTACCTTTCAACCGGAAGTAGGGAAAATAGTGGAGAGACTGTTTTTTTCTTTTTTGTATGTTAAGTGATTTTTTAGTGGTAATGTGTGGGTGAGTTTTTTTTTTCTTTGTATTATGGAAATTTTGTTAGATTTTGATGTGATCTCAGTATAGATATATTTTATATTGTAAATATAGGGTAATTCACGTTGGCAGTTGTACTTCAATTTAAATAGTTTTTGTTGCAAATTTGTTTTTATTTACGTGATGACTTATTTGAATATAAAAGGTTTTTTTTGCCTATCCACACATTGAAGGTTAATTGAGCAGGAGTTAAATGACTAATTTAAACTATTTTGAAAGTCAGCTAAGTTATTTATTGAGAGACTTTAAGTCCATGGAAAGTTTTTTTAATCAGCCCAAATGGGAAAGCTGCTAGTTCTAGTACCGACCGTCAAATCACAAGGACAATGGTTCGTATGCACTAAATAAATACAACTTTCAAATAGAAGGATAGTTATAACGGCTGCTTATCAGATTTTGTCCAAAATGATAAAACTGACCACTTCTGATGAGTTTTTTTTTTTTGTTACTTCTTCTAAAACTGCTGAAAACAAAAGAAAACAAAGGCATCCATTACAAAATTATAGAGCATAAAAATTCAAATAAATTTTGTAACAAACATTTTTTCATAACATCAACCGTTTTTGAGATAGGGGGCGTAGAGTTTTACACGCTCAGCAATACGTAGTATAGTCTACGTGCTAGCCCATGTCACGTGTGCGGTTATAAGTCCCCTCAGTTTTGTCATGGGGCTTTGTTAATCACCCATAAGGGTATAAATCAACTTGGGTCACGTGGTCAAAATCATGGTTTGGTCGCCATTTTTAAAAATTGCCGCCAAATTTATCGTTTTTTGGTTAAAAGATATTTTTGCATTCAGTGGTCTGATTTTCATTTTTGAAGACTCATTTTATAAACGTTTTAAGGCCAAACAAATTTTTTCAGACAAAGATTTTGCTTAATCAAGTCTTCCTGAGATATTTAAGAAAAAAGTAAACAAGTATATAGTACAGTCGTTTTAGGCAAAACAAAAGGTCAACCTTGCGTTCCATTCTCTGTCTTTACGGTTCCCTGTAAGCCCGTAAAATGTTAACTTTCAAACTGCATAAAGGCAGAATTACTGTTTGGTACCTTTTCGTACTATTACATTCTAAACATTTTATTTGAAAAATATTAAAGTTTATTTTTCTGATGGTCATTGAAGGTTAACTTAAAACATTTTAAAATATCAATTTGAGAATATAAAAAATGTGTTTATTATTTCTTTCGGTTTCGCTTCGTTTTAATATTCTAAATAATTCGTTCCAAGGTTTGAAATTTGAACAAAAAAATGTCTAGAGCCCCCAAACCATTTTTTGAGCAAGTCCCTGTGTTCAAATATAGTTTAATTTTTGATTCAATCGATAATAAATATTTATACATTTTTATAATTATTTATCATATAAAAATTCTTCCAAAGAACCTACGACCAGCTGAGCTAGACGGAAGGTAGTATTTTGAATGTGCCGCTTGTTGCACTTTGTGTGTTCTCTTTCGCGTTTTTATCTTTTCGGCGCGGTTTATATTAATAATTTTGTTTAATTCGTGAAAAATTATTTGTGCGAGTTAAAATCAATAATGAAAGTTATTTTAATTAAAACAATGATACCCTCCCCATACCCGGTGAAAAAGTGCAACATGTTTTAAAGCATTCCTTAGAGAAGTACTTATTCGACTCCCAAATTCATGTAGGGTTTCTGCCTGAGACAAGGAAGTATTTCATCCTCCTCGATTCCGAAAACTCTATTGCCAACACCACATACATAAGCATTGGCATCCCCGATTTAAGCCGAAGGAAGACTTTGTCGCATCAACCCTTTGGGATTGAGATCCTTGTTTTCCTTAAGCTCTTCTTTCCCTAATACCAATGCGTCTAACATTCTACATATGTTGCCATTCAGCAGCTTTTGAAAAGGCAGCTTGAATAAATTTACTATTTCCTGTTTATTTGGTGTGTTCGCATCCTTAAAGCTTCAAACAGTTGCTTAGCATTATTATAAGATTATTAGAATATAATTTGATCGCAAGGCTCTTCCATTTCTTTAAGCTGCTGAAAAGGCTTTATTAGTTCGGTTCAGTAGGTTAGAAAACTATCGCTCGATAGAGTCTTCAGCTTCTTTAGTATAAAAGCGCATGCAAATATTAAAATTTATGTTTTTGAAAGTGGCTTTGATGTGAAAAAGTTTGGTTATTTATCTCTTAGAATGAGCATCCATACTAACATGTGTGCGCATTTTAAAGTTTATAAATTATAACAAAAGTCGTTATTTCTTCATTTTATCATTTCTGATCGTCATCATTGTATTTTCATTACAGCGCGCGGTAATATCAGTCTTATACTGGACATATTAAAGCTTTTGAATTTGATTAACCACTATGTGTTCTTACACGTTCTAGTACCTATTAGACCGAAAGGTCGCACAATTTTTTTTTTGATTGAAAGGAAACCAGGAGTGGAATTGCGTAAGATGATAGTTGGTTATTAAATTTTTGATTTTCACTTGTAATCACATTGAGGTTTCCGTCTGCGAAAGGTGATCACATCCAACTCCTTTCAACTTTGTTCAATTTGTCACTGACATTTTTAAAAAACATTGTTGCCTTAGTCATATTTTCAAGTAAATTCATTGAAATTGCTAAGTTTTAAGTAAATAAATGCAATAATTCTTAATTTAACCATATATTTTCAATTGTAGTAAACTAATGTTGTAAAAGAAATAATGTTTAAGTTGATTTGATGACTAAAATTGAACAAAATATTTAAAATTTTACTATATTTCGTATGCTTGTTGTAACTCTGGTCACATTAAAAAAAAATGTAAATATAATAAATTTTTTTAGGTATAACACTTTAGGAATTATAGCGTATGACAGTTTAGTTATTATTCAAATTTAGAAAAAGAAAAAGAAAAAAAAATATTTCGTTCGAAAATTTGAAAAAATAATTTTTTACACGCCATACATCTCATTCAGTTGGCCTTAGACATAGAAAAATCCTTAACCAAGCTTGCTTGACGTTTTCTTAGGTCAATATTTTCGCATGTTTTTGGAACTGGTTTGCTCCTGTTTTTCTTTTTTGACTTCCTTAACCACGTCTATTGGTCACACTCATAAATATTTGCTGTTCTTTTTATTTTCTTCCAAAAATCAAAACTACAATAATTAAACCTATGACGAAAGTTAAAACTAATCACAGTAATTTTTTTTTTGATTATTTACTTATCAAATATGACATTGACATTGTTTTATGACAACTCTGTTTTGATATTTACTATTTCAATTGGCACATTTATTTGTGATAAATAAATAGAATTTTTTTCCCACGAAAATAATGCAAATAAAAACAATTTGTTTTATCTTTATTCCATATACCTACGCATTTCTAAAACAATTAACACAAGTGGATTAACATAACACAAATTGAAATTATGGCACGTGACATTAATTACACTACTATAAAAAACAGAACGATTTTTGTCTCGAATGTTGTTATACATACATAACATATGAAGATATAATATTGATAAATGTAAAATCACGGTACAACAACTTTAATTTAGAAAAGATTAGTGGGCTAAAGCTATAGGTCAAAATACAGTAGTAAAACATTTTTATTACGAGATCAAGTGTAGTACAGTCAATAACGAATCATTTAACAAAAGTTTTTTTTAGGTAATCCAATTTTAACTTCTAAATAGTTTGCATAATATAATGTATGCAACACATATAAAAAATAAAATAAATAAATAAATTTAGTGGCACTGACAGCTCTGAAGAAATACGGCCTAGAGACTTTAATTTATTTTTTAAAAAAATTATAACGTAAAAGTAAAAGTAAAATTTTAAATTCAGTTTTCAATTTTCATTTCAACCAAATTGTTCTATATAAATTGTTAGTCAATCTTTACTTGTTTTTCAATTTATAAATATGTGTAATGATTTGTTTTTTAATAAAGACCCCTAAGGAAGGCAGCAAACCCGGTCGAAACGTTGGGTAGAGCAAATTATTTAACTCGTTTTATTTCATTGCAACACACGTTTGACCATAATATCCGAAAGAGGACTCCTCCATCTTAACATAGATGCAGAGGCGTACCGAGAGATGGGTGTGGGGGTGTCTCATTTCAATTTTTCGAATTTATCGTGTGAATTGCTGGCTTTTATACATATTTTAGCAAGAAAGTCGGCATTTTCAATTTTTCGAATTTTCAGTGTGAAAGTCGTCATTTTTGCAGGTTTTTATACATGCTCTAGCAAGAAAGTCGGCATTTTCCATTTTTCTAGTTTTAAGTGTGAAAGTCGGTATTTTTGCAGGTTTTTATACATATTCTAGCAAGAAAGTAGGCATTTTCAATTTTTCGAATCAAAATCCAGTCATTTTTTTACTTTTTAGTTTAGCGACGACTGCAGTCGGCAAATGTCCAAAATAAGTCGGCAAATTTCAGTAAAACTCACCCCCCCCACGGCTCGACCTCTCAGTACGCCCCTGCATAGATGTTTATTTCAGTGTAAAAAATGAAAAGAATGAATCCATTACCAATAGAAAGCGATATCAGCCAAATAGCGACTTCGGTTGCAGCACCATATCCTTTTCATGAAATTTTCTATGACCGATTTGCACACTTGCGGCTGTATGTCCCCGATAACTTCACGAATTTTATCTTTAAGGAATTGAATATAATGGGGAGCATTGGCACAGACCTTATCTTTAACGTGACCCCCAAAGAAAAAAAGTCTTAAAAGGTGTTTAAATCACAATTAGATCGCGATGGCCAATAATATTGTGATCACCTCTTTTCTTGGAAAATTGGGTGTGTTTCGTTGCTTGTGTGCCATTTGGCTGATATTGTTTTCCATATTGTTGATGGCATACCTTCATCTTTACAATGAAATAAAAATCCACTGATTTGTCTATAAAAATGCCCGTTTTTTTTAATATTAAAATGAAACATCTTATTGGAAAACCCTATATTACATAACCCACAGTAGGTATGGACACGCAAACTGCGGAGGATGGTGCGCTTTCACCTTACCAGCTTTCACCTTTAGGACCTTGCAAAACAAAGTATTTTTTTTTTGTGCCAGAGAACCACATAAATTATCAATTCAAATTAACTTTTTTATTTCAACACACCTATGCAGACCAGACTCCCCCAAAGGGCTCTGTAGGGCCAACATAATGTTTTTGCTCTTGAAATTAGGGATGCTCCAATGATCATCGATGTTTAAGTTTCTATATGACAACTATCGGATAATCGATATCGGTATACATCATCATCGATGTCAACTCGGGGGAGTGAAAGAAAAACAACTCGTAAATCACAAAAAACAAATATGTATTCTATAAACTCATTGAAAAATAATAATACTTCTTTTTTTATCATTAATTTCTTTATTAAACATTTTTCATTTATAATGATTAACTTAATAATTAGGTACCTTTATCTAAATATATGTACCCATAAAATAATAGCAAGTGAAACGGTAAACTATTTGTTCGTCTTTTTTTAAAATTGAAATATCTATGTCGTATTGATGATTTGATTTAAATTATACCTTTGTACTTTGACTAGCTGTCTTTGACTGCCATTTTCTGTTGCTTCAAGTTTACATAGTCTTTTTGATACAAAAAAAATAACATAACATAAGATAACAGCTGATGTCGATTTACCTTCCTTGCAGTTTATCAATTTCCGACCGTAAAGTTCCGGTCCGATCGCTATTATGACCATTAATTTTTCTGTGGCTGTGTTTTATTTCAGTATTAAAAAAAGGTGCAAAAACATCGTTCTTGGGTTATATCGATGTTTTGTCTGTGTTTAATATGGGAAGTCGATCAACTCTACCTGAAATGCAATCATAAATGTTTTTTGTAAAAAAAACTAAATATCACATTGTGACTTTTTGGATTTTCCAATCTGTAGATTGCATCCGCTATCATAAGTTGATGGTTAAAATAACATATGCACGACTATATGGCACGATCGCTCTTGTGGCAAACTATTAGGAATGAAAAATAAAAATCTATTTAATAAATTATGTTCAAAGGGGAAAAATATCAGAAAACGTGAGATCAAGTTGTATGGTAGATATTACTAAAAGTTTGTTTAGCCAAAAACTTTTAACGTCATTCTCTGTTAAATAATCAACTAAACTTTGATACTAAATTTAAATGAAATCTGTTAAGCCGTTATCAATCCAAATTTGTAAAAAAACGTTAAGACCAAATCTCCATTATGTGCATTTTTAGCCAAAACCCTGAAATGCAATTATATTAACAGTGATCCAAATATAACGTAGTATCGTAATGACTGGTTTGATTAAAACCTTGAAATTTTTTTTACACTAAACCAATACTTGCTTTTATATTGAGCAAGTAAAAATATTATAAAGGAAATCATCGGAATTATTGTATCTATTTCTGAAAAATTTAAATCCTTACGTGCCATAAGCTACTTATTATGCACGAGTATTTATACAGATACTAATTAACATTATACCTTTTAAACATTGATGTACAAACAAACAAGATTTAAAAAATAAATTAAACTATCGAAATCGGAACTGCTTTTTATTAGTCTGCTTAATTAACATAAACAAATAATGAAGTGTTAATTACATTTCAACGGTGCGTGTGGTTATGGTTTTACCTACCAGTAAAATCATCAAATTATAATTTTCAAATTACGCACTGCTTAAATGAAATTAACACACAATGATAAACATTGTATTATGTATGTTGTTGTTGTACCTCTTCGGTACTTGCACTTAACTTCTAACAAGATAGTTACAAGTGCATCGGTGCACTCAACTTAAGCTTCTTTTACGATACATTGCATATTTTATATCTTTTACTACACCATGTGGATTCACAATGCAATAATTGAAGATGATACTTAAAAAAAAAAAAACAATATTATAAAAATGCAAAAGAAAGTAAATGCGGTAAAGTGATGATTGATGCTTTTCCGTTTTAATGTAGCGTTTGTATCTTTTATTATATTTAACAATAATTGTTATTCCAAATACTTTTGGTAAGAATGTTTAAATCTATTCGAAAGTAATGAAGGAAAATGAAAAAAAAAAAAAAAGAATTCGCGATCACGAAGCGTTAGAGCTATAATATAGTAGCGGTACACATGCTAGTCTCAGATGCAATTGAATTGGTATTGAAACCGTGACCATAAGCAACACAGTTAATATCAATGAATGAAAATGTGCAAAAATGTGCTGTTGGAAAAATCTTTGCAAAGATAAAAAAAAAAAAATACATATGTAATGAAAGTATCAAAAAAATATTCCTAAATTTGAAAGAAACTAATGTATCAATAATTTGGATTAAATGATTAATTCAAATGCTATTTTCAATTAAAATAAAATCAGTCAAGTCTTTTTCAAAGGGGGATAACGATAACGATATAAAATAAAGGGCACGACTAAGTCGCACAAACTTGCTCTTGGAGAAAGTCACTTTCTTGCTCACGACTGGAAAACTCATTTGACCTGTTTTTTTTTGTAAAAAAAAAAAGATTTTCAGAATTTTGTATTTTAAAAAAATTTATTTTTTTTTTCAAAAAAATCTTATATGTATAGGTTTAAAAAAAAACTTTTTCAAAAATAACTTTTTTTCAAAAAAAAAAAAAATAAGTATTATTCAGGGTTAGCAGTAGTTGTTGAATACGATATTAAATTTCGTTAAAATCGGTGTAGCCGTTCAAAAGATTGCCGGAGTAGTACAAAAAGGTTCTATGGCAGGTACCGTTTCAGACGAAGGACATCACCATTGGCAAAAAAATCACCCATGTAAAACTGTATCGAAATATATCGCATTTTTTCAAGAAAACTAGAATCGGATTATGCAAAAACAAATTTTTCAAAAAAGTTGTTGCAAAATTTTTCGGGCTTATCAGTAGTTTTTGAATATTAAATTTCTTTTAAATCGGTGTAACCGTTCAAAAGATAGTCATAGTAATAAAAAAAATAAAGGGCACGACTGGGTCCCACAAACTTGATCTCGTGGCAAGTTACCTGAGAGTTTAAAGTACAAACGGAATAATAAGAAAAAATCGTAAGAAATTTTTTTAAAAGTTTGAAAAACATATCTTACAAAGATTCAAACCAAAATCAAAGTATCCAAAAACTTTCTTTTATAAATGGGAGTTTATGGAATTTTTGTTTTTCAAAATCGTTGGACCGATTTTTGAAAAAATTGATTTTTTCAAAATATTTTGTTCGAAAACTTTTTTCTAAAAAATTGAAATACGGGTATTTTAAACTTAACTTATTACACCTTAAAACTAAATTTCATAAAAATTCATCAACGGGTTTTTGAAATATTGAATTCACAAAAACAGTTCAGTATTTTATTTCATTCAAATCGCTTCAGCCGTTGTCGAGATAACTGAAATTTAAAAATACCGTTATATGGCAGTTGCAGTTAAACTAATTGTCTTGAAGGTTTGGTTTCTTCATTTTTAATAGACCTTCTACACTTTATTACACATGTGAAATTTGTTTGAAATCGTTAGAGCCGTTTTCAGAAAATGAGGTTTTCGATAACCGTTATATGGCAGGTACCGTTATTTTTTGACTTAGAGTGACCTACAAAAAAAGCTCTGGGAGTATTACCCTATACCAAATTTGATGTAAATCGGATTACCCGTTTAGGCTGTAGGTTCCGAGACAGACAGACAGAATTGCCGGACCCACTTTTTTTTGCACGAATCCAAGACTTGCCTTTATAGTACCTATAATCGCAAGTAAAAGGTTCTATGGCAACCGTTAATAAGCTGATTCTAAAAAAAAAATTCGGATGAAAAATATCACCATTGGTATAACAAATTATTCATGTAAAATTTTATCGAAATTGACTGTATTTTTTTTTCGAGTAAAATGGAATCATTGGTTACGCTTATATGGTAGGTACCATTATTTTTATACCTAGGTCAAAAATAAAAAAAACGTTCGGGGATATTTCACTAAAAATAATTTGTACCAAGTTTGAAGAAGATCGTATTGGTTGGCCAACTTTCAGTGTGTTTTTCTTTGTCATCCCAAACCCAAACCAAATTTTTTCTTCTACAAACTTTTCCTGAATTTTATTTTTCCGATCTCACACGAATGGGAGAAAGAGAAAAATTAAAAGAACTTAGAAACAACATTAAAGTACGACGGCACTTATAAATGTAACAATAAAATAGGTCGGATTATTATATTTGACCGAGAGGCGGTGACAACTGTTACACTTTTTGATTTACCAAAAGCATTCTTTCTGTTCATTCAACTTTATTTTACTTACCTTCAAAATTATTACTTATTTTTTAATTTTTTATAATGCTCCACTAATTTTATCGAGTTGTACTTAAAGAATCGTTTCATTCGAACCACAGAATTTTAACTATAGGGGTATTGTTGTTCCTGAAGGATCAATATATGTACTTGATTCTCGCATGTTCTCTATGTTCATCAATGATACCTACCCTTCTTGTCTTTTAAAACTGCTGTTTTCAAATGTACTTTAATGATGTGCAGATTTATATTTCTTTTTCAAAAAGCTTTTTTAGAATATTCTAATAAAAACGGATTGTATGGAAAAAAAACCTACAAATCTATAAACATCCACTTACATTGCTTCCACCTGCCAGCTGCCATACAAGATAGCGTTCGTAATTGATGTACAAATTTCAAAATTTCAAATTCTGAAAATTCTGCTTAAGAGCAATTTAACCAGGTGCAATCGCATAATTCTGTTATGTCTAAAGTATGTGCTGTTTTACGTGGCCTCTCTTTCTGTAGGACAATTTTGTTTATGGGCTTTGAAGGTATGACCCTGTGTCAATCTACTTTTGTTAAAACCCCACACACTACTAGTTTTATTCCTTTTCAACATCGATACAACACCCATACAAGAAAACCCTTTATTTTACTGATATTTTCATAACTTCCTCTAACTCTAACTTTTTAACATTTCTCATACATTATAAACAGAAATATTCTAGGAGAAAACTTTTCCATAATTACATGATGGTTGAACTTGAATCTATATTCCAAATCAAAACAAATTCATTTTCATTCAACATTATTGATGGAATAAAATGAATTCTTTTCAAATATACTTAAATCCCAATACCTTGGTCTGTGCTTCATGTGCGAAATTAATTAGAAAGCCTATACCATAACTTTGATGCTAAGATGAGGCTTACTGACAATGAAAAAAGTTTCCTCAACTAAATATAAGACTTTAGCGGAATCGATGGTAAATGGTTGAAGAGAAAAACGAACTGTGTAGCTAACACACGCAAAATTGTCGATTTTAGTGAATGAAGTGCTGAAGAGTGGTAACGTGCCCACATTTTGTCAGTTGCAAATTGTTAAGAAAGTTAGTTAAGTTTTTGAAGCGAGTCCTCTGACAGGTGGTTTCAAAGTTTGCCGTGAATTCAATCAAAATCTACTTAAATGAAATGTGCAAGTTGAAATTTAAAAGTTATAGTTTTAACTGATTTTTGATCCTTGTTCTTGTGTGTGTCAGTGACTAGAACTTTAGTTTATTTAATTTAATATTATTATAATATGTACTTACATATAAAATTGTTATTTTTGACAACTATCACACTCATTTAAGACATGTTCTTCAATAAGAATAAATTTAATAACACAATTATATGAAAGGGAACCAATAATTTAATCGGTATGTTTTTAATAAAGGACACGAAACGACACGAATCATTATATTCCAATTTTTACAATTTATATAATAATTATAATAATACGCATTTTTGGATTTTATCCATCAGTAATTTTGTGAAAAATTTTGACAACTAGTTGAGTTTACATTTCATAAAAATTCATTAATAAAATATTGAATTAATATTTTTTTTTTTAGGAATTCAATTAAAAATTGTAATATAAAATAAATGGCTTGCCGTTTAATTTAAATTTAGGTGGCTACTATAAAATTTAGTTGAGATAGATTGATTCGTTATTGAAATAGAAAAAAAACAGGAAAATTTAGTTTCCACAAAAATAAAAGAATCATTTTCTGAGGGGACAATTTTATTTTTTTTTGAGAAAATTGTAGTAGACATGGCATTGATTTTGATATATTGCAACTCATTTTACACTTTTTTTAATTTTTTTACCAAAATAGTTCCTGCATCCAGTGTATTAAAAAAAAAAAGATTTTAATGACTGTATTTTTTTAAATATTCAAAAGAAAATTGAGTACGTATGCCAATATAAGGATAGAACCATAGAATAATAAATAAATAGAATATCATCTCAGGAGGCTCCACGCACTTTTGCCTACAAACTTTCAAAACTGCAGAGATTTAGCTATGTATTGCCCGTGGATTTCAAATGGGACTGTCAACAGCTGTCCGCAAGTATTTACGAATAGAAAAGCGAGTGTAAATTTTTTTTTCTACGGGAGGAGACGGAGGAGTACAAGTTGATGACTTGTGGATAGAACCTATTGGAAACAGCCAGAGCCTGTCGTTGGGTCAAGACTAAAGACATGAACAAAATCGTATGAGAAGGGGATCAATTTTCAACAATATAACAGGGATAGAACGAACTTGAAAAAGAACGGAACTCACTCATTTTATTCATTTTATTTGAAATTTCAAGTGACTTGCTTTTTCTTTATTTGAAATTTCAAGTGACTTGCGTTTTCTATTTTTTTTTTTAAATCGAACAGGAATTTACGGTAGAAATAAATTAAATTTCTATTGAATGGAAAAATATCGATAGGAAAAGGCTCTTGCAATACCGATAATCGTTTATTTTTTTATTCGACTTAAGTTCTATTTTAATAGATTCCCGGAATAAGGCCCTAAAATTGCACTTACAATACCATGCTTTAACTTTTTGCTAGGCCAGAAATGTCGTCTATTATTTTATTTTTAAATAAAAAATTCAAACTTAAAACTAAATATTTTTTTTTTATTTTTTGTTAGGTTTTTTTTATTTTTTGTTTTTTTTTTTTTTATTAATGTTCTCATTTTTATTTTAGTTCAAAATAGGAAACCGGACTCCGGACGGAATCCGGAAAGGAGAGTATCTATTTTTGACCTAAGCCAAATTTTTGACCCCAAAACTGAAGAAATAAATGGATCCAATGAGGCAGGATCTCTTTAAGTCTTTACTTATTGCAATCCTTATTTTTAAACTCATTGGATTTTTCTGACGAATATCCAAGTAGTAGTGATTGATTTTTGATGTTGTTTTTACTATGAACAAAAATTTTATGAATAGTATAGGTTTAACTTATTCAAGAATACACCCACAATAATAGTTTAAAAAAGAGTATTTTATTGATTTTAATTCAAAGTTTTGAAAATTTTCTGAGCAACAAAATTTTAAAAAAGAGATCATCCTTTACTTTATCTTAAGCGCAGCTTTGTTTGTTTTCAATGTTTTGATGGTTTAAAGATGAGGATTTTTTAAAAACATTTTGTCATATCAAAAATCGAGCATTTCACATTTTTTTAAATTTAGTTGCTCAGAAAATTTTCAAAAATTCGAATTAAAATCAATAAATTATTCTTTCTTAAACTATTATTATGGGTTTATTCTTGAGGTCTGCACTGTATCTCTCAATTTAGTGCTTGTTCTTGATACATTATATACTAAGCTAAATACTGATATTTAAGTTTTCTAAATATCATGTCCCGTTATTTTTATTTTTCAAGATGTTTCTGAATTTTGACCCCTTAACTCTGCAATGGCTTTAAGCCTACCAGCAGTCTCTCAAAAAATTTATTTTCAATTTATTTCTATAACAAAATATCTCCCTTAATCTTTACATGTATTGGACTTCCCGAAATTCACACAATTAAAATCATAAAAGCGAACCAAAGATGTTGAACCTATTCAAATGAACCAAAAATTCTGCTTGTTTTTTTCAATTTAATTAATTAATTCCTAGAATCAAGCGTATGTTTATACTCTTTCAGTTCACATGAAACAAAATTAAGTTTTTGTATTAGATATGAAGAGAGGCATATAGTAAGGTGAGACAAAAGTTGAACCTATTCAAGTGACCGGCAGTGTATGCCTTAAAAGTGCAGTGTTTCAAAAAAATATTAAACTTAACAGTTCAACTAAAATGTTTGCCTCCTAAGTATAAAAAACTTTTTTTTGGAATCCAAATCCGTGTACTAAGGGCCATTTTAAAAAGACTTTATACCTAATTATCTCGAAAACCGTTTGTCTGAGAATAAACATGCCGAATAAGACTTTGTAGAAAATATAATTTCTTCTCTTTTTTATAAAAACTTTTTTAATGTATATTTAATATTTTAAAAGTTATAAGCATATAAAAATTAGTGTTTTACTTGCTTAGTATTCGGAGTCGCGGAACTTTTTTGATTTTAATATTACATATAAAAATAGTCAAACTCAAAGTGACAATTTTATAATAAACAAATCTTTGTTTTTACTTATTTATTTTATCTTTTCTAAAAAAAAGTTTATTTTATCGTATTTCATTCTGAAACACATATTCGGACAACAATGTAACAAAGAAATCTTGTTGCATTTTCTGTTTTAAAAAAGACCAAATAAAAAGTAAAAACAATGATTTGCTTTTTATATAATTTTGACTTTTTTTATGTAATTTGAAAAACAAAAAAATGTTCTGCGACTCCGAGTACTAAGCAAATAAAACATTGATTTTTATGCGTTTATAACTTTAAAAATATCAAAGATATATTAAAAGAAAAATTTGATTTTCTAAAAATTTGTCTTGGTCATGTTTTTTGTCAGACAAACCGTTTTTGAGAGAACTAGGAAAAAACTCTTTTCAAAATGGCGGTCCTTTGTACGCAGACCTGGATTCCGAAAAAAAACAAAAACACATATACAAAATTCTCACTAAGAGCACAAAATGCACAGATAATTTCCCGTTTTCCTGTTCTATATACATTTATTAAAATAAAATAATAGTTTACAAGTTTTTTCACCAGAATCGTTTTTAAAAAATCGATTTTTTTATACAACTTTTTTAAAATATTTATTCCAGTCAAACCAAGTGCTTTCTTTGATTTTTGGTAAATTGTTTTGCATTTTTAGTCAATTATGCCCCTGCCGCCTGAATGGGGAGAGATAGAACCCCCGTCATACTTTTTACTTGCGATTATAGGTACTATAAGGCATGTTATGAATTCGTGCATAACAATCAAACATGACATTTCGCGAAATCGCGATGATATCGAAGTCGAAAAAAGTGGCTCTGGAAATTCTGTCTGTCTGTCAGTCTGTCTGTCAGTCTGTCTGTCAGTCTGTCTGTCAGTCTGTCTGTCAGTCTGTCTGTCAGTCTGTCTGTCAGTCTGTCTGTCAGTCTGTCTGTCAATCTGTCATTCGCACCTGCAGCTTAAACGGTTGGGCCGATAAGCTGCAGGTCCTTCAAACTTGGTGTGTAGGCTTTTTATGGTGACCGTCAGGGGGTTTTCCGATTTTTTTTTCTAGGCCTTAAAATAACGCTAACGGTAATGAAAAAACTTGTTTTTATCGAAAACGGCTCGTAACGATTTTGATAAAATTTGACATGAGTGTTACTGCACGAAAGGTCTTTTAGACGATTGAAACCGTTATTCTTCAAAAACTTTTAATGGTTTCTTTCATATAACGGTTTTTTTAATTTTTACTTTCTCGTTAACGACTCAAGGGATCTTAACCAAATGTTATTTTAAAAAAGGCCTAGATAGCTGAATGATAATGGCGTACTTAATTTTTTCATAGCTTTTTTTAAAAAAAATTATATTAATTTAACAATTTTTTTTTGAAAATTTAATATTTTAAAAACCAATTGATGATTTCTTTCAATTTAGTTTTCGAATGGAATTTATTAATTTTTTAAAATTGAAATAATCAAAAATGTTTATAAAAATATTTCTAAAAATTTGTTTGAAGAAAATCGATTTTTTCAAAGACTGGTCTTCGATTTTCGTAAAAAAAACTCTAAAATATATTCTATTATTTAATAATTACTGGCATACCACGATTTTCTGGGAAAACTCTGGTCTGTTAAAGATATTTTTCAAAGAATTTTTTTTTTAATTATTGAGTTTTAAATTTAAAAAATTAAAAAATTATTTCATATACAAAAATTTAAAGACTACAACAAGCCAGAGAAAATCACGAGACCCATTTATGCCTTTTTGCTGTTAAGTCCTAGCTTACCTGCCACAAGAGCAAGTTTGTGCGACCCAGTTGTGCCTTTTATATTTCAAACAATTGTTTTCTCCTCTTGACATAATTTACTTACTCTAGCCTAGCCTATGTGTGCATGTAATGGAAATCCCCACAGGCCACAACCTACTGCGTACATAATATTTTTTGTACTGCTACTTTTTATTAGGTACTAAAACTAAAAGTTACTGTTTTTTTACCAGATGCAAGTAAATTAATACTAAAGTGCATATTCTTGATGGAAATTCGATTCTCTACTTTTACATTCACAACTTTGTGCTAAAATAAAATGTTAAAAAGAGTTCAAACAAGAAGTTTGGCGAAATACGAAAAAATCATATTTATTTTTATTTAAAGTGCTGACATTTTTTTTCAAAATTAAAGTATGAAACAAAATATGTTGGATAAGAAGCATTTTAACATATAAAATATTTTAATTATTGTTAAATCGGTTTTTAAATAAATCCATTTTTATTTGATAATTAAAAAATAAAAATATTTTTTACAAATTTAAAGTATTACTTACCTACCAATTATAAATCTTAATTTAGCATATAAAGGAATAAAAGCCCGATCACATTGCCGATTGCATTGTTTATGCAGTCATAACTATAAGCTGCTTTTATTTACTGGGTATTTCTCCATTTTTGATTGTTAGTATGCGATTTGTGAAATGTCTGTCCATGTCCTTCAGTTTATGAAAAGAAGTTTAAAGTTTAAAGTGTCCGCAATGCGAAATATTACTGTACAAGTAACACCAACTAATCTTCTTTTCGGATGATGTTTCTGATCTGAGGTTGGACAACAACTTTACACCACTTAACCTAAAGACCTACATTTGCGGCTAATCATAGAAAACTTCCCGGTTTATGATTGGTCCATATCTGAGGACAACTGAATGTTGGTGTAGTGGCATTTGTTTATTCCAAAAATGTTTAAACTTGGACTTCATAGCTTCTTTCCCAATATCTAGCATTTGACCCTGACATTCTGAAGAAAAACTTATGTAAGTCGATGATTAAAATAACGCAATCCTAATATAACCTTAAATTTGAAAATTGGCGACTTTATAAGCAGCTAAGTTTGAAAATGTCAAAATAGTTTGAATTTGATCCCTTCAATAAGAACCTAGTTCTAGTGCCAAATACTGCTTAAGAACTTTACTGCGTCCCTTGATAATTTCTAATGTGACATAAATTTTCGAAATTTTTATTTGAAAAATTAAGCTTACAATTTAAAATAATAGAAAATTTATAGAAAAAGTGCATTAGCACTTAAGACAAACACAAAACATATTAAACAACTTAAAATCGACTCTTTTTTTGAATAAATTTAAAATTTTATTGATCTTTGTAGGTTGGTTATTCATAACCCCACTTATCCATGAAGAAACCGACTAACTACACAAGGAAAGTGTATCCTCGAACTCGAGAAGAGGACATAGGTGAAGGAAAACAAAAATAATATATAAAAAAAATTAAACACACATAAAGATATTCAAATTGAATGGAAAAGACGTTGAACCGGCCGCTGCTGGTGTCTTTCGTCCAGACAACAACTTGTGCATGGAAAACTCACCAGAAAAGGTGAATTATTATTACCAACAGGCATATAACTATTATTTTCAATTGTCCTGCTGTGGTTCCAGCCAGTAGTTGTTGTTATGTATACACATGACTAACTGACCACTGAACAAAACAAGAAAACAACAAGGATAATACACTCCAGGCTAATAGAATATATCTACACCTTCTTTTTCTCTCTCTCTCTTTCTCAAATGCAAACCAATCCGTTTTTTCTGTTGGTGGCAGAAAATATACCACAATTCCGGTCATAACATAAAGTTTCTCCGATGTTCGAACTGTTTTTGTATATATGTAAATTTCTGCACATGGCGAACCGTTGCAAATCGATAAGTCGATGTATACAACAGTTGTGGCTGGATGTTGCCGGTTAACACTACAATTAGTACAATAAAACCCGCTTAAGTGACAAGTAAGGCTAAAGAAATTAAAAAAGGTGAGTGAGGTAATCTAACAAAGAGTTCTGATAATTTCCTGATCATTTTAGATAACATCAAGTGTCATCATTGATTGGGTGCAATATGAAAAAATCACCACCATCTATCATCCCCTTGAACTACGACTACCAAAAGATGTCACCGTCTTCCACTTCAAATCCAGGACCAGCCCAAAGTGATGCCACTACTTCTTTTTATGACAATCAGTATCAAAGCCTTTTCGGTGATCCTGTTCCACCAACACCATCTGAGGACTACTTTGGTCACTTGGATGGTAGTTTGTATGGCAGCTACCGACGGGATTCTTATGCTTCAGCGATAGCAGATGATTTCAATAGAACAATAACATTGGCAACTGATGGTGGTAGGAGATTGTCCAGACTGTTTTCACAAACCCCAATAACCAGCACAAGCATGGGGTTGAGTCCACGGTTGGCGCCAGATATACAAATCTTGCCTGATAGTGGAAGTGCACATTCCAGTTCTGATCCGCAAGCATCACCGAACTATCAACTGTTAAGGCCTGACGATGCAGTTAGACCAACAGAGTATGACATTTATGAGCATAATCAAGAATTGGATAGTAATGGTGTACAGGATTATGTGGAACATGGTCCAACTGCACAGGATGTAATTCGAAGAATATCGGATTTCTCGGAGGATTTCAAATCAAATGTGGGATCTTTGAGGTTTGTTATAAAATTTCATTTAGTTCCGCGATTAAATTGTGCAAAAAACCAAACGTTTTTCTTTCCTTTAACTTTTATTGTGTTAGAATATAAAAGAGCTGACACACGAACTTCTTAGTGTAAGCTGCGGTCATTGAAGGCTAATTCATCATCTCTGTTTTTCGAATGGGTTGACTCATGCTAATGCTATTATGCTGAAGATTGATATTGTGCCCCTAATATTTTGATAAATAAAAACGTCTGGGGAGCTAGTCAGTTAGTTGATCGCAGTTTTCGAAATGGAGACATTATTTTTTTGAGTGACAGAGTGTTGGGTTGTCCTCATTCACTTTCTCCCTATACTCTGCACAAGTTACATGTGTTGAATAACATTTCCTTTTTCTGATAACTTAGTATAGTTGTGTTCGGTAGTGAAGGTTCACCAGAGATGAAAAAGAAATTGTGTGCAATCATAAGATTCAATACATCACATGTCTGCTTGTCGAAGGATCCTAGTTAAGTATATCCAAGATTGCATGGTTAGATCTTGACCATTTGCCTGTCTAAAATCAAGGAAGAATACTGTCCTTACCAGTTCGTAATTTGTTTAATTTTTTGCCCCCATTATGGCCAGAAACACAATAGAGTTTGATGTCGTACTCCATGCCAAAAAAACTTTGGAAAGATCTAAGAGTCTTGTATCGAACTATATCTACTAATTATAGCCCGGCGTTTTTGTTGTTTACAGTATCAACTTCTTCGATTTTCTAAAGATTGCCTGCAAAATTCATTAAAATTGGTCCAGCTGTTTTGGATCTGTATATACTGGATGTACCGTAATAGCGGAGAGGACATAACTTACATAAAGAAAACAATTTATATTCTAAGAAAAAAAAACCTTCCACACTAAGGGTCTTTCTCCAATGTTGCCATCATTTATTATCGATATAAGAAAAGGTTTTTTTTGTGTACCCTAGTCAAACAAAAATTGCGCACTTGATAAGGATGAAAAAACTTTGTTTAAAACTTTATTTTAAGAAGAAATATTAGTCTTAAATTCTTCCTTTTCTTTTCCGATGATGCTATGATCTCGAAAGGGATCACAACTCTCCCACTTCACCATTTTACTACAGATCTGCTTGTGAAGTTCGTCGGTTTGACATTAGAAAAGGTCAGCAAGCTTTCTGGTTATGGATTGTTCCATTTATACCCATTTCCCTCCAAAACGTCAACCAATACATCAAGTGCTCTTTGAGAGATCTTCTCTTATGATGGCTCCATCTTCAGCAAAGAAAAACTGATTCTCTTTCGGATCCGTCACTTTATCTTCAAGTAGATAATCTAGAACTGTAATAAAGGGAACAGGACTCAAGAACTTTCCTTGATGTACACCAACTTTGATTGGGATATTTCTGGCGTCTCTTGCAGTACATCTAACCTTTGTTTTGACTTGCTAATATATATCCAAGACCATGAAGAAGTTCGTCGTCATCCACGAGATGTTAGTTTTGTGCATTGTTAATGATTATGAACTCTGGTAAGCAAATCACTTAAGCATTTCTCCTTCTTTGAGCGGCAATTTCACAGAAAGTTGCACCTTGCAGTTCCATGTTGCAGTTCCTGAAAAGACTGGTTTGTATCAACAGATATTTTTTCCAGCATCCGTAACATGATCTCCGTACTCTGAGCTCTAAGTTTAACTTGACACATTATCTCTGTATTCTCTGCACTTCTTCTTTTCTAAGAACCAAATCGGTGACAAAACATTACCGTGTCTCACACCCTGTCGTACTTCAAATGCATCGTAAAGCTGTCCATTATGCAAAACAAAACACCTTGCGTTGCTTCTTTTCCTCGTCTCTAGGAAAAATTCTGTTTCGAGAGGGCTAATTCTGGTTCTATGAAAACGTGCATCGAAAAAATTCACATTCGGTGAAAGGATGAAAATATTTTTATTTCATTTTTCAGAACCAAAATTGGCCCCCGGAAGACGGTTTTGCTGGGCAATTGTTTCTCCCAGTGTCACCTTACAATCTTTCACATTTGGCTTCCACAAAACCAGAATTTGACCCCTGGTGTCGGCTGTGTTTGAAGACAATATTAAGATTTTTAAACATTTAAACGTGTTAATCAGGCAGACGGCAACGCCACATATATTATTATATTTTATTTTTGTAATAATAATAAATAAATAAATCTAATAAATCTAATCTAAGACAATATGTAGTGTTAAACATTTAAAAAACATACGAACCGCACCTGCTTAGGATTTCTTCACCAGAAACATTTCTCCTGCCGTATGTATAACAGACAGGCCACCACGGCAGTCCTCATAGTTCTCGAGAGACTTTTCAATATGTCCATCCATTCACATCTCCGCCCACAAACTAATGTTCTACCTTCGAGATATTTTTATAAAAGTTGTGTAAATCTAGCCAACAAAATTTTTCCGCTTGCTCACTCCCTCGTTGGGAAGGCACTGATAACATTACGCAAGGATGCACCGCTTTCGCCTTTATATCGATGAAACGCGCCCTATTTCCAGTTTTTTCGCCATTTTGTTTCTTGGACGCACTTATCTTCATCATCTCTTCGCCACTCTCAGATTTCAACTAATCAGTTGCATTTCTTTACTAGGCCCCGAAATCCGTCTCATTTCTGCTCGGTCCATGATTTTTACTAGATATTCTCATATTCTGACCAGTCCCCCCACATAGAGAACAACTTTCTACAGAATCATCGATTTTCAATGGTGCAGGGAAATCACTTTACATGGAAAAAAACTTCAAAACTAGTGGGAAATTATTTTATATTTCATACATATATTCTTATTGATAGATTATGTATTCATGTTTGTATCTTCCTTTCAGGGAATCACCCCCGGAGATACCAGTACCACCTTCCCGATATACCCGCCAAATTTCCAACGAATCATACTCCAGCACAGAATGGTTCAAACCAATTGGCTCTTATCCTGAATTCACGAAAATGCCAAAAATGCGACCAAGCTCAAAAAACGTACTCTCGATAAAACACCTTGAAATGCCTCCTGAGGACTCACCAGTGGCACCAATGATTCATGATTCGAATGGTTCAAGCAGTGGTGAAGATCAAAGAAAAACAGATCCTCTTCCTACTAGACCTCCTGATCCGCAGCCTTCACGTCTGAGATCCCTTCAACGTCAATCGTCCTCTACAGATTCGATGTTGCAAAATAATCTGCCTCCAATTCCACCACCACCACTGCCACCAGCACCATGTTCAAAGCTGCCAGCTGATTCAGACCTGCCACAGCCGATACCTAGACAAAAGTCACCGGTTATAGTAACAGAAGCCATTACTACCGGAGCCGATTATAGGTTTGTTTCTAAGTAGATAATTCAAAGAATACATATATTTATAAAAGTTCCTCTTTTCAGGGTTACTGCTCCTCGAACGCACAAGAAGACTTCATTTACAATAATTTCCGAGAAATCACCACAGTCTTCAATCGAACAAAGTCTTCAAAAGCTTCCTCCTTTATCAGGGCTATCACCTTTTCGTGGGCATGGATTTAGAGAACCAGAACTACCTCCGCGTGTAGAGTCTTCCGAAATTCCACTGAAACCAGTAGCTAAGCCAAGGATGCTTAATCGAAAATCGTTATCATCAATTCATCTTAAGCTTCCCAGCATATCAGAGCCATCAACTAAACTTCCAGGATCTGACGACTCGCCACGTCCATCAGTTCAATTCAATATGAGCGGTAGACGTTCTTCAATGCAAATTACGCCACATAAAGGAATACTTCAAAAGGGAAAAGACCTTTCATCATCATCCCAAGACACTCCTTTGTTTACACAATTGGACTCTCAACTAATTGGCAAGAAAATGAAAA
Source organism: Baccha elongata (assembly GCA_951217065.1). Taxonomy (NCBI): domain Eukaryota; kingdom Metazoa; phylum Arthropoda; class Insecta; order Diptera; family Syrphidae; genus Baccha; species Baccha elongata. The sequence goes on along the minus strand of OX578274.1, from coordinate 19,590,023 downwards.
GCTGCGAAGCACTGCCCCTTATCACAGATCCATACAGGACATCGATACCAAGGCTGAGTGCACCTCCAAGTGCGCCTTCGATACCAATCTATCCAAATTCAAATCCTACAAGAAAACAACGTGGACTCTTAAGAGTCATCAATAGTGCTGATTCGAGCTCAAGAATTCCAGTTCGATCTAACTGGGCCAGCATGGATGACCTAGCGACGCAAAGGAAGCCAATTTTATCACCACTTCGTGCTCAAGTTCGTCGCCGATCGAGTTCTACATCACCAGAAAGAAGAAGTTCCACACAAACGGAACCAAGAAGCTCAATTGCCTCTGACCGTAGAAGTTCCAATTTAAGTTCGGTTACAACTTCAGACTTTAGCTTTCGTCGGAATTCCCTCTCCCCCATCAAGACTCCTTTGACCGGACGAAGAAAATCAATATTTCAACCGGGAATGACGACTAAATCTACACCCGCATCGCCTTCAAATCGAAAACGAGTTTCGAGAACTCCTCGAAAGGTTGCCAAGCCAACAACACTATCCCCAATCATTGGCACACCAAATAAAGATCTTCCACCGACTTCACCAGCAAAAAGTAATCAACATATTTCAGCATCTGTGTCAAGACGAGAGTCAATTTCGAAAATTCCAATCCATAATGGTCAAAATGGAGGTTCAAGATCCAATTCAAGATTAAGCTCACGGGGAAACTCACGAACGAATTCACGAATCAGTTCTAGATCAAATTCACCTTACAAAGATTTTGGTGGGAGTCCAAGACTTCCTTCGAGCCGATCACCATCGCAACAATCTCTCAGACCTGAATCAAGACTGACATCGAGAACAGGATCACGACCAGTTTCAAGGGCTGCTTCAAGTAAGGCTCCCTCGCGATCTCCTTCTAGAGCTTCGACTAGACAGGTTTCGAGATCTGTATCTCAGGCAAATTCAAGAGCCAGCTCTCGCCCGAATTCCCGCATGGACCAGGCCAAGGCAATTGCGAATTCCCGTTCAAACTCACGTCTTAGCACGAGGAGTGACAGCCCAATGAAAAGTCGAACTGTGAGCCCACCCAAGACAAGTCAACGAAGCAAGTCCTCATCACGAAGTCCTGTTCCAAAGAAAACTCGTAGAAAATCGATAAGCCCTGGAAAAACGAAAACTCCTATCGACCAGCGAAGAAACTCCAAATCACGCATTCCAGCTCGCATTCCCACCTCAAAGTCTCCAACTGTTTCAAAGGCTCGAGCTCCATCAAAACCAAGCGTGCTGACAAGAGAATCCCCAAACAGAGCTAGTGTACGAAAATCGCCAATCAGTGCCAAAAAAGCGATTCCAAGCAACGTTTCACGAGGTGGGACTAGGGGTAGTACGAAGGTCAGTTCAAAGGCCAACTCATCAGTCATTAATGCAAAAAGAACACCAACGGATGCAGCTGGTGTTCAACGGACTAGTAAGCAAACAAACAAAACTTCTGCACCGAAACCAGCTGCAAGTCCGACAGGCTTGAAAAGTCGTCAACCGAGCAACCTTCAATCAAGTAATCTTCCAAAGAATGCGACTGAATTAAAACGTGAAAAATCTTCTGTCCGGCAGGCAATCATTGCAGCTGCATTGCTGAAGAAAGAAGCTTCTTCTTTGAGTCTGAAAAAAGGTGAAGGCAAAGCAGAACAATCTTCAAGTAATCAGGCTGAATTAGAACCATCTGAATCTCCTGCAGTCAAAAACGAAGGAACCAAAGATCTGCCGAGGCCTTTTAAACGTCAACCTTCAACGATGGCTCTTCTTACTATTGGGTCAAAGCTTAGTCTTTTAAGGAAGCGGTCTGATAGTAATCTCAGCAAGAAACTGGAAAATGCAAAGATAACCGCCGAAGGCGTTGAAGCCGCCACAACAACAACCAGTGGCGATGCTGCTAGTTCAACGAGTGGTAAGCTTGTAGCCGTGACAAAACCAAATGTTATTTCAATGACTACTGCTGCCATTACAGCTCAGCCTGTGGAAATTAGTACTGTCCTGGCAAATCAATTGCCAAAGACCAACAGTACTGGGCAATTGTTGGCAGGACAAGAAGATATGGCTTTTCCAGCTTCCATTTTGGAAAAATCTCAAAAAACACTGGAGAACATACAAAAGACTGTCACAGAAGCTACTGATGAAATTCACAAGACTATCAATGAGAACTTAACTGATTTGAAGACATTGGAGAGTGACATGGGCAAGATGTCGGAGGAGCTAACCGGTTCACCATTGCCGTTGGAAAAGTCTGACAGCCTTAAGACTGTCATTGAAAACCGTTCCCCTAAAAATGCTGAGGGCAAGACAAAAGCATCTGCATCAGAAAAGACTGGTACCGTTGATGATGCCTTTGGTGAAGCGGTACAGAAATCTCCGATTCCTGCAACTCATCCTATTGATGCAACAGTTACAGTGATCAATCCAACGCAGGTAAAAGGCAACAATTCGAAAGGTGCTACAGGAGCGAACAACGGTAGCGGACACCTAGCTGTTGATGAGGATTTATCGGAAAGGGTTAGTGAGCGTGCTATTTCTGTCTTGCCAGAAGTTGACTGTGAAAGTGCAAATTTGCAGAGTAACGATGCAGGATTTATAGATGATGTTGGCGTTATCAGTGGTCATTCTAGAGAGGGCAAAGATTCCAAGACCACCAGCAAACTACAGAACTCCTCTGGGGCTAAAAGTGATGGAAAATCTAAAGATGGGAATGCTAGTGGTACAGAAGATATTCAAAAAGAGTAAGTAAAAATGTAAAGTTTTTTTAGTTTTCTAGAACTTTTTTAATGGAAATGGAAATATTTTTGTGAGAAATCAATGTTTCAAATTAAAAATGTTTAATCAATTGCCAATCAATCAACCAAATAAATTTATTTTTTGTACATTGATTAAATAACTTAAAATTAGCGTTCTTCAAATATGTAAAAAAAAAACTTTTTTATAAAAACTATTAATTTAACAATGTTAACATCGATTTATTTCAAAACCGCTCTAACGATTTTGGAATTATTTTCTTATAAACTAATATTTAGGCAACAAAATTATCTGGATACTTTGTTTTGGCTCGATTCTTATATTTAGGGATGCCAGATCTGAAAAATTTCCTTGTGGGACAAATTTATTTTGAGAAATTTAAAAAAAACATCAGTTTTTTTCTTTTACTTTTTTTTTAACAGACTTTTATTTATTATTTTTTTATGTTTAACAGTAAACAAAAGTTATTTGTTATACAGAAAGCAATAAACCATAGGTGCAGGTAAATAACTTCACATGGGAAATACCTTAACCACTAGTGGGAAATAAATTCACTTTTTCGAGGTGATCTTATTTCCAACTTTAAATGGGAAATAACTTAACATTTTGGTGAGAAATTATTTCACTCTTTTTGGTGAAGTTACACTTCATACAAAATTCACACAGTATTGCATATTCAAACTTCCACCCACTCGACGTTGGAAATAACTTCTCCTCAAAAAAGTGAAGTTATTTACCACTAGTGGTGAAGTTATTTTCCATGGGAAGGTATTTCCCAGTGAAGTTATTTCTCGGTGTCTCCACCAGTTGAGATTGGTAAGCGGGGGGGGGGGGGGGGGGGGCGCATGCTGCCCCCTGCAACCCCCTGCTTGACCCACTATAGGATTTGGGGTCGGTGCGAGTTTGAGTGGGTGCAAGTTTGGGCAGGACGTCTGGCATCCCTACTTGAATCTAGTTTTAGCACTTTTTAAAAAATCATATGATTTTTTTCGTATTTCTCACTTATATTTAAAAAAAAAATTTAATTTATTTTAATTAAATTTAATTAAATTTTTAGAGGAAACTTGCCACAAGAGCAAGTTCGTCCGAACCAGTCATGTACTTAATTTTTATTGCAAAAGTATTTTAGCTTTCGGGTTCTGTTTTTAGGCTGAAAAACGTGGTGCTCAAAATAAAATATGTCCATACTTTCAAAAGATTAGTTGCGTTCGTGTCCCCAGACTTTTTTAAATCTCGGAATTTAATGCTTTTTTCTCCCTACATAATTTTGTTTAGTTATTGGTAAGAAAATAACGTTTTATCTTTATAAACAAATATTATATTATTAGTAGTTTCAATGTATTCACATAATCTGCAAAATAGATGCACATTATTGAAGTTTTTAGGAGAAATAAGAATAAGTCCTCATAAGTTTTTCCGAGAAATTAATTATCGTCCAGTCAATACAGGGCTGTAGACTGCGTGAGCAGGGACCTAATACATTCCTTCGGAATATTCAGGCTTCTTAAGTAGTCAACATACTAAAAGTCCTGACGTCTTGGTGGTGAGTCGGAGGAGGGGGAGGGGTATTAAGTTCACTTTTTTTAGGTTTACGCTTATACCACGGAAATGGCCCGTTGTAGGGAAAAGTTCTCTGAGACTAAATTAAAGCCCATCAAATTTCCTACAATTGTGTTTATTTTAATTAGTTTCAATGAAAAATATGGGAACAAAACATATTTTTGTAATTCGTCCCTTTAGCGATGCGTTTTTCTCGGAAACGGCTGAGAATTTGAAAAAACTGATTAGAACACAAACTGTAAGAATTTTGATGGGCTTTAATTTAGTTTTAAATAATTTTTCCCTACAACGAACCATTTCCGTGGTATAAGGTTAAATCTCAAAAAAAGGGAACTTAATACCCCCTGAACTTCCTCTGGCTCACCTCAGAGACGTCAGGACTTTTAGTATGTTGACTACTTAAGCAGCCTGAACAATATCCCGAAGGAATGGATTAGGTCCCTGCTCACACACTCTACACCCTCTTTTAAGCTCTTCATTGACTGGATTATTAACTGACTGATTTATAAGAAATAAATTAAATTATTAAAAGTAACAGTTTTTTTTTTTTTGTTGTTGTTCTCAGACCTTAGAAACAGTCCCATTTGTCAAGGCTTGCCACTTTTTCCCCTTTTTAACAAAAAGTCGGCAAAAATGGTGCTTTTCCTTGCTTGTTTGTTGAAATTTCTTTTGAATAGTTTGTTACAATCTTTTTTCAAAATCTTGTTGGCAGTATGAATAAGACCAAGCAGGACTATAAAAATATTATCTAAATTTCGTTGAAATCGATGCAGCCGTTTAAAGATAGTCGGTATTTAAACAAAAACTTATAATCCTTTTTTTTATAAAATGTTTGGTTGTGTGTAGTATCAGGCTATGCAGAGCTTTTTTGTAAATTTTAAATTTTGTCGCAATACAATTGGTGTTGCTGTTTTAGAGATAATCGTTATAAACAAATACGGTTCTTTGACAGGTATCGTTCATAAACTTTTTCCGATGGAACATTTTCGATCACCGTTGTTGACAAATCACTCGGATTTTTTTTTTTCGAGAAAAATTGAATGAAGCTTCTTTTCTTTTTTCCTCTTTTTTTTCCGACGATGTTATTTATGATCTCGAATTGGATCATCTCGCCTCACTCGCCAAAATATCTAAATCTCGGCACTGGTGTCGTTGCTTTAAGTTTTCCAAGAGTTCATAGGATTGTTTTTCTTTTGCGGTTGTAGTCCAACGTTATATGATTCTTAATACTTTTATTTGGGCTCTCAGCGCCCTTCTATAGTACAGTACAACTACAAACTGAGTTTATTGTGTTGTATTTTATTAACGATGATATTTTTGACGTGAATGCATCTACGGATCCCCTTTTCAGATCAAGCTTTGCCACTCCAGTTGTCATGCGAAGTATCTTCATCTCAATTTTCCTTCAATGTCCTCTCATATTTATTGTACATTGTCGAACATTGTGAGCGCTGGACGAACAACTAGTAGAGGTAGACTTTAGAGCTTTCCCTTAGCTTAGGGGCAGTTTTTGATCACAAAAGATGGCAGAGTTCTAATGCTATATTTCACCGACCCTACGCTTATGCGATGATTGACGGTCATAAAAAGATGCTCCGGTATTGATCATTGATCCAAGTTATTTAAACTATTTGCACTAAGGAAGCACTGTTCCGTTCAAATAGGTGTCCGGAATAGACCTGAGTGCATCAGAAAATGGACATCATAAGTATTTTGTCCATCACCTTATATTTAAGTATAGAAATAGATAATGGGGCCTATTGCGAATAATTCAGAGTGAAATTTTATTTCCTCCGGAAAACTCCGTTCCCAAGAAATAATTTCTGCGTTCGTGAATTTCCCTCGAAATAAATTCCACATCAACAATTTTGTACATTAATTTCGAATAATGTTCAGGGATGTCAATAAAAAATCCTTTTTAATTGTGACAAAATTCCCTGAATGGGTTATTCTTTAAAACAAAATATCCCAAAACTTATTTAATTTTAGTTCATTGTTAGTTATTAATAAGTATTTTCCACGAAATAGTTGAAAAAAAAATAGTGGCTAAATGTTTATTTTATTGTCATTTACTAGAAGTTTCCAGTAAACTTACAAGATTTTATTATACAAATTTATTTTTATTAATATATTCTTCGGAAACTTAAAAAAAGTTTTAAAGTTCATTCAGGGTATTGTGCATGATGCAGAGTGTGTGGGGTAATTCAGAGAAAGACTGCATTAACAATGGGCATTTCTTTTTCGAGAGGCAAAATAATTTATAAGCACTTACAATTATTAAAACAAAGGGCTATGTGCCCTAATAGCAAATATTGTATTAAGAGAGGTTTTTCACTGAGTTTTCTGCCTTGAAGATACTCTAAAAAAATGAAAGAAAGCCTATTTGAACGTGTAGCAAAATAATATTTGCTATCAGTTTTGCATTAATTTTAAGTGCATCAATTTGTAATTGTCATGATTGATACAGTGTAGCATACTACCATAAAAACAACTTAATTTTTTTTTTTTAATTTCTGGAACTTGGTGGATTTGATCTTTCTGCTGCATATACCATGGACCTTCATTTAGTCTTTATAAAAGTAAACAATAATTTGAATCCATAAACATTGTTGTTCTCTTTCACATTATTTACAAATAGTTCAAAATCTATTTAATTTGATTTCAGTTCAATATAATGTATGTAATTCCGTTGCGCTTAAAGATTTTTGGTGGATACAAACCATCTCTACAATAGGTACTTATTAAGATATCCTTTTATTTTGTTTTAATTTAGTTTTTTTTTGTCATTCAGAGGAACAAAATATTTTCACGTTTTAGAACTACTTTAAAATATAAATTATTTGATTGTCATGTTTTTCACGATTGTCATTTCCATGAATTTATATTTCGTTTAAATAAACATCTTGCAAATTTATTTTTAAGACTCAAGAGTTTGTGTTCAAATGGAAATAAGTTTGTTTTAAATGTATAAAAAGAATTTTAAATAGTTAACCTACCATTGCTCAGTTTTACTTAAATTCCGTTACCTAAATAAAAGTGAAAAAATAATAGTGAAATGAAAGCTAAATTTCTAAAATTTGTCACAATAAATTCCGAGTTGATTTTCTAAAATGTTTCACTATACCTATTTTCCGAATAAAGGATACATTTCTAGTGTAATTTTATTGGCGAAAGCCCCCAAACTAGAAGTGTTAAAAAATCCAAGGACTCAAGACGCTTCAATTTTCGGTTACTCATGTTGCATCTACCTAGGAATGCTCGATGATCTTCGATGTTTTAACATCGGTATTGCTGTACGACAAAAATAAGATCATCGATATCATGACGACTTCCTGTTACTATACCTAAATATAAAACGCATTTAACTACTAGGTACTATTCCAATTTCAGACGAGATCTTTCTCCAATTTGGACATAATATAATATTAGGGATTTCAAAAATCGCTTGCTTGTGTATACCCTGATCCAAAAATTTCTCTGTTAATACCGAAGGGTTTGTCACTAGACAGTTTGGTGGTTCATTGATTGCAATATTTCAAATGACTTCATATGATTACAAGTGAATTCAAGCAGTATTTAAATTGATTTAAAAATTTTGTGATTACATTGATTTCAAATAAATTTACTGATTTCAAATTATTGCAAATTAATTCAAGTGATTTCACTATGATTTTAATTCGTGATTTCATCGTGGCATTTTTGATTGCATGATTGCAAAAAAACTTAAAGTGATTTCAAATGTTTTTAATGATTGCAAGAAATCATTTGAAATCGATAATTCTTTTTTAATTTCATCAAGTGAATGTCTGTCGATGTCTGACCTTTGTTTTGATTTGCTCATACATATCTATGACCACCCATACGTACATAGATTTCCAGAACCCCTATAAGGAATTATAAGGCAAGCCTTGAATTCGTGCAAAAAAAATTTAAGATCACAAAATGTTTGGGACTGTTGTAAGTCTGAAAATAACTGTACCTGCCGTATAGCGGTTTTCGAAACACTTATTTTTTCAAAAAACGGCTCCAAAGATTTTAAACAAATTACATGCGTAATAAGGTGTAGAAGGTCTATAAAATAATGAAAGCCAAACTTTCAAAAAAAAAATACGTTTAACAGTATCTGTCATATAACGGTATTTTAAAATTTCGGTTATTTCGATAACGGCTGAAGCGATTTGAACAAAATTCAATACTCAAATTGTTCTAGCATTGCATACATTTTTCTTTTCAAAAATATTTTTTTATGTTTTAAATAATTTTTAAAAAACGGTTTTTGTGAACTCAATATTTCAAAAACTTACTGACAGATTTTCATGAAAATTAGTTTTAATGTATAATAAATTAAATAAACTTGCATACTTACTTTAAAAAAACAAAATATTTTGGAAAAATTATTATAAATTATAAATTGAATTTGAATTATAATTTTTTTTTTAAACTCATATTTAATAAAGAATTCTTTGCATTTACCCAAAACGAAATTGCACTGATCATGAGATTGCAATATTGTTTTTCGCAAAGGTGTTGATGTGTGACATCAGCTTGATTGAAATGTAACTAACGCAGTAATGGGTATACCGTATACCGTATAAGCATATACCTTGTAAATTGGTAGAATGTAATTTTCCATCCACTGGCACTGATTAAATCGCCTTTGATCTATTTCTAGAACTCAAATGGAGCGATTTTATTGACTTAAGTTTCTCAAATCGCCAAAAACTAGAAACCCTATAAAATGCTTTTCTCAAATTCTCAAAAACTAAATTTACATATATTTTCTGGGCAAAAACAATTTTCTGTTCAAAAAATTTTTGTTTAACATTCAGTATATCAATCACAGTAGTAAATGAGTTCAGATTTTGAGACTCGGGTTTTAATAGTCTAGATTTTGAGAGCAAGGATTTCGTACCCAACCCCGTTACTTCTTCGCGACTGAAGTGGAACGTCTCGTATGATATTGGGTTGTGACGTTGTGAGCGAGGTTTTTAGCGTCTCTCTTGTTACATATACATGAAAGCCCAAGCTGAGTTGGCTTTTTGTATTTTCTTCTCGATCGTTCTCGACGGCTTCCTAGAATCTTCTTACTTCTATTTCTATCTGTTTACTTCAAATTTATCAAACCAATTCTGCCATTGTCAAAAATAACAGCATTTTTTGATAATTGATAAATTTTGGGCACAATAAATTTTTCACATATTTGTAATGTTAAAATATAATCTGTCAACAGTATTCAGAAACATTTAAAAGATATTTCAAAAAACAAGCGTGCAAAACTCCAATGAATTATTAAAAAAATTCATAAATTTAGTTGTTCAAGAAGTCATTAAAATATCACATGCCATTCCTTCGACAACAACATGGATTTAAATTAACTTCTTCGTCAAAGTTGTTAAACATAAAAAAGGTTTGAATTAAATTATGAAGTTATGAAGTTTTTGCATGTGAAAAGTTTATTATGGGAAAAAATCTCATGTGAATTAAATATTTAAATCTAAAAACACAATTTCTTCTTGTACTCAACTATTTAAAAAAAAATATGCTTCGAAGAAAATAACAAAAGGGGTTAACTTTTTTGTAAACATTTCCACTGTGTCTCTAAATGGATTCAATAAACGAACCATCCTGTTCTTCAAGCAAATCTAAAACTCTTGTTCCTTCAATCCATGTAACTGATGGGTAGTACAAAAATCACCTCGAATCACTTTGGTCAAAAATTTTAATGAAAAGTCCGTTTTCATGCTACAAACGACCTTCCCCATCCCCCAAAATAAAAATAAAAGCGAATCATTTAAAAGAAGGATACTAGATACTATTTTTTTCACCTCCTGATTCCTCCCCAAGTGTATAGTCCATGGATCACACAACAGTTAGCCACGCTACATTTGCCACCCAAAACCCCAATCCAATCACACGCCTTTCCTCAATTATCATAATTCACCTCCCCGAGTTTCCCGTTTTATTAGTTTCGAGGTATGACCAGGCGGTGGTGTTGGTTGCAAGCCAGAAGCCAGGACTAGCCATGCATAAGAAGGCCTTTGGCCTACTTCTTAGGCATTATGGGTATTTCTTGGCCAAAGTATTCATAATGCGTCAATATCGAAGGTATAGGTGTGGTAGCCTGAAGGTCTGAAATACAAAATCAGACTAATATTTCTCTTTGGCTAGCTGAATAGTTTCGTGCCAAACGAAAAGTTAGTTTTAAGTGGACAACCAACGGGAAAGGATTCGTGGGAATTTTTCGTGAAAAATAAATTTTAATAACATAAAAATAAAATTGAAAAAACATGATTCAAAAGAATGGTAAACGTAAAAACTCGGTGGTTTTCAACATCGATTTGCCAAATGAATTTGGCGACAACGAAAAATACTTTTTTAGGTATAAAATGAATTTATGAAATCCTTTTCCATTGTCCTTTTGTATAGTTTTAATTACTAGGTGCACGCGGTATAGTTAGTTGGGTCAGTTTTACGGGTCAAATTTTTTAAGATGATATCAATTACATAGTTTGAGATTTCGAAATTCGCGTGTTAATATTTAATTAAGACTTTTTTCTTTTTTTTTTGAAAGAATAATGAATATTTTTGTATACCTATATAAATGTAGGATGTATTTCCTGTGAGTCGGTTTTGCAATAAGTTAACTTCAATTTATGGTATTTGTTTCTTTTGTTTGAGTGATTCCGGTGGGAAATGTGAAACTTTATTTGAGTTTTAAAATGATTAATTGTTCTGAATTTGTTGGTGATTTTATTCGTTTTCTTATAAAATAACTTGTCGCAGTTTAAATACAGATTTCCGTTCGGTTGCAAGTGATTATAGTTTTTATATGAATTGATTTTGTTTAATATTAAGATTGAAGTGAGTTACACCAGTTAAATTTATTAATTGCTAAAAAAAATCCGACACAATTGATTTATTTGTTTGTTTGTGATTAATTAAGCTTAAGCAATGCTTCGAGCGAATACCGGGAACCATGGTGCACAAGTTGATTTTGCAATATTTTCTTAAGTTTATAAATATTAAATCAAAAAAGTGATTCAAAGTTTAAATTAGCTTACAATTAAGAAAACGATTTCTTAAAATTGTTAGCATCGTTATAAAAAAATTAAATTTTGGTTAAAATATACGAGTTACAATCGCGAAAGAGAGGAAGGTCTAAAATGGAAAAAAGTTGTTTTGTTAATAGTTTTTAAGAAATTTATTTTCAATCCCAAAATTTAGAAGAAAAAAATAATTAAAAACAAATTTCAAACCAAATTTTTTATTTTTATTTTATGTAATTAAGGCCCGTTTGCTGAAACGATACTTAAGAATTTATGTTCGACATCATTTTCCTCTGCATAAACTGTCACTTAAGGATTTATATCATGCCGAAGGTCTGGGTCTGCGTTCAAGCCCAGCTTGGAGAATACCTAATTTTTTTTTTCAAAGGCACTGTCTCTTGCGAGGAAGTGCCAAATCCTCCAAAGTGAAGAAAGTGCCTCTCACCTTAGTCGTTGATTTCCACGTAAAATTGTAGGACCCCTCCACTTCTGTAGAACTAACAACGCACACAAATGGATTGGTTGAGAGTTGTAAGTCACTAGGACATGGTACTCCAGAGCTGTCAGTGCCACTAAATTTATTTATTTATTTATTTTTTTAAGGATTTATGTAAAACATAAATGCTTAAGTATCGTTTCAGCAAAGGGGTCTAAGTATAACTTTAGTTTTCGAAATTCAATGCTCTTATTAATTTTAAGTCAAAAACGAAAAACCGGATGTGGAAGTCTTGTACTTTTTGAGAAAATTAAAAATAACAAAAACTACTTCTTATAAGAAAAACCATGTTTTTAGTACTCCATTGACTATATTTTTATATGCAATTTAATGAATATCAAAAAATTATCTTTCTTTTATTATTTTTTAAATATCAAGTTCAAATATCAATATCACCTTAACTATACTGTTTAGCTAATGTTTGAGGTCGTAAAACCCAAAAACTTTTAATTTTCTTAAAAAGCACGAGACACTTCGGCATTCGGTTTTCTGGTTTTTACTCAAAATTAACAAGAGTATTGAATTTAGAAAACTAAAGTTATATTAATTACATACAATTTTGAAAATATTTAAAATTTGTTTTTAATTTTTGTTTTTATTTTCCGTTAGAAAATTAATTTTTTAAAAACTATTCACTAAAACAACTATTACTAAAAAAAAATAAAGGAAGAGATTTCAGGGCTTTTAAAAAAAGTAAAGCATGGCATTATAGGTTGTACCGTTGTTTTTTTAATATTTTTTTTCGGTTGAAAGTCAATTTTTTTAGAAAATTGCCCCTCCTTCCTACGGAGGGAAATAGATCCCCCTCCCCCTCCCATACGATTTTTTTCTTATCTCAACTCAACCTACATTCTCTATCCCCGCTTTTCAATGAAACGTCAACATTTCATACAAATACTTGCATTGTATTTCATACAATTTGTCTACAGCATGGACACTTGTAGTTCTCCTATAGCCTTGAAAACTATTCAGTTACTAACTTTTAAGTGTATAAGGAGAACATACGGACGACTTCTGCTGTTATAGCATATAACATGATTGCTGGGTCCACAACAAGCAGTATTTTTCAAGCTCTGGGTCCTCGATTTGCGGATTTTCCTACTATTTTTTGGAAAAAACAATAATGTCTTAGCATAAACAAGTACATAATGCAAAATAAAATAAGGCCCCAAAATGCTTAACATAATAAAATGAAGTTAGACCTCAAAATTATTATTGGGGTCTTATTTCATTGGAGCCTTATTTTATAATGAAATAAGGCTCCAATAAAAAAATTAACTAAGGGCCCAATGATGAGATAAAATAGGACCCCAAAATTTTAAAATTTTCGTTTTTGTTGTTTTGCATTCAATGCTTTGGGGCCTTATTTCTTTTTTTTTCATATTTCCTGGGGCCTGATTTTGCGGAGCAATTAATATCAGAACACTTTCAAATTTCTTTCTATCTTATATTTTGAATTTTGAATGCCAACTGTCCTTTCATTTAAAATCCGCTTTGAAATTTTTTAAGAACATAACGAGATTTCAGTAAACTGAGTCAGTTTAGAAACTCAAAGTGGTTGGTGCAACTGGGCATGATTTTGTTTAAAACTGGGTGGCATCCATTAGAAAATCTTAGAAGTGGTTACACGGCCATATGTTACACGGGATATGACGTGATTCAGGACATCGTTTTGCGGGCAAAGGTATTACTCGTGAAGTAAAATAACGTGAAATAACGATCTGCGAAATAAATATTTTTGTCCAAATACTACGCAGCCTAAAAATTATCTTTATAATGCGCTCACACGATTGTCAGCGAGCTGACAATTTCATTTTTAGATGACCGTCTTAATGTGCTGACGATGGCTTTTCTGACAATTTTGTCAAACAAAATTGGGTGTTTAGACAATTTTAAGACATTTGCAAATGTTATCAAAGATATTTCACATTTCCATCATCAAGTTTGAAAACACTTATTTATACCACTGAACTATTTTCGCTTGAATGCTGAGGAAAGCGATTTCATTGGCATATTCCGATATGCGATTTGCAAGTAGATTTTCAACTGAATTTCAAACCTTGCGTTCCAAATTTCTGTTGAAGAGGTAGCTGAATGCTAGGATTGGGTCCGAAATCCCGATTCCCAAAATCCCGACTCTTGAAATTCCGACTCTCAAAATTCCGGTTTTTTTGCCAGTCGGGATTTTGATAAGATCCTTGATTACTATATTGACATCGAAGAGGGAGCTGGTCGAAATTCTGGTTTAAAAAAAAATCTGCTTCTTTGCGACCTTATAGTTAAGAATAAAATAATTTTGTTTTTCTTTTAAACTATTCAGGAAGTAATAGTAAGCTTTGATTATCGAAATTCTTCAAACAATAAAAACAAAAAAAAAACAATTTTTTTTTGCTTATTATTTGCAGAATTATGAAAATCAAACTTTTGAAGAGTCAAATTTTGAAAAGTAGACATTTTACCCAGGCAGATTTTTGTCGGTTTTCGTTCGCAAAGCGTTCATTGATCCAATAAACTCAAGTCTCTAGATTTTCGTTAATGCTTTAAGATTATTTTTATACATCGTGTTACTTCCTAAGAAAAATATCATATGTGCAAGTGAAATTGAACAGGCTTATAAATTGGTAATCTGAGGACTCAAACAATGTATCAATATTATTAGAACGCACGTAATAAATCTGACATTTCTTATTAAAATAAAATCATAAACTAAGTAACAACCATTATTTTTAACAGAGATATTTGCGTTAACATGTCAAAGAGTCAAAATATAAACTTTTTTTTTATTGCTGTAGAACGATTAATTTTTTTACAGAACATGCCCATGAACCATTAAAAAAAAAATATTGGCGCCAAATTATAGTCCATTTAACTCGAAGCTAAATCACATTTAGTTTGACACTAGTCTAAAATTACATTTTTGGCAATTATAGACAAGTTAAACTACAATTTATCTTTAAAGACTTGCAAAATGTTTTCGGGGGACGAAGATTTTGAATTGTTTGACGACATGAAACTGAAATTGTAAACCTTTTATTTCGTAAAGCGGCATTACAGCATTCTATGCAAAGATCAACTATTTAACGATATATGTTTCTTAGTTCTTAAAAAAATTAATTTTAATTTCAGAGAGGTAGAAAATTGAAATTAAACAGAAAATTATCATTTTATTGACACATTCCGGGCTGATGACATTCGACGACAGATAGAAAGGTGTGTTTGCTTTGATTTCTCAGCGAACTGTCACTGTTTTAGGCGTGTTCCGCAGAAATAAGTTAGAAAAATGTTTTAAACCACACACTAGTTGTCAGTACTTCAGAAAGAGTCTATAATTACTTTAAAGTTAGAGAACTGTTTCAAAGTTAAAATGAAGTTAAGAAGTGTGGCGTTAATTCCTTAAACTTAGGCTGACTATAATTTTGCGCCATTGTTCCTTAAATAGGAAACACCCTGCATAGGTAGATATTTACAACTAACAAATTTAAATCAAAAAATCAAAGTTAATATAAAAAAGATAAGATTAATATATAAGATTCATATATTCAAGATTGACCTTAAATCTTTCTTGGCACTTATTTTTTTTACTAGTTGTGCAATTGAATAAATTATCCTTGTCATCGTCCTTTTTATGACTCGATTTACCTTGAAAAACTTAACTAAAACAAAAAACACCAACAAAAAGTTAGCTTAACTGCAAAATCCCTGACGTTAAACGGACACGGTGTCGATAATAACGCCACACATTTCCATTCTGTTTATTGGCAAGGAGTCTCCTGTGCTGCTTTATACCGTAACCGCCACAAAATGGTCTCGCTAATTGTAGGTCCTTTATTTATGCATTTTGGATTTGCAAATCAAGGCGGGGCAAAATAATAACAACGTGCCCATATGTGAATGTAAAAATTAGCATGTCCCTAGCTTAAGTCTTGCACCTTTGGCTCCGTTCACCTTGGACCTCACAAAATAGTTTTTTTTTTTAACGAAAATTGATTCAAGGGATTTCCTTGCATGGCATTTTGTTATTGACAAGGATAGCACCCAAACAAAAAAAAAAAAATATTCTCCCTTTGCCATGTCGTGATTAAAAGCCGGATAAAACAATTGGTGACCTAAGATTTAAAACTCTCAATGATATCGGTGGACAACGTCAACCTCGCCTTTAAAACCAACCATGGAAATTACTCGGAGCGACTTATATCGAATTCGAATTTTTGTTCAATTTCTTGAAAGTGTGCCAACTTCAAGAACTTTTTAATTTTCTGCAAAGTTAACCAGTATCGTCGACCAGGTGCGGGGGTCAAGGAAGTAATTCATTTCAAGCCTGTCTAGATAATTATCGGTGAAACAAGGAGTAGTTTCAGTTCAAGAATATGCAAATAAAATTAAATTATTTGTGAGTTACACTACATGGTTAAATGCAATCACGCTTGGCTTGCTGCGTTCCATCATCTGACCTTTGAAATTCTTGTAATTACTGGCCATCGGGGTGGTGTGGTGCATTTAGTTTGATCGTTTTGATGGTGCGTATGGTAATCGCAATCAGTGTTATTGCCAAGATGAATTAAATGAGATTTTCGTACCGCAATGCAATTTGTTTCTACGATTAGCATTTTTAAGCATTAAGGCAGTTTGTGTCCAATTTATAATAATGGATCGGAAATGGCTCCTTGAAATTGTTTTTAGCCATTTGGAAGATTGAATGTTAAGATATTGCTTCGTTGATATACGTAAATGTAAGTATGTATTGTACTTTAAGGCACATTCATCTTTTTAAAACAAGATCTCGGTTATACCGCTATATACACTAATCTGATTTTTTATGGATGCTCGTGTTCAATAAGACTTCAGTGGTCTGCTGACAAGGAAGAACAGATTCGTTTGCAGATAACTCGACGATGCCACATAGTCTTATGACGGTTATTTTCGCACTTGTCTACATATATTCGGTGGCCCGGATAGTATGTCCCTCATTGTTCTGAAGAAGTTTGCTTCCGCCATTGGAGTTTCTACATCTTTATTTACCATCTGTCTTTCCGTCAGGATGGAAACCAGAATTTGTCCAGCCAATACAGAAAAAGGCATATCCTCTTATCTCTCTAACAATCAACCCATTTCTCCCACATCCCTTCTTTCCAAAGTATTTGTTTCCAGATTTACATCTCTATTTTTCGTATTTACAACTGGAGCGGCGTGGCGTATGATAAATTCATTAAATTCCGATAGACAACATTGTCCAACGGGGAATCATTAATCGCGTGGAACTTAATGCTTCAAAAACTCAATGCTGCCTTCTATCGTTGAGGCGGAACATACTCCAGTGCCACTATCAATGAGCACCACTTGCATTATCGGTATGTGCATCACAGACCACCTTCAGTGGAAAAAACATATAAAAATGTGCATTGATATCTCCTGTCATCTGCTCTTCGATTTCAATAAATGATTTAATTTAAAGAAGACCACACTCAATTGCAAAATTTACAAATCATATCAGTGTCAAATCTTATAAATAAAAAATAAATTTAGTAGCACTGACAGCTCTGGAGAACCACTGTTTAGTGACTTACAACTCTCAACCAATCCATTTGTGTGCATTGTTAGTTCTACAGAAGTAGTTCTACGTCGAATACGAACGACTAAGGTGAGATGCACTTTTCATGACAATGATACTCTTGGAGGATTTATCACTTCCTCGCAGTGCCCCTGAAAAAAAAACACAGGAATTCTCGAAACTGGTCTCGAACCCAGACCTTCTTTTACGCCACAGGGCACTACAGTCAAATCTTGGATCACTTAAATCGCCATTGCGGTACTCAATTAGCACCTAATTAGCACATAATTATTGCATTATTACATTTCCAAAAAAAATAAAATGAGGGACCCAGCTTGATGGCCAACATAATATGTATGTTCCACTTCAGAAGGGGTTTTAAGAAGGAAAGCGTTGGATTAGAAAAGTGATTGTTCGCTTCTTGCAAAGCACTCAACAAGATCTGCTTATTTTGTTACTGTACATTACAATTTAGACTTTCAATCTCAACCAATCCTTTTTTGTGTGTTTTTAGTTCTACAGAAGGATTTGAACCCAAACCTCTGGCGTGATAGTCCGACACACTAACTGCCTCATCCCTCACCTTCAACCGATTAGTTTGGAGATGAAAATTGGAAGCCATCTAAGTCCGATATCTCTTTATTTTTCCGAGAACTCAGAACGTATCCCCTCGCCTAACTTTTATCTGTTGTGGTTTTCAACGGCGCAGTGACATAACTCCTAGGGATATGCCATATAAGTCCGAAATTCTTTTTCTTGGATTTATGTCCCACTATGGTGGGAAATAATTTCGATTGAAAATTCGATTTTGGTGAGAAGTGAAGAAAAGTTGTAAAAAAAAAGAGTTTTGGACATAATGTCCCGCAGTTGAGATTGGTTAAAGGGGGGGACATAACTCCTCGGGTCATAAGTCCAAAATTCTTTTTTTTGTTACTTAATTCCCACTTTAGTGAGAAATAAGTCCAAAGTATTTTTTTTTTCACTATCAGATCTTATTCAAATGGAGCTTAAAGCAAGCATCAGCAGATGAAAGAAGATTTGCCAACACATATAATGTATCCCACTGGCTCATCACTTAGTGCAAATGTTAGTTGTTAGTAAGCACTATGTAACAAAAACAAAAACACATGCACATAAAAACATGAAAACATATAAAGTCAAAATTAAACAAAATGACACAGAAACATTTAGGATCGTGGAGCACTGGTTCTGAAAATAGTTTTTAAATTACTTTTATTTAAATTAAAATCCAACACACTCCAATTCAAGCTATATAATTTACTCATCCGCGTGAGAGGCTCATGCATGCCATAATTGGTTCTGTGATGTTCAATATTAAAAAGCTCAGAACTTCGAAGGTGGTACGACCGTCCGCGGTAGTTAAAACCAATTAAGGCTAACCTAACAGGTCCGATCAATTTGTCCAGGGATAAGTTGATGGAGAAAAAATAAGTCATTGTTTACTCTACGTTGATATAAAGATTGTATCAGCAAAAGCCTTATCCGATGCTCGTATGGTGGCAGGTTATAAGGATCACCCCATGGAAGGCCTTAAGAGCAAAGCGAATAAAATTATGTTGCGGCCTAACATAACAGTTATACAAAGAGAGGGTAACGTATGGATCGTTAAATTCCTTTGCCTTTTATGAATCCAAGCATAGAGTTCGCCTTTTTTACAATAAAGTTAACATGTTCAGAAAATTCCGGATTAGCACTGAAATTAACTCCTAAGTCCTCAAAACTAAAAACACGACTAATTTTATTTTGTGTTATACAATATTCAAAATCACTTGGAACTTTTTTCTTTGAGAAAGTAATAGTTTGGCATTTTATAGGATTAAGAGTTAACCCATTTTTATTACACCAAATACTGAAACTATCAAGATCAGCCTGCAAAAGAGTATGGTCATTGGGAGATTTGATTGATTTATAAATGTTCATATCATCTGCAAATATGAGAATCTCACTAAAGCGTATAAAAGAAGAAACGTCATTTATAGCAAGAATAAATAAGAATGGACCCAAATGGCTTCCCTGGGGTACGCCTGAATGGGCAACGAAAGTATTAGAAAGGGAATTTCTAAATTTAACCCGGTAAGTTCTATTTTCTAGGTAGGATTTGATCCAAGATATAAGAAGAGTAGGGAAACCGTATGCTTGCAGTTTAAAAACAATAATATTATAGCTGAGTTGGTCAAATGCCTTAGAAAAATTTGTGTATTTACAATCAACTTCAGAACCACTTTCTATTGCATTTGAACATTTTAACAGTAGACCTTTTCTGCACGAAACCGTGTTCCTGTTTACATATAATGTTCTTACCAAAGAATAAAAGGCTTTCACTTACCACAGTACACATATTAAAGGTAATATACTGCGCAGGTTGTCAAAAATCGAATGACATATGAAAAAAAAAAAAACATTTGGTGACCCTAGATTCGACTCTACTTATAAAAAGTCTATAACCAATATGTCATTTTTTTATTATCAATCTGAATTTTCTTATCCTGTTATTTGTTGTTTTCTGTCACAGAAACATAACATTTCTTACAAATCAAGATATTAGTGATTTAAACGAATTGTTTTCAAATTTTTTAAGACGCGATCAATTTAGTATATTAAGGTGCTTAACTATTTAATAAAAAATGAGTGAAGAAATAATGAAAGTCTTTATTATTGATCAATAATATAAATTTGATCACAAAGATTTGTCCATTTTTAATTTGTATACACGAGAAAAATTGTTTTTATTCAATTCATTACACGAAATTGTTTGATAACAAAAATTTATAAAATTTTTCTGGATTTGTGCGTGGCTGAAGTGTCACTTTACTCAAGTGACAGCGCATTCCGAGTGACAGCGGGTCTTCATTTTTGACACATGCGCGAACTTGAACAAAAATGGAAACTCGGAGTATATTACCTTTAATATGTGTACTGTGTTCACATGCAACCTGTTCAAAAAGCTTAGGGATACAGGATAATTTAGAAATAGGTCTATAGTTCTTGATGTCAAATTTGTCGCCTTTTTTAAAAACAGGAGGAGAAATGATTTCTTCCACAATGATGGAAATTTCCCAGACTTTAACGAAAGCTTAAATAATAATTGCAAGGGCTGCATTAATACACGACTACACTTTTTCAGAATAATTGGGGTATACCGTCGGGGCCATAGGAGCAATCGTCATTCAATAATGACAAAAAGTGTAAGACCCTATCTTGTTCCACAGGAATAGTGTTAAAACTTACGTGCGGGTAGGTGTTCACGTCTTTAAAAAAAATCTTTATCAACACTTACATGAGTATCAACAGAGGAGTTTGAAAAATTATTTGCAAACGCATTGCAAATATCACTGGGATTTTGTACCGAAGAGTTTTCATATATAAAACTTGCTGGGAAGCCATCCGAATTTTTTTTCGAGTTAACAAAATGCCAAAAGCTTTTAGGGTCCTGTTTTAAAGAGATTCCCATTTCGTTAACATAGTTTGAGTATAAAGCTTTTGAAAGATTATTAAATTCTTCAAAAAGGGTTATATACTGTTCAAAGATTATTGGAGAAAGGGTTTTTATGTAAACTTTAAATACTTTATTTCTCTTGTTTCGAAGAGATTTAAGTTCTTGTGTATACCAAGGGTGACAAAAATTATTATTTTTAGATCTTTTCGTAGGTACAGAATTATTTATACAGCTACTGAGTATATTATAAAACCCAGTTACCGCATCGTCAATATTTGTAGAATCTAATATATTTTCAATATTAGATCTACTTATAACACCAGAAAGCGACTGAAAATTTGTCTTACGAAAATCAAACACATATGAACAGTTTTGTGGATACCAATAATTATCAAGAAGATGGCTGCTCAGGTCAAAAAATATATCCAGAGGTGGATGGTAGTTGTCTATATTAGTAATGCCAGAACTAGATTCAAGAACAACGGTACCAATAGCGTCAGAAGAAAATACTAAATCGAGTACTCGATTTTTAAAATTTTTAATACAGCTTACTTGCTGTAAGTCAGTAGAATAAATACCATCTACAGAAAGAAGCTCTGTTTGTGTTTTTAATTGAGACCTTTGTATATAGAAACTATAGTAAGATTGAAACTAGAAAATTCTAGGGTTTCGTTACACCGATGCGAAGCTAGCCTCGACTTTGGTTGACGTGGGTATTTTCATGTAAAATGAAAGAATTGAAGATAATTGTTTGGAAAGAGACGGTTATGTAGAAGTTCTGACAACAATAATGCGATAAAAAAAAGAAATATATAGCAATACATTCGCAAAAACCAATTGCTTGGTCTGTTTTGTTTTGACATTCTTAAGTCTGAAAAAGTCCCGAAACCAGTTCACTAATGTCGACGATAGATGGCCGCCAGGGAAATTTAGTTATAACTTTACTATTAAAATATATATACAAAGGTGAGACATAAGTTCAAAATTGGCATAGAAACTTATTTTTTTTCAATACGAAACTTGCACCGACCCAAATTGGCACCCACCCCAAATCTTAAAGTGGACCCGAAAGGCGGATTGCAACGTTGAAATTCCGGGACATAAGTGCAAACGTCCAAAAAGAATTTTGGACTTATGTATATCCCGAGGAGTTATGTCACTTCGCCGTTTTCAGGACCCGCACTAACTTCTTTGACAGCGTTGTCGGTTGCTTCTTCGCAATTAGGTGCCGCTTTTGGACAGTATAGCCTGGGAAAATTTTTCATTTAAAAGTCCATCATAGTCACACTCACAATACTGTCGCCACCTGTGAAAATTTTTGTAGACCACGAGCTGTTTGGTTTGACCCACCAATGTAGTTTGATGGCTTTACTATAGCTCTATGGTTATAGTAAAGGCATTTTTATTCATGCAGTCCCCTGGAAAGTGGAAAGGTCATACTGATTTTTAAAAAAATCTGTACCATAAGACCTGTACTGACAAAATTTCTTGGGCGAACTATAATTGGCTGCATAAGCGTCGACTCCAAAAGAAACATTTCTGAAATTTTTTTGAAATGTTTCTCAAGGTGTTGTATACAAAATGTTTTTGAAATGTTTCAAAATTGTTTGAAGAAACATTTTTGGAATGTTTCTTGTTTCTCATTTTCAGGTTTTTACAACAACAAACACTAAACTATCCTATTGTGTCATTTGCGAAACATTGAAAGTTTCCCACCAAGTGAAAATAGGAAACATGGAAACATTTCAGAAATTTTTATCAAGCGTCCCCAGACCAAAAAAGCATTAAAAAAAAAGGAAACTAATGTTTTTAAAATATTTCTACATTCTATATATGTAGTCATGTACTTATTTTGTATTCCATATTTTACATCAAATTCAACTCTCTGTTTGTACGATATTAACAAGACTCCAATGTCAATATACCTTTGATGTTTCGTTTCAGAGCTGGCAGTCAGGATCCTCTCGATGAGGAAAAGGAAAAATCAAAAGGATGTTGCAAATGTGGAAAATGTAAATGCTCTTCGTGTTTTTGCATGCCATGTCGACGCTCTCGCTGTTCTAAGTGTTTTCGGAAGAACGAAAAAGATCCCGAAGCTGCTGCACTGGCCAGTGTAGAAGTGGTCGATGAAAAAGTCAGCTGCTGGAAAAAAATTAAATGTTGTAAACGAAAACCAAAACCTACACCATCAACCGAAGATCCCATGCAACATCGAACAATGGCAACAATCAGCGAAGAACCTGAACCAAGGGGGGCTAGTCATTCTTCAACGCCACCAAAGCAAAGTAAATGTGGACTTTGTATGAGAAAGATTTTCTGCTGTCGCTCCGTGAACAAAGTAGAAGCTGCTAAGCACGATGTCGAGGAAGTCAAGAAATGCTGTTTCTGTATACCCTGCAGGAAGAAACAACCACAAAATCAGAGTTCTACTCAACCAGCCTGGGAGGATCCGGAACGACCGATTCAACAGGCTACCGAGGGTGCTGCACCAACACCAGCAGTGGCTCCTCTCACAACGCAAGGGTGAGATTGCTAACATATATTGGGAGGGGATTTGTGTTATAATAACTAAACATGCTTACAGCGGCTGTTGTTCGCTGTTCTTTCAGAAGCTTTACTGTTGCAAGAAGAAACCGCCTGTAAGCGATAGCAGACGAGCCAGCATGAAGCAGGGGATTGTTCCACCTCCAGAGGTTGATCCTTATTTTGAATATCTTTCTTCGGTTTAAATGTTTTTTCATATGGTTTAGGAAACTCGCCGAAAACTTCATGTCGATTTGGTTGAGTTCAACTCAAAGATGAAAGGTGCCATTCCAGTGATGCCACTTTATCTAGCATGGTTCTGTGCAATTTGCAACACTCTTGTTCCTGGATTGGGTAAATAAGACTTATTTTTTTCTTAAACAAATTTTGTATATTTTTTTTTTGTAGGAACCCTTCTTTCAGGATTCTTTTGCATTTGTGTCGGTATTCCTCGATTTAGCATGTACGACAGCGCAAAAGCACGTTTAGGTTCATTCATCATCAATTGTATTGTAGCTGTGGCTCAAATGTTCTGCGTACTATTCTGTTTTGTTGGTTGGGGCTGGTCAATATGGTGGGGAACTATAATGCTAAAAACTGCTAGTAAGCTTTCGAGTTTTACCATAATTGTCGCATTTTTTTATGATTTTGTTTCGTTAAGGAAAACTCAATAAAATCAAGAAAGTGGAAAAATTGGAGGAAGAAGAAGAAAAACGTCAAGCTGAGATGGCTGCTACAACTACACTTCCTACAACTACCATTCCTGCAACTGATGTTGAAGCTGCTAAAGCTTAAAGTCAAGTGTTTCGATTTTCTTTAGATAATTTATCTTATTTAACTTATTGCTCTTTTCGTATTTAAAAAAAAAATCTTGGATATCTTTTATGTACCCACATATTTGTCAAACGGGCATATCTGTTGGCGAAAACTACCTAACCTTGTGAATAATAGCGATTATTCACTAAGGTGAGAGATAGATAAGATACGATGCAGCCATAAAGCCAAATAGCTCAGATCCTGGATTATGTAGATGGCTTTAAGTGGATCCGCAAGCAAGGTTGGATTTTCGTTTCAAATCTTAAAACTCAAACGAGCCGGCACCGAAAATAGCAGGAGGCAAAAATTCGATGTTTTGCCACATATTTGCAATTAATATAATTATGCTGTTATATGTCAAAATGGATTGGCTCGACTCGATGGCACTATGGTATTTGGCACTTCGAATGAACCGAGTCTAAAATCTTTCAAATAAATTGGCTCAAGACAAATTTGGCTACGTCGTGATTGACCAGCTATTTCGGACTGGAGCCACATGGCCTCGATCCAAATACCACCGATTGCTCTGAATTGTTTTTAAACGCATTATAGCAAATTCCCCTGTTTCGTTAAGTTTGAATAATTTTTGTTTACGTTTATTTTGTTTTTAGTCCCTTCCGCATTTTGAGTAAGAAAATTTGACATCTTGATAAATTTGTTTATTTTCATTTGTTATTTTTCATAAGGAAACGTTGTGATACATTGAATTGTTGTTGTTCAATAATAAACATACAATAATTTCTCATTAAATTTGTTGATTAAGCCTCTACTACACAGGATGATTTCCACCGGGGGGAAAGCCGAGTTTTTTTCCGGTTTTCCCGGAATAATTCATCTTGTGCATAGAGGGACATTCATATTGAGATTCAATTCGCAACACTATGAAAAAAACATTTTTTTATTTTGTTTTGACAGATACTTACTTCCATGCTCGCTTGTCGTCGGTATATAGTAAATGTGTTAATTTAAAAGAACGAAAGAGTACGTTTCGTTCAGTTTTGAAATTAGCTTCCTTTTGATTTTGCCCATTATAGTTTTCATTTCAGTTGTAACTAAATAACATATGGACGTTCTTTCTTACTTCTCTGTATTCCTTCTGTCAAATGCCACCATTAGAACAAATCACAAATGCCAGAATAATAAACGTCAAATTACAATATAAGTATTATATTTCGGCCTCACTTTGACACCTCGCTCCTGGCATATTGAAAAGGGTTCAGCTAAGGGTGTGATACGCGTTGGGCGCCAATCAAATTAGCTGAAATTAAATTAGGTTTGACTACAGAGGCATCTGCGGTGCTTTTATGAAACAGCGACTGCACGCTTGTGTCAGCTATGCTTTATGTTAGCTACTCTTTTACTATTACTAACTTAAAATAGCGCCACATTCTGGGATGGATCAAGGTCTCAATCGAAAAGATTCTTTCAGTCGGCTCAGTTCCTAGCTAGTTGTTTCTAGTTTCGACCACTAAGTTGGTGAAGTCTTCTTCGGAGATTTTCTTTCAAAGTTACGAAATACGTTCTTGTTCACGTATACATTTAATAATGTTCATGCCTATGCACCATAAATCAAAACCAGATAAGTGTTTCATATGGGAAAACTTTACTAGCTTGAGAGAGGGTTGGGTTCACATTTCTCAACTGCAGTGACACATTTAAGGGCTAACCGTAACAAAGGAAAGCAAAACGAAGTTAATGTCATAATTCCAAGTTTCCTTAAAATCCCGGTGCCGTCAATTCCTTAATTCGTCCATAATTATGGTAGAATACAAACGCAAACAAATTTCATTAGTGTTTGACTGACTGTCAAATATACGTACGTAACCAGCGTACGGAAGCCAAAATAAACGAAAACTGAACGAAATGGATTAACCCCAGTCTATTCTATCACGATTGGCCCTTTGCTTCAAAATCAAATCAATTGTGTTTGCTTGTCATCCAGGATCGGAGAGTTCTTCTGAATTATCAAGATTCAAGAGTGAACGTAGAAGACATAAGAATTCGCCCTTATCGGTTTTCAATTTTGTTTAATCACTTAGGCCCAGTTTTTCAGTGAAAAATTATTCCAGCGTTACATTAAGACCCTGTGATGGAAACAGAGTTTTTAATTAGTTTTGAGATCCGGAGTTAACTCAACATTAATCCAGCTAAATTGGAGAGTTTATTCTGAGTAAATTCAGGATCTCAAACTGAATTAAAAAAGTGATACCATCAGCGTTAACTCGAGGTTTAAAAACTCGCACTGTAAAACAGGGCCTTACTTACCCTGACAAATATCAGAATAAGCCTGTAAATCAATTAAAATTTTTTTTTTTGTAAATAAGTAAACAAAAGTATATTCAAAGTTCTAAAATCGTATTCTTGTGTATAAGTCATAGAAATTCGACTCAGAGGACTTTGACTGTATTCAAAAATTGTAATGTAACTAAGCTTCCT
The DNA here is from genome assembly GCA_951217065.1 of Baccha elongata. Classification (NCBI taxonomy): domain Eukaryota; kingdom Metazoa; phylum Arthropoda; class Insecta; order Diptera; family Syrphidae; genus Baccha; species Baccha elongata. The sequence goes on along the minus strand of OX578274.1, from coordinate 19,563,382 downwards.
TTGTAAATAAAAATTATAAAAATTAAGATAATTCAATTAAGCTTCCTAAATAATTATTCTACTCAGATGTACAACAAAGATTTGCTAAGCTTAGGAAATACAAAAATTAGAACTTTTTTTTAGATGGCTTCCATATAGAAAAATATTAACAATGTAAAAATAATAATTTTTGTACTTATTTTTAGATTTTGTGTTTAAAAGAAATTTAAAAAAAGAAATGAACAAATGACATGTTGATTTGTTGTAAGTATTTTTTGTATATACATACATAATATAAAACAAAATATTTTAAAAATAAAATTTAATCAATTTTAATAAAAAAAATATATATATTATGTTCTTTTTTGTACGAATCGTGGTAAAGGAACAGCAAGCAAGAAAGATTACAATGATGGAGTAGAATAGTCCAGTCCAGGTAGGAAAAAAGGGGTTTTGAACAGGTATATTTTGTAGAACGTTAATTTTGCTACAGTATTAGTTGTTCAGACAAGTTTGTATGTCACGTCTTTTCTAAGATATGGTGCTCCAAGAAAGTGGTAATTTTTCAAATTTTGCTCAAAAATTTAAGAAAAATGCGAATTTTAATTTTTTTCTTCTCTTATTTATACCTTTTTTATCTTACGTTCTACGGTAAAACTGTTCAGGTATGTTTTGTAGAGCGTTAAATTTGCTACAATATTGACTATGAAAGCATGTTTTCACTTCGTTACCGAGATATGGCGTTCCAAAAAAGGGTAATTTTACAAACTATGCTATGAAAAAAAAAATTGAAAAGTTAGCTTGCAAAATTGAAAATTACCCTTTTTTTGGAGCGCCATATCTCCGTAAAGAAGTGGCATACAAACATGCTTGTATTATTAATATTGAAGCAAATTTAACGCTCTACAAGACATACCTGAAAACTGTTGCCGTAGAATGTAAGGAAAATGGGTAATAAGAGAATTCAAATGGGGAAAATTTGCATTTGGAAAAGTATCCTTTTTTTGGAGTGCCATATCTCGGTTACTATGTGACACACAAACATGCTTTCATAGTCAATATTGTAGCAAATTTAACGCTCTACAAAACATAACTGAATAGTTTTACCGTAACCATTAAATATAAAAACAATATTAAAATTACAACTTGAAACTATTGGGGTCTAGTTTCACCGTTCCCGGAGCGGAGCTAGCATCGAATTTATTTGACTTGAGAATTGGGATATTTCATGTATAATGAAGGATAGAAGATAATTGTTTGGAAAGGGAGGTTCTGACAATAATAATGCGATAGACAAGCATTAATATATTAAAAAATTGAAAATGTTTGAGAGAGAGCCGATAATATTTTCGTATCCTTAGTAACTGTATCACATAATTAATTACATGATTTAGCTAAATCAAGTTTATTTAGTTAAATCAGGTCGATGGGAGCATGGTAAAAAAGATCCTAATTTCAACGACAGATGGCGACGGGGGAAATTGAGTTATGCGGTTACTATTAACATATATAACGAAACATGTTTGATCAACTAATATTGTAGCTAATTTAACGTTCTACAAAACTTACCTGAAAACTTTTATCTTAGAACGTAAGAAAAAAAGGTTAAAGAGGAAAAACCGGTAATTTTTTTGTTTGGGGGGGGAGAGGGGGTGCGACTGTGCGAGTTTGAGTACGTGCAGTTTTATGTTTAAATTTGTATTTGTAAAATATATGTATATATGTATATGTTTTTTTTTATCAGTCGGAATTTTGGAAGATTCACTCACTCTTTGAGGGTTCATTGAAAACTCTCCTGGTTGTAGTTATGGTTGTATGTTAAAGTAGTTTTCTAACCCCAGTTATAAAATTGGGGACATTCACTGCATTGTAAACATCTAGGTTTTTATCGATTATGAAATCTAAAAGACACTCACCCTTTATGTTTTGATCGGTACAACCCCTTATTTAGTATGAGTGGGCGTTTGCATTGCATTCAACCAACATTGGTAGCATTCTTGTTTGGCAATCGTCTGCCAATCTTTGTATACTTAAGGAGGTGATGATACAATCATCGGCCTGCATAGACACTAGATCCCGAGTCATAAAATCTGAAAGACAATTTAATGTTTTTTTTTTCTTATTTTTTTTTTTTTTTTTTTTTTGTTATATTATTTTTATTATTATTATTATTATTATTGTTAGTATAATATTGTTGTGTACGGTGGGAAGTCCGGTCCCCAGCTGCTTCACTTGACGCTTGTGGCGTGACCTTGATGGTGGTGACTGTAGCTTTACTACTATCTGTCCAGTTTCTTGTCCCAGCTTCGTTTACCTTTCTTCAGACCTGTCACTGCCACCTTGCCAAATTTTTAGTGCGGTTCCTAACCTGCATTATAAAAAGCAGCTGACAGTAAATAGGATTTCCCAAGAAGGCATACGCGAAATACTAATCTGGAATTTTTCGAACATGTTAACTTTTTTGTTAAAAAAACAAACTCTATGCTTGGAGTCATAAAACGGTGGACAAATCCGTAAGTTACTCTTTCTTTGTACAACTGCTATGTAGATCGCATTTTGAGTATGCCTCACAACTATGGACCTCTTTCTATGAAATCCATAAGAAACGTAGGTATTGAATCAGTCCCGCATAATTTTATTCGTTTTGCTCTTGAAGGCCTTCCATGGACTGATCCTTATAACCTATGAGCATCGGATACAGCTTTTGCAGAAACAATCTTTATATCAACGTTGAATAAACAATGATTTAATTTTTCTCCATCACTTATCTCTGGACACATTGATGCGTCTGACCTGACACTATTGGTTTAAACTACCGCGGACCGTCTTACCATCTGCGAAGAACTGAGCTTTAGAATGTTGAACATCACAGAACTAATATTAGCATGCATGAGCCTCTCACGCAAAAATTGTGATGGATTTTAATTTAAATATAAGTAATTTAAAATCGATCTTCAGAACCAGTGTTCCACGATCGTAATTAAAGCGTTGGGTTGGGAGAAAGAAGGGTGTAAGTGCATATTTGGATTTTTTTTTTTTTTTTTTTTTTAAAGATGATGCCACACGAAAGCTTAAATTTCTACGTGGTCTAAGTAACTTTATGGTATATCCCTTTATTTTTTGATATAAAGGGGTTAATTAAAACGAAAGATCGAAAGATATAAGAGAAAGAATAAGTTGATACCACTGCAAATGCAAGTGTCACTTACCCCCTTCTTCCTCCCAACGCTTCAATTGTTTCTGTGTCATTTTGTAATTATCATTTGTTGGTAGATGTTCTCTCATCTGCTGATGCTTGCTTTAAGCTCCATTTGAATAAGATCTGATAGTGTTAAAAATATCACATTTGCTTCCAAACACGATCCACATAGAATTCCAAAACAGTGTCACGAAATTCTCTTAAAAAGACTTAAGAAAGTTGTTGCAACTGGCAAAATTAAGAGTTGAAAAACCGTGAATACATAACAAGCCTTTTATTTTAAAAAAATCAACGATTTAAAACAATTTCTAAAATTAAAGTTTGAAATGAAACAATTTTTTTTTAAATAGAACCAAGATTATCATTTTATTAAATTAAATAAAAAAAGAAATAAGTTGATCATTCTTATTTTTCATGTTCGTTTTTGTTTTGTATTTAAATTACACAGTGTTCGTTTATGTTTTTTCTTATAATTGTTTTACATCGAAAAACTCACTTAAATTCTACTTTTTTCATATTGAAAAATAAAACTAAAAACAAAAGCTAATTTAATCTAAAAAAAAGTTCTTAAAATAACTTAAAAATAAAATAATATAAGATAACTATAAAATTACAGTAAATATTTTAAAAATAAATATAATATAATATTGATTCGTGTTTAAATATTACACACACACAAATAATCCCATGTTTAATTTTTATTTAAAATAAGGATAGCATAAGAAAAGGTTTATAAATGAAACAAAATTATTTAAAAAGAAAATGTACAAAATAAAGCTAAGGTTTTAGTTTGTTCATTGTAACAAATTTAATTTACAAATATTAAAATAAAAATAATTTAAACGAAACTTTTTCAAAGCATTGAATTATATTCATTGAATTCACTTAGGAGTTGGAACGAAAATTCCTAAGATATTTCTAGCTATCAATTATTGCAAGGAATTGCAAAGTTTCATTAGGAATTCTTATAGCAGCGGAAGAAATAAAATGTAAGATAAGAAATTGCTTTATAGACACCTGGACCGCAAAAATTTATGCCGAGTATATCTAAAGCTTACGAGATGTCCCACTACTGTAGATATGAACTTAGAAAACTAGTAAAATCAGTATCAACAAGCTAATAATAGTGCTGCATTACATGTTTTAGGGTACCCACAACTACCTCCGAGGAATCGAATTTGAATGAAGAGATGCTTCGACAGCAAAGAGGTGCGCAGTTTTACAGAAGTGTCTGCAATGCTTGATCTGAAGCACAAGTAACCCTGGAGTCTGCTTAAATAGCGAAAAGATCACCGTGTGAAATATCTGGAGAAGCTACTCCTACCAGCTTCTAAGCGATGATGACCTATTAGATCCCGTTTATAAAAAACATCAGCCAGCCAATCTAGAGATGGCTACATAATTTGTAAAATATGGTTGCAGAAAAGCATGCCTGTTGATTGAAGCTCTTGTTTGTTTTAACAAGGAACCCAGTTTTTGACGGAGAAGATATACTTCCAACTAAACGAATTACATAGACACAATTTTAGAAGACAAACAAATTTCATCTTCAACGGTTAATGGGCCATGTAGAGCGAATGGACACCAATGCTATAATCCGCAAAATCTTCAACGTTATACCAGAGGGAATGAGAAACCAATGTAGACCTTATCATTAGTTCAGTGATCAAGTAGAAGGAGATCTCCAACAACCAGGCTAGTGATCGAGTTCTTCAATCTATAGCGACATCGATTATCGGCAGAGTCACATGCATGGAAACCAAAACTTTAAATTTGAAAACCTTTGAGAAGTTGTTTCTCAGTCACAATGCTTTAAAATTCTTAAATAAAATATAAATGTAGGTCCAAAAATACAAAAAAAATCCAACTATGTAATACGAAATTATTTAAAAAAATATTTTTAACAATGTTTTTTGCAAAGACTTTTGAAAATAAAAACTATTATAGTCTTTGAGTTTTTTTTTTTGGTAATATTTTATAAATTGTTGTTGGTTTTCTTAAATAACTAACGGACGTGATGAATTTCAAATTCGAATTATTATTTATATTGTTTTTTTTTTCAAATGGTTTTAGTGACTTCAATACCTAAATTCCAATTTTTGTTTTTATTAAACTGTTTGTTTTTATTTTCACATTTTATATCAAGCAAAAAATAAATTAATATATTTTCCAAAACCACTTTTCAATCCCTCATAAATTATTTCCAGATAAGCATAGGAAAGCAGCAACTCACAAAAATGGAAATATTTCAGAAACTTTTCTTGTTATGAAAAAAATACTATTTAATATCTTTTAATTTTTGTTTTAAGAATTAAGTTTGGTAATAATAATCATTATTGTGCTTTATTAGGCTGTTTTTTTTTTTAATTTTGTTTTATTTGTTCAAAGTTTGAGGGTTGTGGTTTATAACCTTAACCATCTCATTGTCATTATACTTGTTCAAATAGTTAGAACGTTTAAAAAATTAATTTAAAATAGAAGTAGAAAAAAGGAGAAATGATTTTCGTACATTAGTTAATTGCAGTCAGACATCTTAATATTTTAATTTTCTTTATTGAATCACACATTTTTCTTTACCGCCACTGATGTCCACTTGTTCTAGGTCACGCTCAATTTCATGGTCATCTTCGATTCTGTAAAAGAAATAAATTTTGAGTTTGATGATTGATACTAACTATTTATTAAAAATGTAAAGGAAGTAGGAGTAGAGTAGAAATCCTAGAAGAAGAAAGGACAGTTATCGCAGTAGTTATGAAATTAAATTGATCTTGAAAAAATTGAATCACTTACTTTCAAAACATGACAAATCAACTTTTTTTCAAAACCCGTTTTTTACATAAATTTGCTCCCTAGAAATGGCTACGTGCTCCTATAAACAATCAAGTGTCAATTCGATCTGTATCTGATTCTACAATAGGTATGTTTGTTAACTAGATTCGTCGTACAACGTTGTGCGGCGTCGTAAAACGTTTCTCCTTTATTGTTTTTTATACAATTTGAATTATTAGATTACTAAAAAACAAAGAATTGTTGAAAAATTCACAGAAAGTGATACAAATTGAAACATCGCGTTTGTTGATTTTGAGCAATTTTGTCATTCTTTGAGAGAATTTTCTCATTCTTACAAAACTTTGACAGGTTTTAGATAACTTGCTCCGAAAGTAACCAAACACAGCTAATTACTCGAAATGTTCATTTAATGTCAGAAGAAGACAAGTCCCTGAACTTGTCATATTTTAAAAATAAACAGCAGTTTGTTGTTATTATAAATCATCTTACTAAACAAGTTATTGGTAAAAAATGAATGCGATGCTTGATAAATAAAGCTTACAAAGTTTGCTTATGCAAGTTCAAGAAGCTATTTAACATCCGTTTTTATCTATCAGCTCGAAAAATGAGTTTCAAACGGTAGAGTACCGTTTGAAAAAGAGCGGAGACTTAACTCTACTCAAAATATTTTTTCTAATTTTTAAACATAAAACAAATTAAAATACATATAAGGTTTTTTTTTCGCGTCCTGAAAACTTTCTAAAAATACATGGCATATTTCGAAAATATGCAATTCAATTGGTCTAAACAAATAATAAATAATTTTATGTGGATTTTTCACAACAGAAATCATTTTCAATCGACTGAAAATAAAGTTGGGTGTTCTAGAATTCATCGCATCGATTTCGATTTCACGTTTTCCGAAATCGATACAAAGTCAAATTGTTGTGTTCCACAAATCGATTTTCTCGATTTTTTTTTATTTCAAATCGATTGTCCAATTGTCCATATTCAATGTGAAATAGTGGAAACGAAGACACGCGATGAAAAATATGAGTACAAAATTAAATGGAAAGGTCATCAGCATCTTTTTGAATCGATCTTAGATATTTCCTTCGTTAAGAAAACGCAAACTGCATCTAGCTGATGCGTGCGAATTGAAAATTTTGCAAGGACGACTTGCTCGACAATTTGCAGTATCGATACAAATATTGCAGTATCGCATAAATATATTTAAAAGCAAATAGTAGCTAACAACAAACTTTAACTTCCTTTCTTGGCAATCCAATTTCCAATGAGTTTAATTTTTGATATCTACACTCGTATATATTTCTCAGCCTTCGTGCTTCTATTATGTCTTATGCATAATATTTATATTTCTTAGTATGCATTACGGCAGCAATAAATACAGCACTTACAACAATAATATTTAAAAATTAGTTAGAAACAAAATGTATTGCAAACAATTTGCCAAAGCAAAAATTATTTATGACTGATATCAGCTGTTTTCAATTTCACGAAAAGCTTGATGTAGATATACATATATATATAAGGAAGGGTCTTTATTAGAGTTCTGCAATGAATGTCTTGAAACCAGTTTCAAGACATTCGTTTTAATTCAAGTACACTGCATTACTGTCCTTACATCTTGAAAAGTAGAATGAATATATCACCTGATTTGGGATGACTATATGAATATTGCACCCATGCTAAACCAAACACTTAGTGCAGTGCACCCATAGAGAACGGGTATTCACAAATAGGTATTCATAAAAAAAGTATACACTACACTGAGTACACTGAGGACACTGAGTACACCAAATATTCGTTTACTTACTTTCGTTTCAAGTCAAAGTCAAGTTCTTAAATGATAGATTTGTGAGAAATGGCTATTAAGAAAGGCAACGGAATAAGACACAATTTATAATTTTAGAAATTTATGAATGAAACAAAAAAAAATAAACTTCATTTTTTATTCAGTTTCTTGAAAAAGATCTTTTAGGTAATTACACATTTCAATTTTATTTATGTTAGAATGTAAAAACATTATTTGGTTTACTAAAATTGGGTCGGATCCAATTTGACTTCGTTTTTCCGAAATAAGCATTCTAGCTGAAGAAAATATTCGTTCAGAGGCAGCACTACTTGCCGGTGTAGCTAATATTTTGCAGCTGACTTTAAACAAAAGTGGAAATTCAATTTTGTGTAAATGCCACCACTGCAAAACATCAAATTCTTCGTGAAAAATTACGTTCACTCTTTCATATGCCAGTAGTTCATTGTTAATTTTATCATTAGAATTGACAGTTTCTACTGGTTGAATAAAGTCTGTAAACAAATTATTACCATCTAATAGGTAATCCAACTCTTCATTTAACAATCGTTCAATGATTTGAGGATCCGGTTCAGAAATTTCATTTGCATAATCTTGCATACATTTTTTGCATTCATCCTTAATAATCTTTTTTTCGGCCTCATCAAATTGGATCAACTTGTTAGTGGGAGGGAAAAGAAAAAGAGCAATTTTATGAATGTTTGTCAAATTTTGTAAAACAGTGGTATCCAAAAAGGTGATTAATTTTGATTTGAAATTTTTTATTACATCTAAATCTTCAGAATTAACGGTACATATTTTTTTTAAACGATGGATATGAACGATTGTTAGATGAAGAGTCGGATAGTTTTCACCTTCTAACACTTTTGACGTTTCCTCAAAGGACCTTAAAATTTTAACTAAGCCACTTATGTGACTTAAATTAATATTACTAATTTTTTGTAATTCATTTTTTTCCCGCAAAATATTTGTGATTTCGACCCAATTTTTTTCTATGGAAAGCAATAAATAATAAATTGTATTAAATCTAGTACAAACATAACTTTTTAAGGATGTTTGAAGCGAACAATTTACACCCGATTTTTTAAAATATTTTACAAGTTTAGTGCAAATGTTACATATCTCAGCTATTTCAGGGATTTCTTTTATACTTTTTTCTATAATATTGTGTAGTAAATGATTAATGCAAAAAATATGATCAAATGTACGGAATGCAGCAATCATATTTGACCCCCTGTCAGTCACCAATATGGCCTTGTGGTTTAAATTTAATTCAAATTCACTTAAAAGTGTTGTGATTTTTGAATAAATGTTTTGACCTGAAATTTCAATGAAATGTTCGGTTGCACTTTAGATAATTTTAGAAATAATTACCTGTACATGATATGCCCCTCATAGATTTTAAACCCAACAGTCTGGAAATCAATTTTCCTTCATTGACATAGTGAATTGTCAATGATAAGTATGCAGTTCTTAAGTAATTATCTGTCCAAACGTCCGACGTAAGTCCATATCCAATATTTTTTACACTCATTATATCAGACCTTACAACTTTAAAGTATTTATTGTATACATTTTGAATATTGCGTGAAACTGTTGTAGGGTGTGGTAATAATTTGTCGATGTCAACATTTTGTCCATATTTTGCACCAATAGAAATTAAAAACTCAGAGAAATTTTTTAAACCACAATCCGTTACAATATTAAACGGTCGGCAGTTTTCTATTGTCCATTCCGTTATCAACAATACACTTTTTTTTTTATCTTCAGAGTCTACTTGTGTTTTTTCTGTTTTGTTATCAGTTTTCAATTTTTTCAAAATGTAACATTTGTGTTTTACTAAGTTGGATGTACTTTTAGAGTTAAATTTGTACACCGAAAAACAATTTTTACACGCCACTAAGTTTTCAATGTCAACGCCGTTTTCATTTTTTATTGTTCCGAATACATCCCATACCTTACTGCGGCCTCTTTTATTATTTATATTGAATTCACCATTGATAATTTTTGATTTTATGACGGAATTGTTCAACAAACCACTAACACTGGGCATTGAGACATCGGAGTCGTTTGTTAAATCCTAGTTAAATATTAAACTTTAATACAAATAGAAACTTACTATAAAAACATTAACTTACATCAGTAATTTCCATTTTATTATTTTTCTGTAACTTTACTTTATCAACATAACCAAACTAAAGCGAGAAACCAACTAAAATATGTAATCGAATTATTTGGTCAACTCAGTATATTCAGTGAACTCAGTGTACTCAGAGTATTTTTAACAGTTATAACAGTTAACGTTGCACACGATTTGCTCGCATCAAACCATTTCAAATACCCAAGCGTGGGAGAGAAAGAAAACAGTGCACTCATTTTGACATCAGGTGATCAAGCATTGTACAGTAACTGTCTGTGATGGGGTATTCTATTTCACTGTACACTTTATTGAAAATGCAATGAATATGGATACACTGAAGCACTGCACAAGTTTAGAGAGAGCAATTGAATGCATTTATGCAGGCCTCTAGTCTTTATATTGATTTTAGTCCTTAACTATTTGCCCAGCGTTTACATACGGTGGATAATGTACAAAATGTGTTGTATTCAATTGGCGTCAGCTGAATGAAGATGCTTGGCATGACAGAATTATTGTGAAGAAGCTTGATTGAATTAGAATTAAGAAGATCAGATCTAACATTGTAATTAACGAAGGAGCCCATTTTAAGAACATTAACAGGCTTCAAAACTCTTGTAACAAAAAAATTCAACGACACCAGCATTAAATATTCCAAACCAGTGAGATTCACAGAATTTTCCTGAGGTCAACTATAACTGAGTGGTAATGAAGAACTTTGATGTAAAAAAAAAACACTCACGCAATTTCCTGATTATGAAGTCGTTGCACCAATTGATCACGTTTATCAACAATAGCCACCAATTCTTCAAGCAATAGTCTTTCCTTTTCACGTTGTGCTTCAGATTTGCGCCAGTCCTCGACCGATTGAGCTGCTCGCAGCTCTTGATTGAGTAGGGCGTACTTAAGTTCTAAATCGCTTTCTTGTTCTCTGTTAAAAATGAAAATGCTTTTATGGAAACAAATAACTTTTTTATAGTAACTTACAGAATATTAAGTTGCATTTGCCGCCTGAGCAATGCATTTTTCTTATTAACTAATGTGAACCACTGCGATAATAGTTGCTCCTCAGTTTCTTCTGTATCTATAAATAAAATTAAATTAATTTATATAATTTATAAAATTAATTAAATTAAATTATTTTAGCAAATGGTTAGTATAAATGTAATCAAAATTGCAGCTGCAAAGCAATGTTTTAGTTATGTTTCTTTTTTGTTAGTTTATGAGCAACTACTGTTGTTAGTTTTATTAATGATTTTTGTAATAAAAAAGTATTGTCTAACATTGAATTTATTCAAACGCTAGTTGAATTAAATGGTTTGAGAAGTTTTTTGAAGTGTTTTTCTTTTTTTATTTTTCTTTATTTCAAAAGACCACTTAACTTAAGTTTTATTCCTCCTCAATATTATTATTTTTTTCAATTTAAATTTAAATTTGCCTTTACCAAAAAAAACTGTTAAGAAACTCATTCTTTTATTCTTTGATAAATGTGACATGAGATTTGTGTATGTGTTTTTAAAACTCAATCATTTAAATCTGACTGAACATTTAAAATGTTAGAAAGATTTCAAATGCTGCGAGTTGCACAACATTTTACTTTATTTGATTGCAATGGTTACATTTAAAACATGTTATATTAGTAAATAATACACAATGTACAAGTATGTGAACGAGAATCTAAAATATCTGCGCGCAAGGATAAGGATTTGAAAGCAGTACAGGGGACTCAAATGTCAAGTACACGTTTATTAATGGAACAGTCGGCGTGCTCAGTCACAAATTATTGTTTTGTGCAAAGTAAGTGGAATGCAGTTGTCTGTCACTCCAGAAAAGTTAAACAAACATTCTTCTACCACATGTCTTTGAAGCAAATAAGATAAGTTCAAAAAGCTAATGATAATATTACAAAAATAATAATGTTTGACACGACAGCCTTATAAGAACCAAGGTGTAGTGACTTACACTTTCAAACATTTTGCCTGCGTTCGCGTTCATAGTACGGATTGAAGCGGACCAACAAATTGTAACCGAATTTGAACAGCTAAGATGAGATGATTTATACAAAAACATATTAATGCCATTGGAGGATTTGTAACTCTCTCACAAGAAGCAGTGTTTCAAAAATTGAACCCAGACCTCCGACGTGATATTCTGACATACTACAAACTAACCACTAGGCTTAGGGGAGCTAAAGTTAATATTGAGAGTTAAAATGTATTTATATTTATGAAAAGAGATCGAACTTGGAACTTGATAAAAGAAAGTTTGAGAGAAACCTATTAAGCATGAAAGACTGCTTGACAACTCATGATACTTTGATGGTTTATTCTTTTTCTCAACTCGCCCCAGAAAAAAACCTAGTCCAACTTCAGGGGCTAAATTCCGCAAGCATGAGTTTCGCTGCCAGTCACAGTCGGTTGCACAACTGCTTATTCACGAGATTCCGCAAAATGTTTTGTATTTGAGAGCGCTGAATAAATTTTTGTTCGTTGCCTAGTGAGCTGAATTTAATTTAAGTATTGATTTTTTGTTTATTTTTGTTATTTAAAATATTTTATGCTCACGCTCTGAAATAAGGCTTGAAAACAATCGTACTTCGATAGTATATTCGCTTTTCACAATGTGAAATATGAGGACTATCACCAACTATATTGGCAGGGTCTAAGAGCTCCATGAGACTTATGCAAGCGTAAATCCTATTCCAGAGGATGACGAAATCAACCATCGCGGAGGCGATGTTGGACAATGTAAAAGAGATGCAACTGAGATGAAGATGCTTCGCATAATGAGTTTATAAATAATTCCGATTGATATAATTCTACTTTTAAAACAAAAAAAAAACTAACTCTATTCCTTTTTAAGTACATATTTTAAACTATCGATTTTAATATCTACTAAATACCAATTCGCACATTTGAACGTTTTGAAAGTCACAACATTACAATTCTGACCTCTTTATTATCTGCAGACCCTACTACTGTTTTCAATTTGAACGGTCTAAAATGATTGGAAGTACTTCGTTAATTAATTGGTTATGAGTAAGTGCTCATTCTTTTTCTGGTTTTTGTTCTATATTTTGGGAACTTTTTATTTTAAACGAGTTGCCAAACTGTTTTGCAATCTCTAGTTAGTAGACGAAGTCCAGCATAATCTCACAAGCTATTTGACTTTGTCGCAAATGGTGTCGGTAGGCTATATATCGCGCCGTCTAGAGATTAATTGAGGAAAAATAGCCACACAGGTAAGGCGAACGAAAGTCAAATAAGTACATTTGCTTTCTAAAAACAATCTTTTAACTTGTTGGGTGCAAACAAATTGTACTAATATTAGAAAAGGCAATTCAAATTTATGTATTAGCAGTTAAAAATAATTATTAATTAGTATTGGCGTTTAGTACCTACTTTTATTTTAAATCAATAAAATTTAAATTATTAATTATAGTTGGCAAAATATTAAATTAGTTTATTTGTAGGTAATTATTAGCGGCGCTACGAAAATTTTCTACGAAAGCTTATAGAAAATGCATGTTTTTTTTTTAATTTCAAGATTTTGTATGCAGTCAGCCATTCAATAAATCGGATATTGTTAGCCTATTAGCGCAACTCAGCAAAATTCATCAAAACTTCAATTTTATAGGGAAAAAAAACAACTGGAAAATTAATAAATCTTACTGACCGCAAGTGCTGCGACTTCTTGAACGTCGTCGCGATTTGCTACCACCAATTCCTACTTCACTAACTTTTAGATTATCACAACTATGAGCAAAAAGACGTGATAAATTCCGATTGAAATCAAAACTATTGCGTTTGTTTTCTTTCTCATCATCATCATTATTTTCGTTGTCGTCGTCGTTGTCACTTTTACACTCATCAGAAAGATCATCGTCACTTATGTCATAGTCGTTAAGTCTTATTCTAATACTACCACCACTAGGACGACGTAAAAATCTAAGAAATGCATTTTCATTACTTGGATTACCACCCATGACTGCACGCAGTTTCTTTTCCAAATTGCTAGCTTTTTGGTCGATAGCTTCTTGTTCGCGTTCCAGCGCTTCCAACTCCGATTCGATGTAAGAAAGTTTATCAACCTGCAATTAAATATCATTTATCAAATTCTACTATGAATTTATTTAATAAAATTACCCTCTTTTCATTTTTTGGTGAGATCCTCTCGAGGAGCGAATTGAACGATTGCAACGGACTGTTGCCATTACGTTCGCTTAATCTATGACTAGGGCTCAGCTTGTAGCTGCTATCCTCCGATGACTTGGTTACATCTCGTGGAGGTGTGATTTTCTTTGTTGGCGATAGTGGTGCTTTTGGGGAACCAGCCCCACTGCCACCGTTTTGACAAAACAAAAATTCATCTTTGATACGCACCGGCGATGATGTTGGCGATATAGTTGTACGTTTTGTGGGTGTTGTAGGGCTTTCGCCATTGACTGTTTTCGAACGTGTCTCAGCAATGAGACGACGAGCATGTTCCAACAAACGTTGCTGTCGATCATCCTGAAATAAGAAGCAAATATTTCTGTGTAATAAAACATTTCCATTCAATAGTGTCATATTCTGTATTTTATACTTTATTATGGTGATGCTATGAAATTGAGCCAATGTTTTTTTTTTTGTGTGTGATAGAATATTATGCGTACGTTATAAATTAAAATGTTTAAAGCAAAAAGTTAAAAAAAAACCAAAACTATTAAATTAATTTACTTAATTTTTATAGAAAATAAATACAAAATATTATTTATCGTTGTGATGCTTCTTTTACTTACGTTGCTGTCGTTTTTGCCATTTTCACGGGTCGATATTTTCAATCTTTCAATCATGAGTTTAGCTTTCTCACTCATTTCCTTATGTCGAGATAAAAGTTTCTAAAGAGAGTATATTTTTGTTTTCCAAATACAAATGGAAACATAAAACAAAACACACAACAAACATAAAACATAAATAATAAAAATACAAAATTAATAAAAGCAGTTTTAAATAATAAAAAATCTAGAAAAAAAATATTATTTGAAAAAAATGATATTAGACGAAATTGTATTACCTTTACCGACATATATAACAGCAAATAATATGGAGAAAAATAACACAAATAGAGTTACAGAAATAATCCAGTTTTTCAATCAGGTTCGAAACAAAAACTAACTAATCAATATTAATAAAATGAGTTTTCTGTTTTTAAAATACAAAAAATCTTTTTTAATTAGATTTGTATTAGCATACCGAGTTCAGGGGCTTAGTTTGCATTGAAGAAATCGTTACAGCTTCACGAAGAGAACCAAGACCCAGTGGGTACACTCTCAACTTACGTATATTTTGTGTGCGTTACTAATTGTACAGGATAAGAGGGGATACTCAATTTATAGCTGAATCAAAAAGGATGACTTTGTCCTTTATGTACTTTTACAAGTCGAATGATGTTCTTGGACGATTTGTAATTTCCTACCAAGAGGCAAAGACAGACATTTGCTGTGATACATTGACCACTGGGGCACTTCTTTACAGACACTTATTAAATAAGATTGGAGAGCTGCAACATTATGAGTATTTAAGCACGAACAGTCATTTTACATCGCTTTCTGATTTTTTTTTTTTACATCCACAAGCAATTTAGCATGGGATAAGTATACATTTTTATAAAATTACCATCATAAACATCAATTAAACGCCTTTTCAGTGCAATGCAATGAAAGGACAAAAAATGCTTGTTGGATCATCACATTCAGGCGGTTGTGAAAGCAATGCTTGCTGTCGAAATAAGATAAGAACTTGAGAAAAGCTCACCCGTAGAGCGTTTAAAAATGTCATTCTGAATAATTTCTAATTATTATGTGCCAGTGAACGGTTTGAGCAAAACGCGGGATGGATGAAGAATTATAGAAAGATGATTTCTACACAAGGCCTAGTTAATTTATTACTAACCAGCTACATAGTTCTAATTTTCAATTACTTCTTAGCCAGCCAGATTTGTACAACTAATACTTTGCATTCTGAAAGACAGTGTCTCGGAAACACTTAGTTAAAACATTATTTGAAAGATCAAAACCTGCATATGTATATCAGCGACAAAAAAACGGATTAATTTTTAAATTGTCTTCAATAATTGGAGTAACGGACAATATCTATGGTCAATAGATATTTATCATTTATTATATATCATTCTCGAGAGGAGCACAAATAAAAGCTTTCCCACAGCTTTGTCCAGCAAGAAGTAAAACAAGGTGAAGTTTTTTCATCAATAAACTGTATCGGTAGTTTTGCATCGGCTAATTAACGTTAAAAACAGAAACCTGTCTCCATTTTTGAAGTCCGGTAATTTTTAACTGCATACAAAGTTCAGACTCTACGAATTCAATGTTAAATTTGTGCTACTATATGCCTGTGAAATCTGTCTCGGCAGTAATTACGAGAATACTTTAGTCTTTTGTTAATCGTTGTCTACGCAATTTATAAAAATTCGCTGGTTTCAAGAAACATAAAAGATAATGGGTACTTCAAATAATATTGCCAGGACTGAACATGACAGCAGCGAACATTAGATATGCAGCAGCGAACCGAGTGGAATGGAGGTAATTTATTAGATTTGATGCCTTAATCAGAGTAAGAAAATCATGATTATGAAAAAATGTAGTCATTGTGTTCGATAACGCAATGAAAGAACTTTTATTGATAGTTATCTAATATTCATTGAAGTAAGTAGGTAGGTTATTTCATATATAATAATTTTTAATTATTTAAATAGAAACAACGATATAAAAATAACACTAACCAACCAACCAACTTACATCAATCGCTAACAAATTAATGTATGACTCCACCCCATGAGTTTGAAGAGAGTTTAGTTAGCAGACTTTCTCATCAATCTCAATGAAATCCAGTTGGAAATCTGTACAAAGCGAAGCAATATGAATTCAATTCAAAATGAAGTTAAAGTTTCTTTTTATATTTTTGTAAAAATGAAAAGAAGCAATAATACTTATTAAATTCTAATTGATCAACCACCTCTAGGAGAAAAAAAGCAAACATCTGAAGAACTCATGAGGGTCATAAGCTTTCAGCTATTATTTTTGATTGAGTTATTAGTTCTACATTGACAAATAAATCTTAAAACAAACTATAGACAATGAATAAGTCAGATATATTTCATAAAAAAATGTAAATTGATTAACAATTGAGGACAGATTTGAAGCAAACGACTAATAGAAAATAGAAAATGACTTTCGTTTGGAAACAGATAACGTTAAATAGCTAGTGAGGTAAGCAACTATGCTATAGTGAGGTAAGCAACTATGCTATATCGGCTTCCTCACTGAATTCGAGAGATCTCGAAACCTTAGGTTTGGTAAGGTGTTTGAAAACAATTGTTTAAATTAAATGATGATTTTAAATATATTAGAATATCTTTGTATAACAAATTTACATATATGTATGTATGAAAACAAATAATTGTTGTAACCCTTTGAATGAAAATGAAGAACCCGACATTTGTCTGATTTGTTTTGAAGTTTCCTATGATTCGATGATTTTAAGCCAAGCCATGAGAATGAAACCGATCCCAAGCTCAATGATTTTTGTAAGCAAACAAAGAAAAAAACTATTTGATTTAGTTATTTCAAAAGCAAAACTAAAAATGATTTATTTTCTACTTCCTAAACTCCATCTTTTATTATAAATCTCTTAAGGAGGATTAAACAAAAATCCTTACTTTAAAATACAAATGTATGATTAAAATAAAACTGCACGAAATGAGAGAAAAATGTCTTTCATATTCTACTTACATTTGCTGTGTTGGGATCCAATGCCGGAGTAACCGTCGTTGTCGTCGTCGTATTCGTATTTTGACTTTCGTTATTCTTCTCATCTACGTTAAGTTTGTTCTTTTCGACATCGTCTTCCTCGTCGCTACCAAATGGATCAGTAAGTTCACGACGCGTCATTAAAACTGGTTTGTCTTTTCCATCATTTGGTGTACTATTACTATTATTAACAACTCCAACCGATGAATTGTTATTATGCTGTTGCTGTTGCAAAGCATTTATGGAGTTTCTATCTTTTGCAGGTGATAGGACTTTTCCAAGTAAATTCTTTGAACCAGATAATATCAAATTCTTGATTTCCTTTTTCGATGTTGGCGACAGTGGGGGTTTATCATTTTCATCTTCCTGAGAACCTTGATGCATAAGATGTGATTTCAAATGACTTAAATTAAGTATGTTCTTTGATAAATTATCTGATTTATAATTTCCAATGACGTAGCTGGATTCATCACAAGTAGAACCTACAAATGGGAGACGATAAAGGTGAATAATTTATTTTTGTTTTTAAATGATATCCATGAGTGCATACCAATTTGTTCAATGTGCAATTGTTTGCCAGTAAAATGGGCTCTCAATTGATGGAGGTAAGTCATAACAGCCAACTTATCAGGAACAGCCAACATGCTCATGTCACGAGGTTCAATTACACGGGGTATACCCAAAGATTCGGCAGCATCGAAGGCCATTCGGCAGTTGCCAACTACATCGTGGGGGGAGAGTTTTGACATGTCACTGTGGGAAAAGAAATGTTACTTAGGTTAGGTCACGAATTTAGCGTAAAAAAGGAACTTAAAAGTAGTAGTTAATTATAATTTAAAGAAAATTGAAAGGATTGCTGCAAAGGTCATAGTTCATTTGACACCGTTAAACACAGCGAAAAAAATTGAGAAGATATAAATGTCGACTGTGGTGAATTCCCTTAAACAATTATTATACAATCACACAAGGTGTTTCATTTTGCACGAAGGATAGATTTCCGAATTTTTTACAGTACGTTGGAATAAGCAAAAAGAAGTTTTGGAGCTGACAAAAAAAAAACAAGGAAAATGGCTCTGGATTAACAAAATACTGACGACAATAACATAGCGGTAACATCTTTTGAATGGATCCTGTAAGGTGCCAGGCGCGTTTTAAAATCAAGAATGACATGGTGTTTTAACTGCTTTGAGGGAAGGACTGTATCAGGACTCACAGGGTGGGGTACTAGATAACTAGATAACGCCAAACTGTGGTTTGGAAGTAAAGCTGCAAAAGACACAACTGGTTCTTTTCGATAGCAAAAGAAAAATATCAGTATTTAGAGTGCCATCAATTGAAGGAACTTTACTGAAGGTCTCTGACTATCCCAAATTCATTGGAGTGATCTTAGACAGAAAACTCAATTGGAGCCTCAACATAAAAAAAAGAGCTAAGAAAGTAATGATAGAATTTTATGCTTGCAACAGAATATTCGATAAAACTTAGGGCCCTAGTCTTGAAATTATCATGTGGATGCATAAAGCAAAAGTTAGATAGTCTTTCTGGGGTTCTGGCAGTGACAACAGCTGTTAAACTGGTTGCAATGATATTAATTTTTTTCATTCACAGCCAAGCGGCAATAAAAGCAATTTCTGCTATCGAAATAAAATAGATGCTGGTAACTTGCCGTCGCGAAAAGCTAAAAGTTTTGCCACCAGCACAACATTAAGCTCTGTTAGGTTTCTGGTCCCAGTGGAATATCGGGAAATGAAATGATGAACTAGCAAGAATAGGATCATCATTTGATCTTAGTCAAGCAGGCATAACGATCAAAATCCTTTCTTGTTATCTTAAACAGACCATGGGGAACAAAATGCTCCAAATAATGAAGGAGAGATGGAAGTCACTTGACTCCTGAGTCATAACCAGGAAAATCTTAATAAAGAAAGGACAGGTACAGTTCAGTTGAACAAAAAATCTCTGTCTTCTCTCACTGGCATTATTACCGGGCATAACTTGCTTGGATACCATAAATTAAAGTGAAAATAAGTACAGACAACTTGTCCTAAAAATGTGATGATAAAGAGGTCCACGAAGACCTCTTTCTCCACACTTTCTCTGTCACTGCCCAGCTCTCTGTCGCCCAAGAAAAAAATACATAGATAAATTCTTTTTCCAAGTCTCACGTATTTTAGGAAGTAACTTGGTTACTATTTCAGGCTAATTACACAGAAAATAGCACGCTATGAGCTGAGCAAGAAATAGCAGGATTTTTTTTTGTATAATACTATTTGCGATTTCCACGAGCAATTTTAATAGAATGCTACCTTGCATTCTATGAGCTGAGCAAGAAATAGCAGGATTTTTTTTGTATAATACTATTTGCGATTTCCACGAGCAATTTTAATAGAATGCTACCTTGCATTCTATGAAATCTTGACCGTGTAACCTAACACGGCTTACAGCTTAGACCACTCTCAGCGAATTGAGAAAGATTAAGGGATCTTGTTGCTCCAAATGGATGGATGACTATGGACACGAACTCTAGAAGGGTGGAAAGAGAAAATGCAAAGTGTATATGGAAACAGACTTCCTGTAGGTATACATTTAAATCACTTCTTTAGAAGTGTTTGACTAGAAAATACAACACAGAAAAAATCTTCTAAATGGAGCCATCTTGCTTCTTCACTGTTCCTTGACAGTTGAACAAGCAATGAATTAATAGCAAATAAGCAATGCATTAATAGCAACAAATACAATATTTATTGTCCTAAAAGCAGCAACCGTCACGGCCTGATTCTGGAACGAGTGATGAAATAAAAAACGCCCTTTGAAAATTTAATAATGTTTTAATGCCAAAAAGACATAAGCGTACCCAGAAAGAAAAGAACCAAATAATATCTCTAATGGGTCTCAGAGTATTAAATTTTAAAATCAATCTTATTTGTAAAAAGAACTATAAAGGAGACCAATTTTAGTTGATGTTAGATGTAGAGACAATAGTGATTAAAGTCAAATTCATTGGGACATATTCATAGACACTATTTAAGCTGTTTTTTTTTCAGAAAAATGGTATACTGACAAAAAGCTTTTATGAAACAAGTTCAGAAATCAGAATTTTTTTAGAAGAAAAGAACAGCCCCCCAAGCAAATATTACAAATTCAACCTTCTAATAAATGTTTTCTTTATTTCTATAATTGTATACTCACACTAAATGTGGCTCAAAGTGATGAATGATGGCACAAAAGGCAATACCATTACGCCAACTGGTCGTCAAGTTTGTAACCTTAACATTTGAATAGTCCTTAGTCACCTCTTTGCACCATTCAAGTAGATCCTGTCCAGGTGTGTTCTCCTTGAGAATAATTTTTTCAACAGTTTTGTTATTTGTCGTCGCAGTCGTAGTTGTTGTAGTAGTAGTAGTACCATTATCATAGCTCTTCTTCAAATTCAAGGGTTGCAACTCGGGGCGTTTAACCTCCGTCCGATTTTTCCCTTGAATTGAATCACCAGCCGCAGGTTGTTGCTCTTCAATTTTCTTTGATTTTTCTGTGACCCCCATCACTACAGGTGCTGTCGTGTCCTTGTCACTGTCAATAATATTGATCTTTATTTCTTCCTTCTGTTGTTTCATTGGCTGTATTTCTTCATCTTTTTTCTTAAGTTTTGTTTCAATTATTGCAGGTGATGATGGAGCAACTAATTTCGATGCTGGAAGAAGAACTTTATCGATTTCGACTTTTCGCAATTTCTCCACCTTAAATATAGAATTTGATTTACGATCCACAGAATCGGCCGGAGGTGGGGGCTTTTTGGATGTGATAGCACTTGTTATCGTTGGTGCAGCAAAGATTGATCTACTCTTTGGCTGGTCAGTGGTTGTTGTTAATTTTGGCTTTTGTTGTTGCTGTGATGTTGGTTTTATTGCGTCCGCTGGTGATGATGATTCCTGGCTGGAATTAGTTGCCGTAAGTTGTGGCGGTTGCTGTTTATGTGGTGTTTTTGCTGTAGGAACTTCTGTTACAGAATTTCGCGGAGGTGACATTGCAGCACTAGGCGTTTGCTGCATATCATCATCGGTACTTTGTTTGTCAGCATCATGTTCGAAATATAGGCGGGTAGCTTCAGCCAATGGAGTTGGATCTTCAGATAGTGAAGGAACTGTAAAATAATGTTGTAAAAATTACATGGACGTTTATAATAATAATTTACCACTCATTGGTGTCGCTAGATCAATGCAACCATTCAAACTGGAGGTCAATTGTTCCAGTTGTTGAGTAAAATCGAACAAATGTTCAGATATTTCACCGGAACTCTCCAAGTCAGGAATATCTTCCAAATCGTCTAAAGGAGCAACATCACAATTATTGTTTACAGACATAAGAGAAACTACACTTTGCATGTCCTCATCTCTGTGCGGGTAAACAAAAGAGACAAATTTAAGAATTTTTTTTATAAAATACAATAGAAAAGGAAGTAAAAGATACTTACGTGGCTTTGCCTTCGCGCAGGAACACACAACTTATTGTCAATTCAATTTCGGCGGAGGTTATTTTACGAGACACTGGCTTCAAAGTGAGTGTGAAACTTTGTTGCGTTGATTCTACGCTGGCATATTTCCGCATATTTATGCTGGCCGAAGCAAGAACACGTTTTTTACCCAGTTGAGTGATCTGAAATAAAGAAAATAAAAATAATTACACATAAATATCCCAAGCAACTATTAACATCATCATATCCTTTCTCAATGCCACCGTGAAGTTTTAATGGTGCTCATATATGCACTCGATTATTAACAGATCCTTAACTAAAGACAAGGATTCCACGACAGCAAACGAAATTTAAAACCTTACTATACATTGTACATAAATCAGGTTAACTGCAATTACGAGCATCATGTGCGAGGTATAAAGCAAGGACAATTTTACAGAATTATATAGTAAAGTACTTCGTGAGCAAGCAATATTCCAGAATATTGAACGTGACATCCTGAATGTAGAAAATCCTTACCAGCACTATTGTTGAACAAGAATTTAATGATAGGGGGTATGGGATTGAATTGTCCTTGCTTGGATATAAGCCAAGTAGTTAAATAAATTTTACTCAATTTGTCAGCACCCCCTTTCAACTATGTCGTTTTTATAGAAAATGTTCTTGTTGTAATCACGATAAATTGATTTGGCATTAAGAAGAGAAGTGGTACTAATGGTGAGATTGTGATTATTCGGCAATGGAGTTTCGTATATTTTATTAAATCTAGGTTAGTATAATATAATATGAAATCGTTCAAGGTAATATTGTTTGTTTGAAGACTGTTTTTATTTTCAAATATTTTTGGATAATGCAGTCATATTTCATTTAAATTGGAGCAGAGAAATGTATAAAATATACTTATTTATTTATTTATATATTTCTTTTTGCAGACATTTCTTTCATTTCAAATTAATTTCGTTTGAACATGAGTGTATGGTATGAAGTTGTTTAATTAACAACGACATAGGCACACCAAGGACTAGTGAATTTGTTTTTAAATTTGTTGACAGATAAATTTCACATAAGAGAACACATGGCAATATCTGTATTTATATATCATTGAATTATGGTTATAAATGAAATTTTGATATGGATGAAGAATGGCTTAGGAAGCTAATACATAAAGTATTCATGTCATGACAACAAGATGTTGTCCTTCGAGAGTGAATGGGCTTTTAAAATATTATATTTCACATGGCATATTGTTATTGATTTGCTCTTTTTACGTTTTTGATGTTTCATTTATGGATTTGATGTTTCATAATGAAACGAGGGAAAAAAGTTCAAATCTCAACTAGAAAGATTCGACCTCGCATGGACATGGACATGCAAATTATGACAAAGGTGTTTAAATCATTACTGTTGCTGTATGTTATATCAATTTTGAAAATTTTAGCTGTATGTTATATTTTAAGACAGCTTGGTTAGGTTTTCAAAAACCTATTAATATATTTATCGCCGCGAATAATAAACAAAACTATCTAAGTGGTTATATGATCATCATAAAGAACAGGTGCATAATTCACACAGCCTATGTGTGATTATCATCTGTGCCACACCACGAAAAAAGAGCACTTCTTGATTTTGAGGGCAAATCTTTGAAATTTAAATGAAAAACGTTATAAGAGAAACTTCAGACAAATTAACAAATTAGTAAACAAATAATAGGTAATCGACAAACTATACCTTAAATGCAAACGCCATCAAGTGGTACACGGCTGACGGGACTATTTTGGTCGAGATTCAAACATTCAGTGCCGATGGATTAGTCTTGGAACATTTTTCAAGAGGAAATAAACGCTATAAGAAAATGTGCCAAGCTAAATATGTTCAAAATTACTCCAAACAAATTATGGCAATAATGTTAGACAGTCGAGCTGCACTCAAATACAATAGTGTTAGGTGAATGCGTACATAAACTAAGTACGCTGGGCAGACGTAACAACGATGGCTGTTATTAGGTGTGAAGTCAGGGTAATGAGGATGCATAGTCTCTGGCAAAACAAGGTGCCAAAAGATCACTCATGGGACTAAAACTCTGCTGCGGAATTAGGTAAAAATGTTCTTGAACTAAAACGATTACTTCACGTGATTTGTTTGCATGCAAACGCTTGCTCTTACGGTGTAAAAGTTTCGTTAGGAAAAATAATGGCCACGACAAAAATATCAAATATCAAGGGACAAGGGATCATCAGTTTTTAAGGAGTGCTGTTCTTTCTGTTTTCTTCAGAAATAACCTATTTGCTGGACATTATAGATCTATGGTCGGAGCTATGTAAGATCAGGAAATTGCAAAAATATCTTACCTAGCTGCTTTCTATCCAGAGGATTATACGACAAGTTTCAATTGAAAAAGAGACAAAACTTGGTCGAACAGAAGGAACATCTGTTACTTATTTCAGTAAAAGTAATCCGGAGAAACATTTCTAAGATATCATTTTATTGATATCTTAGCTATTTCGTCATCTGGAACTTAACTCTTCTAGGTACAACATGTAAGTTTACCAGTTCAGTATGCAAAAAAAAAAACCAGCGACTCCACGACATTTTATATCTTTTCTCGAATTGATGTTCCCTTTGTCATATTAATCAAAACAGTCACGCTACATGGTCCATCGGTTTATTACCTCTAGTGCGCCATTTGCTTGGCTGACCCCAAAGTAGAATCATCTATTAAAACGCCACACAACAATTGCGCTGACATCGACCGGTGTGGTTGTCGCAGCCATTCACGCTCGTAGCGTGAATCATTAATTTATTTATTCCAATTTATTATCAGCAATTGCGCGTTTGGAGTCGCATTCAATAGACGCCTTCTGTTGGAGGCACCTAGTTGTCGAGGCATTTTACACACACTACTTACTTCCGTCATTTTTTTGCTTTAAAAAAATTCCACCAATCGTTGTCTCGATAACTTTAGGTTATTTGTATACACATCGCCATCAGCATCGTCTCCTTGGTGGAATCTTTAAACAACATCAGTTGATGACATTGATAACCGCCTCCGTTGTCGTTGTCGGGTTGTGGAAGATATGCTATTACTTTCAATAAACCCTTGAATTGACAGAGATAGAATTGTTGATGCCAGTGGGTGGCTAGGTGACCAAAAGGGAATGACAATGATGCTGAATGCCGCATTATAATACCTTCTTTAACCGCAGTCTCTATACACTTCAACCCTCTGTGACTTTATGCGGGAAAATTCAAAAGAAGTCAATACAATACAGCATCGTTCCCTCTCTAGACGACTGTGTCTGCATTAACAAATATAAATCCAAGGAATTTCAAAAAGCAGACAAGAACTGATGCTGAAGCACTGCTCCACCCAAAGCAACTTAAAGTTATCTTAAAGCAATAAGAAATCAGCGAAGCATCTAAATGGGTAAATACATTACTTCCACAGTCTAGGCTCCCTCTACTTTTTCGTTGGAACTCAAGTGACAGTAATTAAATGAACTATGTTCAGTTTGCAGTCTCTGGGGCTTTGTTTTAAATGAGACTAATAATAATTGGAAGTATCTATCTAGAGTATCTATTCTCCAGATAAAAATCTTTTAGTGAAACATACACCGGTAATTCGAGTACATTAGATCTGCAACAAAGCCAATTAGTTAAAGTTTTATTTAGTTTTTTTTTTTAAAGAAGCTCTTTACACATTATATAGCAATCTAAATTATTTTCCAGTAAAATCACTTGGTTATGATAATTATTTAAACTGGAGTACATTCTTGAATGAATTTCATTCATTGTTTGTGTGGGGGTGATGATAAATAATTGCAGTTTGGTGTACAAGTTAGTCAACTAATATATTTATCTGCACAGCTGAATCAGACAGTAATTATGCGGAAACTTATTGGACACATAAATACATTGCTTGGGGATTACGTTAGTTTGAATGAAATTTGGAGTGAAATAAACTTTGTTGGGGTTGATTAAGTTGTCTGTCTTTTAATATGAAAACTCGATTTTTGTGGGGTTTCGTAAAGTTAGTTTAGCACAGTAATTGTCTGCTAAGAATTAAGACTCCATTCATATGGAATAAATAGACATAATAAATGAGAACAAACTTTTAAAAAACTTCCAGATTTAAATTGAAAAATTACTCGCTAATAGCTCTTTTTGGTCCAGCGTGAACCGAAGGAGTGTGGAGTACAAGATCTAGTGACAATCTTATCGGATATGTGGGACAAGCGGAAAGTATGAACAGCAACGCTCCTTGATGCTATGAGTTTGTTTGATAAACGGATATGTGGGACAAGCGGAAAGTATGAACAGCAACGCTTCTTGATGCTATGAGTTTTTTGATGTTGGAAAATGAGAGGAAGTGTAGAAGGTGACGAGTTCAAGGGAAGAACGACTTCAACTAAATAAGCGAGTAAATGAAATTAACTAGTTTGGGACTAAGCTGCGTGAATATCGTGATAAAACCGAGAAAAAGCCATAATATAAGCGAGAGCAATGTACTGAGGCAATTTTTTTTTTTTAATTTGAAAGACGGGGAAGAAGAAAAAAGAAGAAAATTGTGCCAAGGGAAAAGGCTCAAAATGATGGTTTGAAGTCTTTTTTTTAGGGGTGTATGCTTGCTTTGCCGTCCCGGATGCCATTGCGTCTTCGTCCGCCCCTGCTGGTATCACACCCGAATTTAAATTACAGGTCACATGAGTTATAATATCAAATATCGTTTTAGTGTTAATTGGACTTTTACTGTGCTAGTTGGTTAAAACCGCCATTTTAGGCTACCTATCATGATTGTCATTTTTATCAAATTCTTGTCAGTATTTGATGAACACGATAGAACTTTCACGTTTAAAAAACATTTTAGCATTAAAAACTATATAAATCAATTATATACTCACATCTTCAATAACAAACGTCCAATCCTTATCCTCCAATTCGTGAGTCCTTGGATCTTTGAACAGCGTCACCGAAATCGAATGATTATCAGGAACTGGCCATGATATATGACCTACAAGTGGATTCACCATGTCCGGTTCCCAAGGCAGCGGTGCCGATGCAACACGCCTAGACCGTCTTGTCCATACAACGGATAAATTTGATGGTCTCCTAAAAATTAAAAAAAAATACAAAATTTATTTATTTCGGGTAAATATTTTGCAAACAAAAATACTTGTTTACATTAATTTTGCATTAGAAAAAACATAAAAATATTTTTCCCAAGAAAACACAACAAATTGTGTTTTCATTTTATAAATAGAATTAATTTCAACCAAAAAGACAAAAGTATTTATGGGTGAAGCCAAATATTTTGTAGACGCGCAAAAGAAAACCTCAATGACATTTTGGAAATGTTCCAAATATATATCTTGTGAGTGTCACACAGTTGGGAAAAGTTAACGCACTTTAGAGGACGAACGACGACGCGACAATGATTAATTAGCAGATGTATCTGTCTACAATCTGATCACCGATCCACAAAGCATACTGGAGCGATGGGAAGTGTACTTTAATGAATTGCTAAATGGTCAACTCACTGCAGAAGTGGAGGCTCCACTGCTTCAAGACGAATACCCTATGTTGCCGTCACCAAGCATAGAAGAGGTTGAGAAGGCTATAGACCGGCTAAAGAAAAACAAAGCCCCGGGAGCTGATGGTATACCAGCCGAATTATTTCAACACGGTGGGCCAGCTCTACGTCAGGCAATTCATGATATTATAGTGCAGGTGTGGGAGCGTGAAGAAATGCCAGAAGACTGGCGAAAAGGTATAATATGCCCCATACATAAGAAAGGAGATGTCACAACGTGCAGCAACTATAGAGGTATCACGTTGTTGAGTACCGCCTATAAGATACTCTCCTCTATCCTACAAGACCGGATAACCCCATACGCTAAAACCATCATCGGACAATATCAGTGTGGTTTCATTCCAGGCAAATCAACAACTGATCAGATCTTTACCCTTAGGCAGGCGATGGAAAAATGTCTAGAATTTAACATCCCAACATACCACCTGTTTATAGACTTTAAGGCCGCCTATGATAGCATAGCCAGGGTAGAACTTTACAAAGCCATGAGAGAATTCGGCATCCCAAATAAATTGACACGGCTATGTAGGTTGACCATGACCAACGTAACAAGCCAAGTAAAAATAGCCGGATTGCTATCCAGACCAATCAACATCTTTAATGGACTCCGACAAGGGGATGGTTTGGCCTGCCTCCTCTTCAACCTGGCGTTGGAGAAAGCAATCCGTGACTCTGGCACGGCAACAAGAGGGACCATCGTCAACAGGTCCAGCCAGATACTGGCTTACGCAGACGACATCGACATCATCGGAAGAACCGAGCAAGCTGTACACGATTCCTTCATCCAGATCGAGCAGGCGGCACAAAATCTGGGGCTGCACATTAGTGAAGGTAAAACAAAGTACATGGTGGCGTCGAATGCGAGAGGAACAGTTGGTCAAACAATCAAGGTAGCGGAGCACGAATTTGAAGTGGTGCAATCCTTTAAATACCTTGGGTCAATAGTAGCAGCCGATAACAATATAGAAGAAGAAATACGCGGGCGGCTTCTCAAATCCAACAGAGCCTACTACAGTCTGTCAAAGCTCTTCAAATCCAGAAATCTCACCATAACTTCAAAACTACTGCTGTACAGGACCATGGTTCTGCCAGTACTCACATATGGATCCGAGACTTGGGTGCTTAGCAAAAGGCACTCTGACCTCTTAGCCGCGTTCGAGAGAAAAGTCTTAAGGAGAATTGTTGGCCCCATATGTGAGGAAGGACGATTCCGGAGACGGTACAATCATGAATTGTACGCAATCTACCTTGAAGCAGATATAGTGACAAAAATTAGGCTCGGTAGACTTCGGTGGGCAGGGCACCTAGCTCGCATGAGCGAAGAGGAACCTGCTCGGAAAGTTCTTTGTGGTACATTCTATGGCAGACGACAGCGTGGTAGACCATGCTTGCGCTGGAGAGATGGCGTAGACCAGGACGCCCGGAGCCTTGGGGTGCGCAACTGGATGGCGTCGGCTCGAGACCGGGATAGGTGGAGAGACTTGTTGAAGGAGGCCAGGACCGGACCCCGGTTGATGATGATGATCTGTCTACAATGTTGTAATGGGTACAAAATAAATTGCGATTCGAATCTTGTTTTTTATAAGGATTTTTTGTCATGTTCCTGGTTTTTGAACCTTCCCACTATAAGGAATGTTTTCGAGTTATTTTTAAATTCTTCAAAAACATAGAGCACTAAATCCTGTGTACAAGTGAATCTTAAACTCATTTCCTTTAAAAACAAATGAATAAGGACTCCCCGTTTAAATAAATTAAAAATACTATCACACCTACACATTACAAAATATACCTCGGTCTAGATAATTTTTTTATTTTCGTTTCTAAATAATTAAAAAAAAAGAACGTCAAAAAGAAATAAAGTCAAGAATCTCATTAAGTCGTAAGTCAAGGACACTTAATGAAAAATCTTTTTATAATTTTCTCAACAAAAAGGCTTTGATAAAAAAGATAATAATTTGCTACTTGAAAACTTAAGATATAAAAAAAATACAAATTGCTGATGTTAGATTTTTGCAGACACAATCAAATATAACCATCACGTCCTTGGTCACGTAAAGTCCGTGTAGCGGTTGTCATCAGGACAATGACACAAAAATGCAAATTAGAGATATTTAAAAATTTTATAAATTGGAAGATAGTTTTTCTTTTATGAAAGTGCAACGGCTTGTATAATATGCCAATTTAACTTTTATTCTTGAGTAATTTTGAACTGCAACTGATACAGAAATTAAAAGAGGTTATGTTTGTGTTAAACACGAAATCTTGTTGCTTGTTATACAAAAAAAAGTACTTACTTGTTCTGAGCATGCTTCTCATTCGTTGGGATATACTTAAATATTTTATGCAATGTTAATTTAATAATTGTTTTATTCAATTCGCTTAGGATCATCCATTTCGTGCTTCCGAAAGTAAAATGTTTAAGTGTTTTGTGGGTGCAGTCTTATGTATGTATAATTATTTTAGTGCAATATTCATGCTCAAAAGAAAATTTTGGTTTGACTATATATTTTGTCTCAAGCCTGATAAGATGACATACCTATCGCTTGTGGGTACAAGATGACACACTATGTCATCTTATCCGATTGGAAGTATTTCGTTATGATTTCTATTAATTTCTGACTTCTGAACAACGAAAATAATAAAGATAATTTTTATTTATTAAAATTTCACTTAAATAGTGTTTTACTTGCTCAAAATGGCTAGTATTGGTTTCGTGCAAACAAAAATTATAGGTTTTAATCAAACCTGACATTACGATACTAGAGAAGCCTAAAAAGGTTTCGTCATGCCATCTGTCGGCCTATGCGGATGTGCTGGGTTGGTGTATTTGCGAGTGTGCGTATTTGCGGGTGTGCGTATGTGTCTACCGCCTAAACGGTTTGACAGATTTTCCTCAAACTTATTGCACTTTTTGGTAAATCTGTAGAGGACAAAATTTAATTTTTGTTTTAGCCTGGCTTTAAAGGTACTTTCCATATAACGATTTTAATTTTTCCAAATTTTCTCGAAAACGGCTCTAACGATTTTGATAAAATTTTGTGAATGTTATATTTACAGCGCTGTTAATATAACTTTATTTCAGGTTTTCGGCTTAAAATGCACGTAGCGGAGATTTAGATGTGTGTCAATTTAGCATTACCACTTTCAATTTTCAAAAGTTTAACTACTGGATTAATTGTCGTGAATTTGTCGCGCCACTATTTTAGAAAATAACCCCTTGTAATGCTAATTTGACTGTCGAGTTAGCACCCCCACCCCAGAAAATCAAATAAATGTAATCGAAAATTAAAAATGATAATGGAAATAATTGTCGCTTCTTTGTCGTAAATAACTTATGCAACTAAAAAATTTGTCGCTCAATTATTTTTTGAAATAACCCCAAAAAACTAATTTTTCGGTCAAGTAAGGCTTACCCTTGGGTGGTAAAGGATCAAAGCAAATCGAATTTAAATAAAGGTAACGCAAATAATTTCAGTTTTCTTGTCGTCAATTTGTCGTGTCACTAAAAAATTTGTTTCAAAATTTGTTTCAAAAAATAATTTTTTTGTTGCATAAGTAATTTACGACAAAAAAGCGACAATTATTTCTATTAGGTATCCTTTTTTATTTTCGATTACATTTAATTGATTTTCTGGAATGGTAGTGCTTACTTGACAGTCAATTTAGCATTACGAGGGGTTATTTTCTAAAATAGTGGCGCGACAATTTTTTTAGTTGCACGACAAATTCACGAAAATTAATCCATTAGGTAAACTTTTGAAAATTGAAAGTGGTAATGCTAACTTGACACACTAAGATCTAGTGTTACCTAACGGTGTTTTACAAATTTGACCACAACTTGGTAACGGCTAAGACGATTTCGTTTAAATTTATAAAATAAATAAATTTAATGGCACTGACAGCTCCGAAGAACCACGGCCTAGTGACTTACTACTCTCAACCAATCCTTTTGTGTGCGTTATTAGTTCTACAGGCTTGAAGGGGACCTACAATTTTACGTCGAATCCGAACGCCTAAGGTGAGATGCAATTTTCATAACAATGATACTCTTGGAGGATGTGTCACTTTCTCGCAAGAGGCAGTGCCCCTCAAAAAAACCAGGTGTTCACGGAGCTGGGCTCGAACCTACGCCATGGGGCACTACATTTAAATTTGGTATAGATTTAAAGTTTGACATTTAACACAGAAAGGGAGACACAACTAAATCGTAAAACACCAACTGATTTGATTCTTTGTTAGGTATGACCTTTTTGTTGAATTCCTTATATAAAAAAAACGGCAAATAATTTCAACCTTCAAAATAAATACCATCTGTAGGTCCCATCTGCAATACAATACAAATACAATAGGTACATGACAACCACTCCTAAAAGAAATGGCTTTACCATCTTATCACCTTGAAGTTTTTCACAAACACGCAAGAACAACAAAAAAAAAATGTAACTTTCGTCCTTTTACCCAACTTGTTTTGTTTGTTCGTTTACCTTTGAAAGAAAAAAAAAACTCAGAACTTCTCAATTTATTCTTTTTCTTCGAAAAAATAAAAGCTTTCACGTAAACTGACACGTGAGAGAATTTTCTGGTGGCAGTAGCGCCAGGGTTGAATTCATAGACCTTGTACAATAGTTTTTGAATTGTTGAGTCTTTTTCATAAGAAGAAGAAAACAGTTAAAAGTTTGCAAAGAATGTAAGAGGATTCTCAAAAAGAATTTTGAAGGATAGGTCTTTTTTTTTTTGTTGCTTGTTTGAACTTTTAGGATCTCTATGACTTAATACTTTGGTTATGTACGAGTATTTATAGCAAACGTGTCTTTTTACTTATATCTTTGGTATCCATACGTACATACAAAACGATATAAATTAAATTTGTTCATTCTACCTATAATCCTTTTGTGTGGCATATTTCAAGTAGGTTTGTTATTATATATATATTTTTTTTTTTTTAAATACAGGCATACATACACTGCTGGTCACTTGAATATGTTCAACATTTGTCGCAAGCCTCTCTTCATATTTAATACAGTACCTCAATTTTGTTCCATATGTACTGAAAGAGCATAAACATACGCTTAATTCTTTAATTCTGGCAAAAAATATTAGTCTGAAAACTAACTATTATTCTAAAAAAATTGCTTTATTGAATTCATTGACAAAAACAAGCAACATTTTTGGCTCATTTGAATAGGTTCAACATCTTTGGTTGGCTCTTGTATTATTAATTGTGCGAATTTCGGGAAGTCCAATACATGTAAGGATCAAAGAAGATATTCTGTTATAGAAATAGTTTGAAAATATGTGTTTTGAGAGATTGCTGGTAGGCTAAAAGCCATTACAGAGGTAAGGGTAAAAATTCAG
The DNA here is from genome assembly GCA_951217065.1 of Baccha elongata. Lineage (NCBI taxonomy): Eukaryota > Metazoa > Arthropoda > Insecta > Diptera > Syrphidae > Baccha > Baccha elongata. The sequence goes on along the minus strand of OX578274.1, from coordinate 19,530,244 downwards.
AAAAATCTTGAATTATAAAACTAACGGGACATTATATTTAGAAAACTTAAATATTAGTATTAAGCTTAGTTTATACTGTATCAAGAACAAGTACTAAATTGGGAGATACAGTGCAGACCTCAAGAATAATAGTTTAAGAAAGAGTAATTTATTGATTTTAATGAGAATTTTTGAAAATTTTTTGAGCAATATAAATTTTTAAAAAAGAATAACTTGAGGTCTGCACTGTATCTCCCAATTTAGTACTTGTTCTTGATACATTTATAAAGTAAGCTAAATATGATATTTAAGTTTTCTCAATATAATGTCCCATTAGTTTTATAATTCAAAATGTTTCTGAATGTTGACTGCTGGTAGGGTACAGCAGTCTCTCAAAAAATATATTTTCAAATTATTTCTATAACAGAATATATTGGACTTCCCGAAATTCGCACACTTAAAAATACAAGATGTTGAACCTATTCAAATGAACCAAAAATGTTGCTTGTTTTCGTCAATGAATTCAATAAAGTACTTTTTTTAGAATAATAGTTAGTTTTCAGACTAATATTTTTTGCCAGAATTAAGCGTATGTTTATGCTCTTTCAGTACATATGAAACAAAACTGAGTTATTGTATTAGATAAGAAGGCTTATAGAAAGGTGCGACAAATGTTGAACCTATTCAAGTGACCAGCAGTGTATTTTGGAGAAACCGAAATGAATAACTAAGTAGTGTCCTTTATATAACTTTTACTTATTGTATGACATTTTACGAAGAGGAAACCAATTACTTTGCATTTTTAAGAAGATGATGAGTAAAATTAATTCTTTTTTTGAGAAGGTAGGCATAATTGAATAGAAGACATGACAGATGGAAAATAAAAAATCACAAAATTACATTGCATTTGTGAAACATGGTGTGTCCAGGACGAAGAAACATTTCAACATTTCTAAAGGTGTGTTTCAAACCAAAGAAACCATTCAGAAACATATCAAAAACATTTAAAAAAAAAAAGGTTCAGAAACATTTATTAACATTTGAAAAAACGTCTTAGAAACATTTATGAAATGATTTTAGATGTGTTTATAATTTTCACATTTAAATTGACATAACAAAAAAAAAAGTCATAAAAAACATACACCCATTACAGAAATGTTTCTTTTGATAGGGACGTTTGAAGAATAATTTTGGAAATATTTCTGCAATGTTTCGTGTTTCATATTTGGTCAACCAAGTGAATTTTTTTGATTTTCACAACAACAAACACACATCTCCTGTACGTCGATTTTAAAGCAGCTTACGACACCGTTTATAGAGTTGAACTATACCGTGCCATGTTCAACTTTAGATGTCCTGCTAAACTGATACGCCTCATCAGGATGACGTTGGAAAAAGCTCGCTGTTCCGTCAAAGTTGGTAGGGACTCTAATAAAACCTTCGACATCACCAGAGGGTTAAGACAAGGTTACGATCTGTCCTGCAGCTGTTTTAACATTGTGCTTGAAAATGTAATTCGGAATTGTACATGCCAGTACATTGGGCACCATCTTTAATAAATCGACACAACTACTTGGGTTTGCGGACGACATTGACGTTATAGGAAGAACAAAGCGAGCAGTAACCGGTGCTTTCACGACTACGAAGTCAGAAGCAAGCAAAATGGGAAATGCGACAAGACGAAGTATATGATTTCATCAACAAAAGCCCAATTATACCACCGACTTGGTCAGAACGTGACCATTGATGGGCATAACTTCGAGGTAGTCAGGGAATTAGTCTACCTGGGCACTGTTGTAAACACAGGCAACAACATCAGCGCTGAAATAAAACGAAGACTAACTCTAGCTAAGCGCTGTTTCTTTGGCCTGAATAAGCAATTGAGGAATAAATCCCTATCGAGAAGAACCAAGGAGACATTGTATAAAACAATCATCATCCCGGTCCTGCTATATGGTGCAGAAGCATGGACCCTTTCCCAATCGGATGAGAAGTCACTTGCACTTGGAATTTTTGAGAGAAAAGTTCTGCGAACGGTTTATGGTCCTGTCTGCGTATGCAGAGAAAACAACATATGGCGAAAAAGATACAACGAGGAACTATACGTGCTGTACAGCGACATAAGCCTGGCCAGAAAAATTCGAGTTCAACGAATCAGATGACTTGGTCATGTAGAGCGAGTGGGCATTAACGCTCCAGCTTGTAAAGTCTTCAACGCCAAACCAGAGGGAGTCAGAAGCCAAGGTAGACCTCATCTTCGATGGAGGGACCAGGTAGAAAGGGATCTCAGACTACTTGGATTGCGAGATTGAAGACGGCCGCCTGGTGATCGAGCCGGCTGGAGGGACATATTAAGTAAGGCCTAGGAACACCACGCTCTAGTTGAGCCAACATAAGTAAAGTAAGTAAGTAAACACACAACATTCTTCCTCAGTCTTTTGAGAAATTTTCCATCGCCAATGGGAAACATTTTAAATTTTGTTTCTTATTTAAAAAATGTTTTTAAAGTGCGTCCAGGTCACAGAAACAAATTAAGAAACGTTGTTAAAAAAACGGGTTTTAAATGTTTCGGAAAGGTTTCTAATTGCTATATAAAACACTCCAGAAATTCTTTTGGTGTGGACTCTTTCAGAAACATTTTTTAAATGATTCTTAAATGTTTTGTGTTTTTCATTTTTTTATCCACATGACATTTTCAGAACAATAAATACATAACTTTCTTCTTGTGTCATTTGCAAACTATTGAATGTTTTTCATCACGAATAGAAAACGGAGAAACATTTCGGAAATGTTCAACACGCGTCCAAGCCAAAAGACCATTACTAAAACATTCAAGAAACGTTTTATAGAATGTTTCAATACGTTAATGTTTCTAAAAAGTTTTTTAAAGGTTTCTGAAATACTTAGTTGGTCTGGAAGAAACATTTCAAAATTTGTATCTATGATAATGTTTCTGAAATGTTTTTTATAATATTCCTTTAATATTTCTTTCGTCGAGGCACATCTTTATGGACGATGACCAGAATGTTAACCATTGAAAGTGGCCAAAGCTCAATGGCCAAATTCTCAGTGTTTCGAATACAAGAAAAGAAGATTGTGATAGGTGGCTCCTCCAATTATACAAACAAACCGTGGGATATAAGCTTCGGACTGTTATGTTAAGTTTATTGTTTGCGATTTTACATTTTTGTTCATTGAGTATTGGCTACCAACGTCGCGTCCGTCTGCGTCGTATAATTTCTTATGGGGCAACACAAGAGATCGTTTCTATGGACACAATCCGGAAATTCTTGACGTTTTGAAAATTAATATTTGCGTGTGTCAAAAAGTCATTAATGTGAGAATCGATGTTTGCATGAATTCCTATGGTGCACATTTCATTGATGTATATTTAATTCATACTGGCAAATCCAAACTAAATATATTGAATCAAATTTTGTATTGAAATCTAAATCATAAATGTGTTTAAATTATGTATATATTTAATTTTGGAGCTACAAAATGAATGACCCTGTTTATACTAGAAATTATTTCTCTTACTGCCAGTACGTTTATGATGACATACATTTTTTTCTGTGCTCACACTTTTGACGCTCACTGTATGTTCTGACAATACAAATTAAGTAGAAGTCGCACTAAGGAGATGAAATTCTAAGTTTAAGTTAGTTCGTTACACTGGCAAACAATCAAAAAAAACGTGTGAATATTCAAAACACATTACATATTTACAAAAATGTTAACTTTTTTCAAATGCATTCCTCAGTGTAAGTATACGCTTCAACAATTGTACTCAATGAGGCTGTTATTTATAGGTTGGCAATAAAATCATCGTCTGAATAGACCGTGCATTTTTATTATTATTTTAAGATATAGACCGTGAGATTAAGTTCGCTAACCACACGTGATTATATTATTGTTAAGTTCTATTTTTAAAAAAAGAAAATAGAATTATTTAATGTTGTTAGGAAAATATTAATGGAAAATCATTGAAATTTGTGGTTGCGGTTGACTTTATGTATGTATAATTATATTATACGAAAGGCAAGGCCTTTAATATGTCAAAAAAGATGATCAGCAGAAGAATGATGGACGTTTGTATTTCAGTTAGCAGCATAATGCGTAAGTTTATCGCATAATGAAACCTCTAACAGCGATGCCGTAGAAAGTCACACTCAGCTGAGTGCTGATATATGCTATGGTTAATGGTCCTTCAATAAATGAATTACAAAAATAATGACGGCTATTTTACCGACCGACAATTTTGGACTCTCTACCAATCATTTTGTGTGCATTGCTAGTTCCAGAAGAACTGTTTCAGCGTTTAATAGAATTTTATTGGTTTTTCAAGGCTGTCGGTCCGTTTATTGCTAGTTAGTCCTATTTGTAACTTTTGAAGCAGATTAACGTTTTAAATATGTTTGCAAAACCATTTGGGGTGTAGTTGTTTAATGCTTAGACCTGCTTATGGGGGAGGCTTCAACGCTTACTTGGATTCTGCTCAAGCTTATCAGGGTCGGTTTATGACAGCAAAAAGAAAGCATTTTGTAGACTTCTAATTAACATTTTAAACACTTATACAAAGTATGCAAAGAAATATCTTTTTCCATAAACATGACAGTATTGAGGAGATAATCACAGCAAGGACGATGTTCTTTGAAGGATTACGAATTAATTAAAGGATTAATAATTAATCTTTTGCGAATGCATTATTTAATGATTTCAACTAAAAAAGTCGCATTCACTATTAATTTGAAACAAAAAAATATTGCAATAATTTTTAGCCCATTTATTATACAACAATCAATTTATCGCAATCGTTTGAGAATTCATGCATTCTTTTTAGCATTCTTTGGCATTATTTGCATTCTTTTGTATTTGTTATTTTCTTTTCCATTCTTTGGGATCATTTACATTCTTTGCATTCGTTTGCATTCTTAATAATCTTCTGAGTAACATTCCAAAGATTGCAAAAAAATGCTAAGAAAGCAAACGAATGCAAAGAATCCAAATTAAAGCAAGGAACGCAAAGGAATGCAAAGGAGTGCAAGGGAGTGTAAAGGAATGCAAACAATGCAAAAGAATGCTAAGAATATAAAGAATGTTTGAATTCTCAAATGATTGCATTCAATTTATTGCTGTAAAATGAACGAGGTAAAAAATCATTGCAATCTTTTTGATGGCAAAGGCAAATGATTGCGATTTTTTAAGTTTAAAAGTGAAGTCAATGAATGTAATCTTTTTATTGAAGTCATTACTATGTTCCCACTGAACTGATTTAGCTAAATCCATTTAATTTAGCTAAATCATGTAATTAATTATGTGATTTACACATACATTTTCATGATTTACATTTACGTGATTTAGACTAGTTTTATTTTAAATTACGTATATGTCATCGTAAATCTTTACAAAAACAAACTATAACATTTTACTCAGCACTTTATTCAGCAATAAAAAATAAACAAAACTTTGAAGCTGTCAAAACAAATTAAATTTTAATGTTCCCAAAAGAAAAAAATATTGTTCTCGGTGAGTTTTTATCTGTTTTTATTAATTATTTATAATTAAAAGCTATTTTACAGGAATGGCTATCTTTACAGGAATGTCTCAAGACAAACCAAAAAAAAAGAACGATTTGAAAGGAGTCAAGATTGATATAAATGTCAGACTGAAACAGGATATAGTTCGGTGGGAACGCCTTTCATGATTTATAAATCATTTAGTTAAATCAGGTCGGTGGGAACTTGGTAAAAGATTTCAATCATAAAATATTACATTCTTTTACAACCCTGTGTTCTTTGGATAGTTCTTCGACGCTTTAAAGTTTTTCCTCAGTGCGTTTTCGCAGCAATGACAGATGTATTGTATTTTTTTTTTTGTTCGCTACGTTGATATTCGTAATAGCGCATTTCTACACACTACAGGTAAATCATTTTAAACGTCGATAATAAACATCGGTTTTTGTGGATAATTGCTATTTTTTTTCATGCATTTTCGAAACAATATCTAAGTGATTCCGCAGGTGTTCAGTGATGCGTATAACTTCATGGAATTGAATAAAGTCAGCAGAACTGTTTAGCGAGAACCTTAAACTCATTGTGATGGTATTCTTAAAGTTTTCGCTTTATTTAAGCATCAAAAATCGTTTTTATTGCTGACTGTTTGTCCATCAAAATGAAAACATCGTTTCGAGGTATTGCCGTCATCGAAGCCGATTTGACTGCTTTCGTTACTTATCATATCAATATTTTGTGTTGAAATATAATGCTGATTGAGTCTTCGATTTTTCAAAGCCTATGAGAAGACGCCAGCGGCAGTAATGTAGGTTCCACAACCTCATGCTATTTTTCTTGAGAATAAGCTTTCAAAGGAGAATTTAACATTAATGTAAGGAACAATGTCGTTAGAACTTTATTTGATTTCCTAAGTAGATAGTATTTCCTTAATTCCAGTCTAGCAGAAGTTCGATTGCTACATATAAAGAGGTCATGGTTGACTATTTATTTGAAAAACCTTGCGTTGGTGTTTTTTCTAAAGCACTGCGGTTGGAGGAATGCATGTAAGTCTCGTTTTTGTCAACGCTTTGAGGTAAGTGACCTTTTTAAACTTTTCAATGACTGTGTATGTCAGTATAGATCTCAATATCGCAGTAGGTATATCCTCAGTTTAGACTTTTGTTTCCCAACAATGTTTCTACGAAGGATTAATAAATTTCAATTTTTTTTATCAAAACTGAGTCAAAGAATCAGCTACCAAACTTACTGAATAGTTTCAACTTACCAATTTTTTTCTTTGTAAGTACATAAATATTTTTATCATTTCCTACCTATAGTATTTCAAATATTCAACACTTCTCATTCGGAGTTCTTTATATACCTAGGTACTCTTGATGCTTATTTTAAATGCTGATCCACCATATGGAAAATCTCTTTGATGATAACATGTTCTTTTCGTAATCTCGTACAGGCTTAATTTATAAAATAAACGTTAAGCTGTACAAAAGCAATTAAAATTTGAAAGAAAAAAAATATCTCATTACGAAGCTTTCAGTAAAAAAAAAATGTAATCTTTTTCATGAAACCCTTTTTCATTGTACAAGTGATTCTTCATACCGATTTGACGGAAATACAATGCTGGAACAAAGTAAACTGTTTCTGGATGAAAGTTTCCCCATTTTTTGTTTCTTCTTCTTTATTTATAATTAGTAACTCTTTTATTTCCTTCTGGATTTACAGTGTATGAGAGGATATGATGACTCACTCATCATATTATCCTACTCCACTGAACATACTCTCATTGCAAATTGCAACCCTCTAGTTTCAGTTTTTTTTTTGTAGCAACATATTGTAATATGTTTGTCATCCCCCATGAGCTTTATTTCGCGGCAATGGAAACTAGACAGTTTTTCTTTTATGTTTTTCTAGATAAATTTTTTTTAGGTTGACACCCTCGAAGAGTTTCTGAAAATAATTTCCAGGCTATAAGAAACAAAAGAAAAACCAATTGAAGTCGTTTTTCTATATTTTCTTGTTTTGTTTTTTTGTTCTTTTTGTGTTTTTTTTTTTGTCTGCAATTTAGACTTTATGTCTGTCTGTTGCTGACAATCATGGGGTTTATTTTCTTTTTTAAGTTAAAAAAAAACTTGAGTAATGTGTTGCACCATGTATGTATTTGAGTTACAAACAAATTAAGTTGTTCTACTTGGTCGTATATTTTAACTTGTAAGCAATGGGGGTGGGCTCATTTAATCACCTCATTCTCCAGTATGTTTGGTTTTTGATTCCACTTGCACTTTCTAATTGCCGAAAGGTTAATTTGTTATAATGTACTCTAAAAAAATTATAGTCGCCTTATTTAGCAAGTGAAATTGTAACCAGCTCTTTATTTAATTTGACCCAGAAATTTCTGGCTCCTAAAATCACTTTGGTGATCAATCTATCTATTTAATTATCAATCAAAGTATCAGTTTATCTTAATAGGTACTAAGTCAACAATATATACTTTATATGTAAGTCTATTCATCAATCTATGAGTCCTGATAATCCTATTGTCTACCAGTCTACCTGTCAATCAACTAATTAATGTTTCTATCAATCCACCTGTCAAATTATTATTTTACCAATCTATCTATTAATCTATCTATCAATTTATCTAATATAATTATTAATCTATCTATCAATCAATCTATTTATCAATCCATTTGTCAATCCATCTACCAATCTATCTATCAATCTATTTATGGACCTATTTATTAATCTATATACCAATCAATCGATCAATAAATTTATTTTTCATATTTTCTATCAATTTATCTATCATTTTTACAATCTTTTTATCAATTTATCTACCAGTTCATCTATGTATTTATCTAATTTTCAACATATCAACCTTTTTATGAATACTTCAATAATTATATTCACCATTCGATCTATTATTATATCTATCAATATCTATATCAAAATCTGTATACCAGTTTATGTGTTAATCTTATATTCAATATCTTTATCAGTCTATTTTTCAATCAATCTATCAATATGTTCACATTATATCCATCATTTAATTTATCAGGACATCAATCAATCTCTCTATCTACCAATAATCTATCAATCGTATCAATCAAATGAATTATATCAATTTATCAGGACATCAACCAATCTCTTAACCTAACAACAATCATCATCAATCAATCGTACCAATCAAATGAATTAATTCAATTTATCAGGACATCAATCAATCTCTTTACCTAAAAATCATCTATCAATCGTATCAATCAAATGAATTAATTCAATTTATCAGGACATCAATCAATCTCTTAACCTAACAATCATCTATCAATCGTATCAATCAAATGAATTTATTCAATTTATCAGGACATCAATCGATCTCTTTACCTAACAATCATCTATCAATCGTATCAATCAACTGAATTATCAATCTTCTTATCAATCAGTTAAATTAATATTATAGTTCAGTTATCTCCAAAATTAAATAAATTAAACACAAACTTAAGAAAATTAGTTACTTTACGTTAGTATCTACCCGTGCACCAGTGTTCCAACGTCCGTCATTGTAGTTAATTTTTTTTTTTTGTTGTTAAAAAACACTACCCTTATTTTCAGTAAGTAAATATATACGACCTAGTTGAGCGTTTAAGCTTATTTTACTGCCCTACGTGTCATTTAAGTGAAATGACAAACATCACCAGATAAATGTCTCCTTCGATTTTGACTAAGGAAAGCTGTCAAACATCCGCATCCGCCATTTTGCATATTCGCCTGTTAGTATGAATTCACCAGCTCAATAACAACAAAAACAACAACTATACCTATTCAAACTATACGTACTATGACCTAATTCCTTTGACATTTCAGTCATTCAGAACGAAAGGGATTCGTAACGATTTGAAATTCCTTGAAGTCTATTTTTAAGTGCGCGTTGAATAGAATGGCATCGCCCGCATATAAAAGCAAAGAGTGGGTATCCGCCTCCGGGTTTTTTTTTACAAAAATGGGAATACATTACACACAGTGAATGCATTATTTAGGAGCATAGTTTCCAGTTCCAGTTCCAGTGCAGGCGGAATGGGAAGTTTAGATCTGTGATGTATCGTATGATTACATGGTCTCTATTCTCTATTTTCATTTTTTTTTATGAGATTCGCATAAAATTTTACTCACACAGAGTTGATGCAGTTTAAATAGCTTCAAGGAAGGATTCATGGCTATGAGGATGATGATGATGATGATAATGATGATGATGATGAGGGTGTATAGGAAATGTTTGTATGCCGCAAGGAAGAATTTGGGTCAAATTCTCGAGGTGATATAGTTGGAGTCACATCTGGGTTTACTAAAGTTAAATGGGATAATTTGAATTCGAGGAGCACAATGAAATGTGTATTATAGGAAAACCATGCAGGTGCTTTATTGCAAAATTCCAATTTGTGGCCGGAGAAAAGTAAGATAGATTATATCTGATTTTTATTATGGCAATCTGTTTTTGTGACAGCATGGAATATCACACATATTTTCTATGCAAATAAACGAAACAAAAATGGGAAAACTGCCAGAGGCACACCGAGTGCTGAAAATGAGTTTTTGACAAGAAGAAGTGTACTTCAACCCTGTTGTGCGCAAGAAAAAGATAAAATCTTACATTAAAATGCCATCTTAATCGATTAGCATATTATATTGATTTAAAAAAAAACTTACCTTAAGAAAATAAAATGTACTTTGGAAAGAAAATTCTAAGATGATGTCATGTATAAGTAAAACACAAAAAAAATGTTATCGATACAGCATGACAAAATCAGCACTAAGTTAGTCACATGTACAATGTTCACATATGTATGTAGGTGTAGGTACTTTAGATTTAATTGCTGATATTAAAAACAACCAACAAGAGACCAAAGTTTGTTCAAATTGATTGATGGGCAGAATTTGTGCCGTCTCGTCTCCTCAAATGGAAGTTCCCCTTACCGACCTTACCGAAGTAACCTGGATGGTATTTGTCGAGCGTTACCGCGACCTCCAGGATACTTGCGGTGCTTACCGATATGACCATGTCAATGACTGACATAACCACGAAGCTACCTGATCCTCTTTCTTTTCTGATTCGACCTTTTGCAGTTTTTGGAAAGGAAAGGAAGTTTCTTAGGTACTTACAAGGAGATCTTTGATCCTCCATGATGCCAAGGACCCTTATATCAAGTCGAACGCTCTGGCCTCCGCAATGGCTTGGTATATAAAGTGGAGGTTCGGCCTTAGCTGTCGCCTCGAAAATGAGGGCTTGAATTCTAAGACACTGAAGCTGTATTGTCAACTGGCTTAAGTTGTATTGTCAACTTAACTGTTATTTGCAAACCCAATGGATTCTACGTGTTTTGGCTTTCTAGTCTACATTCACATCTTTGACCAGCTTATAGGGTTCATGGTTGAAGCTTCTTCTCCATTCGATCTTCTAGCTCAGAAAAATATTCGTCCACAGATTTGTCTTTCAAAAGAACACATTTTCGGACTTTCTGCTAGTTACCCGAAAATCAGGACTGGCGCTATAAAGGTTTTATTAAGCGACCATTTTGTCTTAACGCTTTTGATATTGCATGACGACATATTATATTCGTAAGATGGCTAACGTCGTTTGACTGACCGTGTTCACTTTTCCCTTTTTGGAGTTTTTCACCGCCGGCCGCACTGACTTCTTCGACTGTGATGTTCGGAATACGAAAAATAAAAAGGATAACAGAAATAACTGTCGTTTTTGCGTATATTACAACTTAAAAATTAGTCGCGCAATTTTTTTATTTAAATAACCATAAAAAACTAATTTTTCGATCAAGGCTTTAACACACAAGAAAATGATCAAATCTAATCGAAAATAAAAAAAGGATAATGAGATAATTTAATTTTTTGTCGTGAATTCGTCGTGCAACTGAAAAGTTGGTTTCGCTATTTTCGATTACATTTAAAACGTACCTAACGTTGAACGCTTAAAAAACTCTAAAATGTTTTTCTTTCTTTCAAATTCTTGTGTTTACTTTCTGATTTTACTTTGATCATGTCTAAAAAGAACTTTTGTGTTATGGAATTTGAAAATGTAGTTATATGTAAGTTGACTAGAAAACGATTTTTTATTTGGATTAATATTTTCAAAAACAGTCGCAGCTGTATTTTTTACGTATACAATAATTTATTTAGAGGAAATAGTATGCTTGATGATCCTGCAATGTTGGGTCTCGAAAAAATTGTAGTCAGAATTCCAAATTTCTAGGAAAAAGTTATACCCCGGTATTCTGATGACAATTCCGACAATATTTTCGCATAAGCCCTCATATAAGTTATTGTTTCTGAAAATACATGCATTTTTATTTCACAGTTTATTTTTGAATGTGAATATATAACTTCTTGCCAAAATCTTCTATATCCATTTCACTCTCATTAAATTTTCTAAATACAGCGCGGTATTATATACAGGGTGTCCCGCAACTAAACGTCAAGCGGGTACCGGGTGATAGGGTAGGTTATACCCGTACTGCAAATAGAAAGAAAAAAAAAATATCTCGCTGGGTTACGTAATAAAAGCAATATTTAGAAAAATTATGAAAATCGATACCCAGTGCCACATTTTTATGTACTGTGGTCACGAATTTTGTTATTCTTCAGTGATTTTTTTTTTCTTCGTAATCCTTAATAACCATGCTACTGAATGGAATCTCGAAATGCAAAAAAAAAAATTGTAACTTTCGCAAAAAAAAATGAAGTTTGACTGAGTCATTTTTCAAACAAATTTTGTAAGCAAACTTTAACACATCATATTTAAAAAAAAAAAATGTAGGACACTACCCACGGCAAGTTATTTAAAAAATTGGCCCATTTTATCAAGTTTTTAAAACAGTTCAACACTTGCCACTTGCTGCTTCCATAATTATGTTACCAACATTTAAACCATTTTCGAGCAAGTAAAATTTAATTTTTAAAAGTGAACATAACAAAATTTGTACAACATTCGATGGGCTTCTGTTTATTCTTAAAAAAAATTCGCTACGACAAACTATTTCCGTGATATAAGCCTTAGTCGCCAAAAGCCCCCTTTTGGGGGCTTTATACTCCTCGCCCTCCTCCGGGTAACCTCCCAAGGATCAGGACTTTTAGTATGTTAACTACTTTAGTAGCTTGAACAATACTTTAAGGGAATGGCTTACTGGAGTCCTACATCAATAAGGTATAATATGTTCCTATAAAAAAAAAATTAAATTTTACTTGCTCGAAAATGGTCTAAATGTTGGTAACATAATTATGGCAGCAGCAAGTGTTGAACTATTTTGAAAACTTGATAAAATGGGCCAGTTTTTTAAATAACTTGCCGTGGGTAGTGTTCTACATTTTTTTGAAATATTATGTGTTAAAGTTTGCTTACAAAATTTGTTTGAACAATGACTCAGTCAAACTTAATTTTTCTGGCAAAACTTACAATATTTATTTTGGATTTTGAGATTGCATTCAGTAGCATGGTTATTAAGGATTACGTAGAAAAAAAAATCACTGAAGAATAACAAAATTTGTGACCACAGTACATAAAAATGTGGCCCTGAGTATCGATTTTCATATATTTTCTAAATATTGCTATTATTACGGTACCCAGCGAGATAATTTTTTTCTTTCTATTTGCAGGACGGGTATAACCTACCCTATCACTCGGTACCCGCTTGACGTTGAGTTCCGGGACACCCTGTATACAGGGTGATTGGTATAAGATGCACCAAAAAGCTTGAGCGTGTAGGTGGGGTTAAGACAAGAAAAAAATCGTATGGGAGGGGGGGTCTATTTCCCCCCGTTTAGGCGGGAGGGACAATTTTCTAAAAAATTGACTTAAATCAGAAAAAAAATTATTTAAAAACAACGGTGAATGATAAAAAGACTTGTTATATCTTTTTGAAAAGCCAGAAAACTATTCTTGTATTTAATTTTTTTTTTCTTTTAAAATTAATTTTCTAACTCAAAATTTTGAAAAAAAAAATAAAAAAAAAATGTTTGAACTAATTTTTTTCAAAATTTTATGTAATTAACTATTATTTCTATTTTCAAAATTCAATGCTCTTATTAATTTTTAGTCAAAAACAGAAAACCGGATGCCAAAATGTATCTTAGTTTTTGAGAAATAATAAAAAATTAAAAGTAAAACTAGTAAGTAAAGTAAAAAGTTAATTCGTTTTTTTTATTATTTGATTAAAATCGGATGGTATGTAATAAAAAATAAAAAAGGGATAATTCCCTAATTAATAATTGACCTAAGCAGGTCAAATTTGGGAAAACCAAAAAAAAAAGTGTTTTTCTTGGAAAAAAACACTTCTAGTTTTTCTTAATTTCTCAAAAACTAAGACACATTTTGGCATCCGGTTTTCTGTTTTTGACTAAAAATTAATAAGAGCATTGAATTAAAAATAAAAATAATAGTTAATTACATAAAATTTTGAAAAAAATTAGTTTTAAAATTTTTTTTTCAAAATTTTGAGTGAAAATTAATTTTCTTAAAACTGTTCACTCAAGCAACTTAATTTAAAAATAAAATAAAAGAGTAGTTTTCTGGCTTTTCAAAAAGATATAACAAGTCTTTGTATCATTCACCGTTGTTTTTAAATAATTTTTTTTCTGATTTAAGTCAATTTTTTAGAAAATTGCCCCTCCCGCCTAAACGGGGGGAAATAGACCCCCCTCCCATACGATTTTTTTTTTCTTGTCTTAACCCCACCTACACGCTCAAGCTTTTTGGTGCATCTTGTACCAATCACCCTGTATATTATACATACAAAATGAAAACTAAACCAACAAAAAAACTTACCATTTACCAATTTTTCATAAACTCTTCATGTGGTTCTTCTACCGACATTAATTTATTATATTATAAATCGTAAACATTTTCATTTCTTTAATTTGTTTTAATACAGAAAAGACGAAACCTTGGTTGACACGTAACTAAATGCTAATCGAAGTCAACTTAATTTGTATGACAGCTGGCCAATCAGAAAGCAGATTTTTGACGATTCTATCTGTCAAAAGGTGTTGTTAAAGGCACTATTAGGAGCTATTTAAACTTTTGACATTTCAAAGTGGTAATCTTTAAGTTTACCACTGTAACTACTATTTAAATAATCACAATTACGTTAGTTAAGATACTTATTGTAATCTTTGTAAATGTTTGTTAAATCAATAAAAAAATATCTAAAAGTGGTAATGCTTACTTGACTGACATGGTTTACAGACTATTAGAACCCGATTGCCCGAACGTTATATTCTGAATCACGGATTACTATCGTCGGATAATCTTACACTGATCATTTTACAATAAGCTTATACTTAATTTGAAAAATATTTACTCTATCACTTCTCTGTTACTCAGATTGAACAGTAAATGGGACAGTAATTCCATTCGAGACTATTATCATCGTCGAAAAAGAAGAAAGAATAAGATATTTTTTTCAATTTAATCAGCAATTTCCAAGTCAAACTACTGGATTTCTCATACAGCCTTATTGTGAAGTGAAATGAAATGAAATGAAATGAAATGAAGTTCACCCGAATGGCATTTCACCCGGAAAAATAGAAATTTTATTGTAAATAAATATTCAATGTTCGAAAAATTCCCCTAGTGTGATCTCTTTTTTTTTTGTGGCAAAAACCAATCATCATTACAGCTAAATTATTCGCTTATATTTTTAAAGCGAACGAGTGAATAAGTTTTGAAAAGTAAGTTATTTGTCACATATTAATATTTGAAATTCCGGGCGAACAGATTTTCGCCATGCGAAATATATTACGGGCGGACTTCACAATGAGGCCCATAATATTGTTAACTTTTTTGTGAGGTTTTTCGGAAAATGAGGTACGAAAAATATTATCGAATCAGAGCTTGCTGCTTACTATTCCCTTAAAATAGCAAAATCGTATAAATTTGCAAATAATTTAACGATTTATTGGTGACCTTTCCTATAATCTAAATAAAAGAATTATGTTAGCAGGTTCCCAAATATAATAAAACCTTTAAAAGTTAACACAAAAAAATAATAAATTGACTCCGCAGACTCAAATGCGCATTGCAGATGCATGACTGTCTGTTGACTTCAAATATTGCGTACATTTTTTTGTGTGTGTATATTTCATGCAGAATTCTCTGTTTTTGCATATCTATGTATGCCGACACATTATCGCTTAAACTATGCAGTTCCTCTGTAGAACAAAAAAACAGAATTGTTTATTTGATTTATATCAGTTTCCCGCCAAACAAAATATTTACAATTCAAACATCGAGTTATTAAAAAATGCAGTTTTAACGAATAATTAATTTCGATATAATCGGTGCCCGAGGGTGCTGCCATCTGACCCACATTTGAATATATAATTACGTTATACTTACCTATTTTTGTTTATATTTTTGTTACTGGATATAATTGCGTCACTGATACCAATTTACACATGATTACAGATACAATATCAAAATAAACCCAAATTCATTGAACCGTCCTAAGTTATTATGGCAGGCTTGAATAAATTACCATTTTGAATGTGCGAAATATTTTAGTGTAAATATGGCACCTGGCTCGAATAGGTTACACATTACACTCATTTTTCGTTCCATGAAAAGGAACTAACTTTGGCACTCCAAACAGACGATAGTCGCCCCCAGACATCGACGACGTGCCTTGTTGGTGTCTTTAGTGTCGACTCGAGTTTGCTTACAGATACTTTTAGCAAATCATATAAATATAATCATGTGATTTGACTTTTAATTTGGTAAATTGTTCGGTTATTTTACTCGATACGACGAAAGATATTTTATGTGTGTGCGCTTGTTAGGTGGTCTTGTATATTTTGTTTGCGCGAACTAACTTCTGTATCTAGATATCACAGTATACAACAATCTCTGATGATTGAATTGGAAAAATGAAACTTCCTGGTTGTGTGTCTTTAGGGAGTCGTAGAGTCGCGATCTATTAATATACCCTGGGGGCACATCGAAAGGAAATGCGTTTTGTAGTCTGAAAATGTAGGTGAGCTGGCTACAGAAATTGGAGACGTATGTATGGCGTATTCGATGACGTTTTTTTTGACAAATCGAATGTTTGATGAATGAATGTTTTTATTAAATAAAATAAGAATTATTACATAAGGGAGTATCTGTTTATGAAGTTACAACTGGGGTATTTAGGATCAGGGAAAATGTGTGTTGAATTTTTACAATAGGTACCACAAAAGTGGAACATTTTGTAAAACACGACACCAAAATATACTTTGTTTTGTGACACTTGATACTTGATACTATATTCCGAATCTATGGTTAATCCCAAATTGTAGGGGATCATCAATTTATATAAATGAATCAAATAAGCAATAGGACCACAATTGGCCTACTTGCACAAATCTGTCAAGGGTACTATAACGACGAATCCACAACAAAGCGGCAAGCGAGGGTAAAAATTCAAACTGTGATTTCCAGCGGAACTCTTGAAAGCACAGCGGAACTCGGGAAAACATATAAAGCTCTCTGGATAGTAAAGGAATATATCTAATGTGTCAAACAACACATTTGTTCAACCACATCGTTATAGATACTGAATAAAGAGAGCTTCCGCTTGCGTTATCCTGTCCATTAGGTGTCTACGAATACCCAAAACAACATGGAAACCAACTGTCTTGGCTGAGTCATTATCTAATTGCAAACAGAGTGGAGCCCATATTGCAATTTTGATTGCACCTAACTAATATAAACAGTCTCAAGAAGTTTTAGAAAAGAGAAGCTTTTTAGCTTGCAGTTTATAGATAATCGTATAGTACTTTGAAACTGTTCCTACTAATTTACTAAACTTACTAAAAAGTAGCGCTACAGTCTGGAGTGAACCAGGGCCTCAACTAACAACCTTCTTCTAGCTTGCTCGGTTTTTAACTGGTATCTCCCGTTTCGCACGCCATTTTGGTTGAGATCCTCTTTTACTCCATTCGCTTTATGTGACCCAGTAAAGATCGTGATTGATAGCGGAGGCTATACTCTGTTCATTTGGTATTTGCACCACAGACAAGATAGGATTTTTGTCTTTCAGACTGACCATTATGGATTTTAATAAACTATCTCAAAAATATCGACATTGTTTGGGTAACCAACTGTTTATAAAAATTTCTGTCAAACGGAAAAACATTCGCTGTTTTTTTTTTAATATCGTCTGTCTTACTTCGAACATGGTTTCAACAAAGTATTCCACCAGCTAGTGCAATAATCCGATAAGAGATGTGTACCCATATATTTTGTTGTTGCACACATGTTTTACAACTTCTTTGTAACAACAAAATAACAATTTATTATACCATAAGCTGATTAGCATTCAAGATATTTTTAAGAGTTTCCTCAATAAAACGCATTATTTCTATTCACTCCAAATGGCAATTATTACTGATCTGATTTCGTTCAAAAAATTACTCAAATAGTAGGTAGGTGATTGTTTATAAAAAAAGATATCCAACAATAAATTATATAACTGTATTTTATACGTTGAGAGTTGAACAGAGTTCAGTACGAAAAGTATCTGACCACCTCAAAATTATAGCTTTCTATTGTGAATTTTTGTCCAAGATGCTGGTCGTCCTGTGTTTTAATTTTGCTCCAATCGGCAATATCGACCGACTTCTTACTTTTGGGTTTTTGGATCTTTGAGAACAAGCAACATACTCAGTAAGTTCTTGAAGAGAGAATCGGTGCCGTGAAATAACGCCGAATTCCGAAATTCAGCCTTATTTCGCTTTATGAAAGCGAAAATTCGCGCGAATTTTAAACTATTATTTTTTCAAATTCTAGGTAAATGCTTCCCTTCCTAAAACCTTCACAGATTTCATACACAAAAACTGATTCACCAAAACTAGCCATTTAACCGATGCGCATCACTCTTTAGCAACTAATGAAATGATTCCCCTTCAAGTTACAACCAACAAACGTTGATTACGGTAAATTTCACTTCTTTTTTTAACAAGTGCAGTTGCCTTTTAAAATTCTTTTGCTTTCTCTCTGAATTCGGCTTTATTTCACAAGCAATAGTCGGCTTTATTTCACTTTATGAAATAATAACGCCGAATTTTGGAATTCGGCGTTATTTCGCTTTCATTAAGCGAAATAAGGCCGAATTTCGGAATTCAGCGTTATTTCGCTCGGCGTTATTTCACGGCACCGAGAGAATCCGATAAGAGTACCTGAAATTTATGACCAAACGATTGGAGAAATGAAGAGCCTAAAGGTTTATCAACCATGGCGACAAAAAGTAGTAAACAAAAAAATATTAATCCGTATAAACATTCAAACAACATTTTATGAAATTAAGGGAGGAATTCATAGTCATCACTCAAGTCAAAAATGTTCTCAAATGAACGTCTCTCTTGCTTTAACTCAAGTGTAGTCGAGAGGTAGGTACCTTAAGAATTTTCTCGACTTGAGTGATGACTATGAGCTCCGCCTCAAGTCGTACCATTTTATAGATTAATATTCCTCGAATGTTTTCGGGCCACCCTGTAAAATGAAAAATAAAGATGATGAATGTGTTATCGTAGCAAGTAATTTATAACCATCAATAGGTCATGATTAAAATTGATTTATTTCTTCAACAATGATTAAGCATTGATTCCAAATATCAACACATATATTGTAGAATCAACCTTCAAGAAATAGACAGTATTTTCGATTCACTAATAAAAGGCACAATATCATTGATATTTCTTGAAGTTCAGTAATATTACCCTTATCATATTAATAACAATATAAAATTGAAGTTATATTTACAAAATATTCTATATCTATAAATGTGGTGGCATTGTAGGTCACAATTTGTGTTTTTATCTATATACATTTTCCCAAGAAGGGTTTAGTTAATAATCCAAGCATATTTTGTTTCTTAATATTCATTTTATGGTGTGTATATTTTTTGTGTAGACAAAAAATAGAAAAAGGAAAAAGAATTTGTGTGGGTCGATAACAAATCCTGACCTAAGGACATCAGATATGAAATGAGTTTATGAATAAATAACGAGTGCTTATAAAGAAGAGACAAATAAAACGTTCTTGTTAAGGGTGGGTCTTCCTCGTAAATGTATGGTACTACGTGCACAAAACTTAATATATCTCCTACATTTGAAAAGATATTTTGATGAAATAAAATTTATTATTTAGTCCATGAACATATCTTAAAACATATGTCCTCAATTTTATGTTTTACAAAAGTTTGTGCTTTTTAGGGAAGGAATTACACATTTTTTCCCCTTTATTTTGGCTGATTTATGCATCCCCTCAAGGGGCTCTCGTGTGATTTGTTTTTTTATTTTGTTGTTAATGTTTTTCAACTGTCAATGAATGTATGCTTTATGTAGGATAAAAAAAAAAAGAAAAAAAAATTATTTGAGCTACAAAGTGGACGTAAGTTCACACTAATTTAAAGCTCGTTTATTGGCGCAGTTTCTTAAATTTTCAACGGAGCCAAACAATATTTTTTTTTTATAACAGAAAGTAGATACTTTATTTGAAACAAAACAAAAAATTATTTTTTTCCACTTTATACGTCTGAAAAACTTATATATACACAAACAATACTACTTTTTTCTTTCCCCCGTTGGGGCTGGCATGTTTTATTCTTAATATTTTTTGTTTTTAATTTATTCGAATCTCTTATTATTTTTGTAAAATGTGCTGTAAATTTTTTTGCAATTTTATATTGTTTAGACGTAAAAATTTACAATTCAAAGTATCTATACACATGGTAGTTTTCCCAGGTTGAAATGCCATGTACAACTTTATTATTATTATTGTATTTTATTTCAATATTTTTTGCTAAAGTTCCAAGTTAAGAAAACAATATCACACGGATAAACAATTTTATATTTAATTTTGAAAAAGCATCTTTTTAACGATTTTGTTAATCCAAATACGCACACAACGATATTTAGTTCACGAAACTTCCGTCGAAAGAGAATATTATATTTTCGCTGTTCGCACTCTCTTTAGAATCAACTTTTTTTTTGTGGTGATACACAAAACACAAATGGTATGGTGAATGGTGTACATCAGCGTTGCCGCCGAGAAAAGAAAATGCCGTGTCACATTTTAAAAACTGCTTGCCATGAAAAAACTATAAATCTTCTGTTAAAAAAATAAAACTTTATTTCTGTAATTTATTATATAATTTTCCATCAATATTAAAGTAAGATATAGGCAATGATAAAGTGTGCGATATTGAAATGTTTCGTGCCACTGTGCCACAAGAAAAAATTGTCGTGTCAAAGAAGCACGATTGGTTAACTTCGGCAACGCTGGTGTACGTACGATTCGTAGGTATCGTCGTCGTCGCTGTCGTCCAAGTAGGTATATGATATTTTTGTTTTTTTTTCTACTTGGTTTTGGAAGGAAACTTATGGATGTGGGAATAATGCTGAAAAAGATTTTATTCGTTAATTATATAGAAAAAGAGTCTCAGGGAATCGTCTATAAAATGAGTTAATCTTATCGAATCTTCAAGGTTGAGGTGTCAAAAGGAAGAAGAAATTGAGATCTATGTTTCTGTTTCAGAATAATTGACGTAGGCACTTGGGCTTGGGCACAATTAAAAAAAATCCAAAAGGAAAAAGGTACGTACTTAGGCATATTATGTATATACATGCACACTTGACCGGTGCATTTTCATATCCATATCCAATCCATTTGCCTAGTATAGATTTATTTGTGTCTTCTCGTGAGTGATTGATATTATATAATATGTAAATATTGTGTGAGAGCCTTTGTCTTTTTTTTAATTTTTGGTAGGTTATCGGAACCTATCTATAAAACTTTTCGTTGTCAATTGGATAGCGCCAGTAAGGAAAAGAAAATCGATTTTTGTTTTGTTTTTCTTGGTGGCTACACAAGCATACATATGTTTATGATGATGATCGTTGTTTTTGGTGGTGTGGTTGGACACGATTAGTAAATTGTGAGATAGTGGGAAGAGGGAATGTGTATATTGCAATTGTATATCTATGTTCCTATTTTTATTTTGAAGCGATTTTTTTTTCATTTCGCGTGTTGACGGACATGGAGTGGTAGGTAATTGCAAATAAGAATGTGTGTGACTGAAATGTCTTTTGTATGATTTTTTTCTACGTAGGTATCTAGCCTGCAATGAAAATACTCATTTTTCTTCACTGGCACCTAAATAAAAGCATTAGGTAAAAATAAATCAGAAATGAAAATTATCAGATTTTACCCATTATTTTCAAATTATTTGGGGTTGATTTTGTTGAAAAAATAAATGGAAAATAATTTAAAAAAATGCAATTTGAATGATTGAATTGTTGTTTGCCAAATAACTAATATACTTCAATCAAAATCTGTGAATGTTAAAAAGTAACTTGTTCACAAAGAGCCTCAGAAAAAAATTTACAGGAAAATAACTGTGACCGCCGGCGGGTCAGATGCCATGTAACGGTTTTGTCAGGTGCTATGTGACCCATATGACATATTTTTTTTCGAAACAAAACTTTGGAACAATTTAGAAGAGTCCTAGCACAATCTAGCACTGGTTTTTAAATTTGAAAATTCGAAAAAGGGAGCTGCCAGGAAGGCAAAATTGCTAAATTAGTGCAAAAGTTTTCGCTGTCTAAAACCTACAATTTTTAAGTAAAAAAAAGAAAAAAGATCAACACAAACCAGCACAAATGTAGCACAACCTGGTTCATTTGTCAAAAATTCCAATTTGAAAAAAGGGAGGCTAACTTCACACTTTCGGGAACATGTTTTTTGAGCTTTTTATCCACAGTTTCGATTTTTTTTCAAAATAAAAAGAGAAAAAACTTCGTATTAGGGTACCACAACCTTGTAGAGTTTTTAAAAAATTTAAATTTGGAAAAATGGGGGGAAGCACCTAATTTCTGAAAATCAAATTTTTGGATCTAGTTTTCGCAATTTTGAAAGTTTTCAAAATTCACCCCTTTGCAATAAACCCTAAAGTAATTTTCAAACAGGTCAAATAGTTATATTGACCTACTTTACACTTATCTTACATAAAGCTTCCTAAAAAAAACTATTTCAATGTACCTACCTACCTACATGTGTAACGTAAAAATAAAAATAAATGTTTTTCTTAGAAAAAGGTGGTTTTGGTTTTTTTTTTTAATTTCTTGAGAACGACATAAAATTTTTGCATCCGGTTTTCTTATTAAGACTTAAAATTAATAACAGCATTGAATTTTGAAATTAAAATTAGCACTTAATTACGTAAAATTTTGAAAAAAATGAATTTGAATTTTTTTTTCAAAATTTTGACTTTGAAAATTAATATTTCAAAAACTATTTCTTAGAATAGATTTATTTAAACACAGAATGAAAGAAAAAGTTATTGGCTTTTCAAAAACGTATCGCACAGCATTGTGAATGAAGCCGTTGATTTTAAATAATTTTTTCCCCATTTTAAGTCAGTTTTTTCGAAAATTGCCCCTCCCGGCTAAACGGAGGGGAATAGACCCCCCCTCCCATACGATTTTTTTCTTGTCTCAACGCAACCTACACGCCCTAGCATTTTGTCGCATTACTCATGACTCACCCTGTATATAAAACTAGCTGTTTTGGTGAACTTCTTTCCGCAATTTTGAGTTTTTTAGATTTTTTCAATTTTCCAAAATTTAAAACTTTCGGCTCCATTGTGTGAACCTGGTTCAATAAAAATCCAACAAAGAACTCCCAAGCAAGTCGGATAATTATTCAGCCGAGTTATCCGCGTACAAACAGACACCAATTAATTTGTATTTATATAGGTACCTATCTACATAGGTATATAGATTAGGTTATATTACACCTAGAGGTAGGTACCTACATCCAAGATGATACAAGTTCTAAAAACTCAGAGTTGGGCGATTTCGCATGTTTATTAACATACCTATGCCTCCCTGATTCCAAACATCAAAAAATGATCATAGGGCATACCTATATACATAGCTAGGAATGTAAATGCTGCACGACTTTTCTGTTTGGTCATTTTTATTTTTATTCTGAAAACAAAATGTACATAGGTAGGTAGGTTTTCCCACGTGACAATGAAGTGAAATCTGACAACAACAAAAATCGAAAGGAAATCTCAAATTTCGCACATTACAAATGAACAAGTTACCTTATTCTTCCAACATCCTTACTTGTAAACTCCAAAATTCACCCCTTTGCAATAAACCCTAAAGTAATTTTCAAACAGGTCAAATAGTTATATTGACCTACCTCACACTTATCTTACATAAAGCTTCCTAAAAAAAAAACTATTTCAATGTACCTACCTATACCTACATTTGTAACGTATATTTATGCATGTTCATTTGATGTGTCCTGACCTTCATCAAGATCTCGATCGAGTCACAAACGAGTTCACATTTTTTTGTTACTGTTTTTCCAGTTCCAGCAACAGCAAGTGAAATTGAAGAAAAAACAACTAAACGAAAAGAGAAAAAAAATGACTCACATTTTAGCTATACCTACTCATGTGTTTTGAAAACAAAATTGAAAAATATCCCTTCACCCTTCCATAAACAGAAAGCATAGAACTCATCATTCCCATTCAAATCGAAAGGATGACAAAACAACAAACCCATTTTGAAAAGAGAACAAGAGTAGTTGAGCGTATCAAAAACAATAATGAAGAGAAAAGAATATCGCACTACCACATTGAAATACGTTTACATGAATTTTAAATTCCATTGTCATGAAGACCCACCCTTAATATTTGCTTGTAAATATTTTACGTAAAATTCAAAAGTTTTAAGTTTAATTACGTTTAAGAACTAATAGATTGATAAAGTTTTTTAACATTTGATAAAAACTTCATATTAAAGAGCTTTTATACAAAGTAGAGCATTTATATAAAACAAAAATCAGCATTCGTCTCCAAAATGAAAAATGTTCTCTGCCAAACCATCAACATACTTGAGAATGGAGAATAAGGATGTACGAAACATCTGGGATTCTCTCCAAGGAACTTGCCTTCAGAAAGCAAAATTAATGCTAGGAGCTGTAAAGAGGACACTACATGGGGTGATGTCTAGGAAAGAAAATGATGTCTAGGAAAGAAAACGGTTTTCAAAGCTTGGCCAATGTGGCACTCTTTTATCATAGATGTAGAAAACACTCATTGTCTGCACAAGTTGCATGAAAGAAGCAAATAAGAAGTATACCGAATTCAAAGTAGACAGTGCGGAGAGTATGTATGTATCTGGGCTTGGAAGAAATTTCTACAACGGCGCAACTGGTGCAAACCATGCTTTTCAGGAACTGAAACACACCAATATTAAAGCAAAATGCAGGAGGGTTCTTCACTAAGTCAGTGCGGCGGTGAAAAACTTCAAAAAGGGAAAAGCCTTTGGACCAGACGGGATCTCACTGATTTCTGGAAAAAGATGGGAAACATTGGGTTAGATGACTCATACTTCTCATCTCTAAACTTATCAGCGAAAACCAAAAGCATTCACCGAAGTTTATGAACAATGCTCAAGGTAAACTTCTTGTTGATGACGACAAAATTCTTCACAGGTTGCGACAATATTGAAAAGAATTTTTAAATGAACAGTTTCCCAAACTGTACTTTTCAGCAGAGGCACCAAACAACGAAGAAGTGCCGGACATCACAGTCGAAGAATTCAGTGCGACGGTGAAAAACTCCAATATTTTATGTTTAATCAACAACAGACGCTATTCAGAGTGTAAGAATCAAAAAGGTTGATTCCTCAAGTAATTTGCATGACGTGTTTGTTGACCTTGAAAAAGCAGTCGATAGACAACCACGAGACCTGATATGGGTGATGGCCCTACGACAACGAGTATTTACAGAAATCTGCGGGCGGATGGTCATAGATATGTACAAGCAAGTCAAAACTTAGTTTTTTCTTAATTGAAGTTGGTGTTTACTAAGGAAGAGTCTTAAGTCCTTTGCTTATTAGAGTTCTTGAACATCTATTTGTAAGGTTACTTACACGAAACAGATCCATTTCTTTTTTTTTTTTTTTGCGATAGAATTACTATAAGTGAAGATCCTTCATCCTTACAAGGAGCACTTGATGTATGATTGGACCTTTTGAAGTGAAATTTGTGGCAAAAACCATATCATCACAGCTAAAATATTTACTTATTTTTTTAAAGCGAACGAGTTAATAAGTTGCGAAAAGTAAGTAAAAAAAATAACATATAATATTTGAAATTCCGAGCGAACAGATTTGCACCAGGCGAAACATTTTCCGGGCGAACTTCACAATAAGGCTGAATACTTGTGCTGCTCATGTTCATATCTACTCAGGGATATTGCGATCATTATTTGAACGGAACAGGAACAGTGCATCTAGCAAGAGGCAGTGTCCATGAAAAAAAATACATAAGGTGTACTCAGGATTCAAACCCAGGCCTCTGCCGTGATAGTCCGACTCATTAACGCCACTTGTTGTAGTGCTTCCCACTCAAACCGCAGCGACGCCATTGCCGCAAAATTAAAACCGCAGACGGCGCAGATTGCCAGAACTTTTGTTGAAATTTCTCTTAATCTCTCACCAAGTCTGCCATTAGCTTTGAATAAAGAGGACCATAAGAAAAAAAAATGCACACTGGGTATTCACTAGACGAATATAACGAAACCCCTGGTTCGACGAAGAGTGCCGATTGTCGCATGTAGCTAAAAATTAGGCTAACCCAACCAGGAAATGCTGCAAACTAGAACCAGAGTTTCTGGAAGAGCAGTCCACAAGCTTTATGGAAGAACAAAGCTATTCTATTAAAACTTGAAACTCTTAACAGCATCAGAAATGATTTTTAGAAGTTTTACCAAAAGGTCATTTCGACAATGATGATCCAAATTTTCGTCGCACATAGTCACTCAGAAAAAAAAAATTGTCCGAAGAATTTTCCATTCTTGTAACATTGTGATTTAAAAATTGTTGACTCAACAAATAGTTGTTGAAGCAAGAACTCATTTTTGATTTTTCAAGAATCAAAACGTCAATTTAAAAATAAAATTCTTGAAAAAACAATTTAAACATTTTTAAACATATTCAAAAACGGAAAATTGTTGGCTTAAGAACAAAATTTTTGTTTCAAATATTTTTATTGGCAATATATCCTTTTGAGAATCAAATTGTTGAGCCAACAATTCGTTCTCCAGTTAACAATTATTATCAAGAATATAAAAAGTTGAAATAACAATGGAAAATGTAATTTTTTTGTATTATTATCTGATTTCAAGAATTATTTCTTTACCCAAGAAAAAAAATATTTTTTTTAAAATCAACATTAAGTTATTTTGAAAACAACCATAACAATTATTGTTATGAAATTGAAGATAAAATCATTGTTCTAATGTCAACAGTCTGTTTTCATTAAGTAAAAACCTATTGCGTTTTCTACCCTGTTCAATTTCAAAACCCTTAAACTTCTTCCATTTCACAGGACACAGTAAAAATATCTCTCATTTTCTTGGGGTATATTACATTTGTTTATTGTATTGTATACTCAATAGCATATTTTGTATATATTGCATTTGCATACTCAACAATAAAAGTTGTTGGTACAAGTATTGCATACTTACTTGAATCGTTTTTTTTTTTGTATATTATATTTACAATCAATTCTTGAGATTTAAGTATAAATTGTTACTTTTCCAACAACTAGTTCTTGGCACAAACATTTGTTCTTGGAACAACAATTTATTCTTTAACTCTTGCAAACCTAACTGTAAAATTATCTCTTAGAAGAAGTGCAAAAAACAGTGGAAATCATTGTCTTGTGAAATGCGATCGGTATAACAGTGAAAAAATTGAAAGAAAACAATTAAACAAATAAAAGTGCGATCGGCGCGTGCAAGAATGTTATAAGTGGAAAACAATTAAATTAAAAATTTAAAATGAACGAAAAAGAACAATTAGTGATAAATTATAACGAAGCTGAAACCCTGGAACTTTTATTAAGTTGGGGATTATCCTGCGATGGGATATCTGCACTAGATGAGTGCCGCATAGCTTCTTTTGATGTAATCAAATTTTGATGTTATCAAAATTCTTAATGGACATGACATTGAAAATGTGTTCCAAAAAAGAGAGCTTATGGCGTACCGAATAAAATTTAGATACGGTCTAAATAAATGGATGGAAGCTAATTATGTAAGTACGAACTAATATTTTGAAATAATATATATATAGCTAGCTATGCAATACGTTATAACCCTCCAGTGGGTGCGTGATTTACACACACTGTAACTCTTAAAATTTATTGTTGATTTATGGGTAGGTTTATTTAAGTATGTACATATAGCTGTCGATAATAACTGAAAACTGAAAAAATCTAAAAACATACATTAATTTTTTTTTAAATTAAATATCTTTTTATTTTATTCTTTAGGTCGACTTAATACCATGCTGCCAGAGTGACAAAACACTTTCCATGGTATCAGAATGGCTTTCATCGGATACATTACATGCCAGCTCCTCAACGTTTTCTAAAAATGTTTTCGAATTTCGAGGAAAAACAAGTGTAACTTTAAATAACTCGGAAGAAGTTGTTCGTTTTTATTAATACTTTATTTTGCATTAAATTTATTATTTATGTACATTATTTTTAAGTATGGCTAATATGAAAAAAAAATATGAAATTCGTTAAATTAGAAAATTTTTAGCGTTTTTTCTGCTTCATCGTCTATGTTTTATTTTGTTGAAGAAAAAATTCTTCGTTTACTGAAACCAAGGGGTGTTTCAAAGGTAAGTTTAAATTTAAACCTAAAAATGTTTTTATAGGTATCAACTTTATTCTTAAAGTAATTTGATGAGCAATATTCAACACTACAATTTCCGGAAATCCCACATTTTTATTTTTTGAGCCAAAAATTTAATTTTCAACGCTTGCATTCTTAAGTTAAGAATTTTAAGAACTTGGGTTCATTTCAAAGTACGAAAATTGTTGGGCCAAAGTATAAAATTCTTGATATTACAATTTTTTTTCTGAGTGCGTCAAATAAAGAACAAAGGAATCAAGAAGCTTCCTAGGTGCTTATCAACTTTGGTTGGAAATTTTTAGGTGACTCCCCGACCTTTTTTTTTTTTTGTTTTGCTTGTACATATCCATGAACATCTGCATGTCGATCAATTATTATTCTTTGCAGTAAGATGCCGCTACATGTATTGGAAAGCTCAGTCTAGGAAACTGTTCATTTAAAAATTCGAAGAATTAAACTTAGTTTAATTAAAAAAGCATTCAAATATCCAACACTCCTATGGCTGTATGGATACAATGGGATCAAGATTATTAAACAACCATAAACTGAAAAAAAAATCGATTCTTTAAATACAAAAATAAATACCTTCATGTCGTTCTGAAAAAAAAAAAAAAAAAAAAATCATAATCATAAAAACAATGTGACACAAATTAACTGCATTTGTCAATTTGTGTCATATTGTACAGAAAAAGGCTTTTAATCTAACAAAATAAAAAAAAAACAGCCACGAAAAGGGTAAACTTTAGAAAATAGACTAAATTACTATTCTCAAACCCTCTCCGTCTACGACGATGGGGGTAAATGCCGCCCCTGAGAATGCCATAGCCGGCTTAAACATCGCATTGTGTGTATTTAACTGTATATCGCACGCTTGGTTAGCCAGCATCAAGGACTTTCATTTTAATCGATTTAACAAATAAAGTTAAAAGAAAAACGCCACACACAACAAGTCCTTCTCGAATTACGAAACGATGGTGACGCGACGTTGTGGGGGTAGGCGGATAACAACGGAGTGGAGACAATGAAAATATACATGGGCACATCAACCAGGGACATTTTATTTTATTTATTGTTGTATTTTCTAGCGGTTACTGATAGTATAAGTGGCTATAAAATATCCCTATAGAAACAAATTCTTACACATTCAAAAATGCCAATGTATTGGTTTATACAATTTACTGCACACAGAATTGGTTTTTGGGTGTGGTATCGCCTGTTTATTTTTTAGTGGCAAGAAAATGACACACACAACAACAACAACAATAACAAAAATGAACACTTTATTCGACGTCGACAGTGGATGTTCCTAATCGATTTTGCTGTCGGCTATAACATTTCGTAAAGTCTTCATGAAAGGAAAAATTAATTATATTGGAAATTGATGTAATCGACATTATTCCAGTATGAGTGATTACAATCGATTTCCCTTAAGTTGTATGACAATTTAAAGTTTGATATACCTATAGAGATATTGGGTCGAGAATCAAGGATACAAAGAGGATATTTGACGAATTGACCTGATTCATAAAAAAGGCACTTGCTTCGCACAAACTTAATTTGGGAGAACTTACCGACTGTGTTGCTAAATATATACCAACTAGTACGAGTCAATTAAAAAACTAACAGTATATAGACTATAGAATCTCAAAAAGATGAACAGATCCAAAACAGTTTGAGTTATTGAGTTATTGATTTTTTGAGCATCGAAAATTGCTAAAGGAAGAAACATATATATAAAGAAAACAAAAAATAAAAAAAAAACATAAAAAAACACAAAAAAAATTAGAAAACTAAAAAATAATAAAAAAACTAAAAATATTACAAAAATACAAAAAAATTAATAAAATAAAAAAAATTATAAAAATTAAAACAATAAAAAAAATTTAAATAATAAAAAAAATTAAAAATATTTTTTAAAAATTAAGAAAACAAAAATATTTGTTTCAAAATTAAAAAAAAAAAAAATAATTAAAAAAAAACAATTAATTAAAAAAAACACAAATTAAAAAAAAACATAAAATAATTGAGGAATAAATAAAAATAAAATAAGAAAATAATTCCAGAAAAATGAATCGATACATCGTAGCACAAGTTTTTTTTTAAATTCATCGAATTGGAAATTTTAATATCGTTTTTTTTTCTATGAACGTACGGAGTTATGGCACCAGGATGGCCGTATTTATTCATAACGTTTAAGTGTGATCTGAAGTGGTCAAAAATCACGCAGTCGCTTCACTTTGGCAAAAAACGATCGTCACGAGATCGTTGTAGGACGAGTTTTTAAGCAGTAACAAACACTTGAGAATTTCATCACAAAGCAAAACAAATTCGGAGATTTTAAATGCTGGATGTACTCTGTAAAGTGTGGAGTTGCAGAAACGGTGACTATCGCATTCACAAATGATTTGTCAACAAACTTCGTCCTGATCAATTAATGAAATCGTCACTGTTGCGATTCCCGATCCGAAAACTGATCCCGAACTTTTTAAAATCGTCAAGACTCAAATTATTTATGGCTTATGCTCTGAACAAAATTGAAATTGCCATTGAATCAGCAAGTGGATGATTCAAAGAATTCTGCGTTAGCGAAAGTATAGCAGCAATCTAAGACAATCATATCAAAGACGAGTTCTCGTTTTGAAAGCCCTGAATAGCACGCTTTTTGTCAAACGCTGCCTGTCATTACAAAATCAACTCAGGAAGATGAATCGAAGGCTTTATGGCAATACGTGAAGGTGAAGACATTGCAATTAAAAACGAGCATGCAAGTTGCTTTGCTAAATGACCAATCTCTTGCAGAGTCCTCCAGGCAACTGTTGGAGATG
This sequence comes from Baccha elongata, assembly GCA_951217065.1. Classification (NCBI taxonomy): domain Eukaryota; kingdom Metazoa; phylum Arthropoda; class Insecta; order Diptera; family Syrphidae; genus Baccha; species Baccha elongata. The sequence goes on along the minus strand of OX578274.1, from coordinate 19,499,161 downwards.
TGCAATTGCGTGATTGCAGTCGTCTTACGTCACCGTCCTCATACCGAATGTTTTCCCAAATATCGATCAGAATTATGATGACCATGATTGGCTGTGTACACTAGAGGTTTTGGCTGCGAAAAACTAGGAAATCGATCAGTTAAATTTCGTCGTTCAAAGTCAAATCGCCGGTAAGTTACGTTGACTTCGTTATGAACAGAAACGTAATTTTCGAATTCTTCGGTTGCTACGACCTTGCCGCCACAGAATTTTAAATTAAAAGTAGCCTAAGTTAGTTGCACCGAAATTTTGTAACGGAACTCGTTTGATTGTGAAGAGTTTCAAATCAAATGGAAGATGTTTTTATTCTGCTGATTCCGCTTATTGAGAAAGATTTGCCATCGTATTTCAGCTTCTTCAATTTTTCGAGTAGATTCCTTTCGCTACGATAATTAATTTTGAATTCCCATGTTTCTTACGTGGTCAATGTCTAGTGCACATGGTGTCAAAAGAACGAAAAATATTGTGTACCATAAATCTCTTCAGTGAAAAAGCGGAAGGTTAGGCCGACATGTCAATCTTTGAGGTTAAATTGAAATATATTGTATAGACATTGTTATACTTAAAAAAAATAAACAATAAAAAGACTAAAAATAGCCAAATTAAATATTATTAAGTGGAGTGTATACGAATGAAATTCAATTTTAAAGGTTTTGTGGCCTTAACTCCAAGTTTTGGCTATTTTTAGTCTTTTTATTGTTTATTTTTTTTAAAACTATTTATTTTGCTTGGCCACGAGCATAACACCTTAATTCTAATGTCTAACATCAATCAAAGTTCTTTAGAAAAATAAAATTCACAGTGAGTTTTCTCTGTAAATTTTATATAACAGTCGGTAATCATCGACAATAATTGCGTACTATGGAAGGTTTGATGTCATCTAGCTGATGAGCCCACCATCAGACATTGTTATACTTTAGTTATTTCCATTGCATTTAGTATAATTATTGAATAAAAAACTTGAATTGGCGGAACGAAGCTTACGGGGTCAGCTAGTTTTTTATAACTCTGCAAACATCTGTTGGAACACTGTAATGATGAAAATATTTTGTTCATCTTTTTCAATTGTTTTGTCAAAAGAATCAAAAGGTCCAACATTTTGAGATTATTTTACGAAGTACCAAAGTTGAAATTTGGATTCCGAAGAATCTTTAAGGAAAACTTTGGTTTTGTATGGAGAAACCTTTGGCGGAATTAGCACTTTTGGGGACGAGAAAGTAGAACGATCAACAGCGGTACAACAAATAAGTACTTACCCATTTCAGGAGTAATACAATTTATTGGTATTTTAAAATGAGTTGCACCAACATTAGAAGGTGCATTTTTAAAAATTAAAAATACTTGGTAAGAACCTTGGATTTTTATTCACCACACTTGGGTCTTTTTCATTAGAGTAAACGAGAGGAGAACATATCAATCGAACAATTTAAACGTTCTCTATGTCTTGCATTTTTTAAATTTATTTGGAACAAAATGGGTCTTTAGTTTATTGGCCCTTTTAAAACTGAAAGTGGTTGGTGCAATTGTAAAATGCCGTTTTAAGATTTAACAACCCAATAAATATTTAAAAGTGTTTGAAGAAACTGGCAATTAATTCAATAAAAATCTGATTAGATAAATCTTTGAAATTGGTTATCTGCCATTTAACTAAATCTTAAACAATATTTTTTTTATTAAACGATTAATGTCCACTGTCCAGCTGCACCAAAAAACATTTTAATTTTATATCCGTTACAGCAACGTTAGGGGCCGGTTATATCGATCAGGAAATTGAATCAGGAAAAATGTTCAAGTTGATTATTAGCCATGAATTCATCTGATTTAAAACAAAAATGTTACACTTATCGATTACAAATAACTCAAAGAATTTTGTGTGTCAAAAAAATGTTCAATTTAACAAATATTTGTTGTAAAAAATGAATTTATTTATTTTCCTGATTGAATCAGCTGACAGCCGTTTTTAAAGAAATGAAGCAAATCGTTCCAATTATTTGAGTTCAATTTTCACTTGTTCCACTGACAGATTTCTGTCAAGAAAATTTTTTCGTTTGCATTTAAATCAGGAAAACAGCCTGTCCACTGACAAGTTTTTCCTGATCGCTATAAAACATCAGGAAAAAAATTCCTGTTCTCATTTTTTCTACTTTTCCTGATGGTTTTTCCTGTTCGCTATAACCGGCCCCTTAGGCGGTGAATTTTAAATAAAAAGAAAAAAAATTGTCTCAACCCTGGGTGTGGTAGAATATTTCATTAGAGTAAATGAAAGGAGAACATTATCAATCGAACACTTTCAACTTTTTCTCTTTCTTGTATTTTAAGTTTTAAATATCAACAGTACTTTAATTTCAGATTATTTTAAAAAGTATTAGAAACAAAATGGGACTTCATTTGTTCTTTTAAAACTGAAAGTTTTCTTATTTGCTTCATTCAAACTCAGTTGTGCTGTTTCTTTCGAATGTTGTTGTGGAGCACTAAAAAATAACATAAGTTCATCCTTAAATTAAGCTTTAAAATTAGTGCTAAGTAAATTCTAACTATAAATAATGAAACACCAAAAATAAAAATACATACCAATTTCCTAAAAGCAATCTGTTACAACCTTCAAAAATTGAAATAATATAAAAATTCAACGTAATTTTTCGTTGAGGTTAAAATGTTAAAACCTACGATGGATTGCAGAGACAAGTTGCTCTATTTGCTGCAATAAACAAATATAGGCATGCATAATTTCCAAAACAAATAAATGCGCAATAGCTTCAATTCGTTTTCATTCTCAAAAACAAAATAAATTATTTTTTAATTTACAATATAAATATGACATAAACAAGTACCTAGTTATAGAAAGAAACAAAGAAAGATGCAAAGTCTGATCGAGAAAAATGACAACAATGTGCGCCTGGCGTCATCTAAATGATTCAAAGTCATCACTTAAATATATTTCAATGCAAGTAGAGATGCTATCACTCTTGCATTCGTTTTTCTATCTTCAAGATATTTTTTTTTATAGAAAAATATTTTTTTTTTTTATATTTTTCAAGTTGCGTAATTTTCATATCAGGAAAATAAGACACACGAGATATTGGATTCTTGAAATTCGAATCATCAAATGTGTTACATATGTGTGGTGTGTGGTGTAGTAGGATAATGAATGATGGATGGAGAACATGTTGTATTTCATTAACCAACTTTTACATAATCAACGAAAGATATGTTTGTTGACGTTGTTAGCCACAACAGAACATGGTTTTACTCTACAAATTATGATTGCACTTCGTTTGGATTTACAAATTAAATTAAGCAAGAAAGAGAGAATTAAATCATGTACAAAAACAATAAAAATGATTGATATCGATTACGCGATACCCTATTTTCATTTTAACCGGTTTCGTCATTCCATATTTAATAGACAAGTTAAGTGGTTCAATATTATTGAGTGGTTTCTCTGCTAAAAGATTTTTTAACGTCCACATTGATACCAAATCGAATTTGAATGAAGAATGATTTAAATTCAATTTTTGGAATAAATTAAGAAACAATATATATTATTTCAAAGCTTGGTAACTTTTCAATTAGCATCATTACGTGAATGACTGATTCATTAAGAAGACATTTTAATATTTTTAATTATGTTTTTCCAAGAAAGTATATCCAAAATAGTATTATATTACTTGTGTTTTAGGGTAAAAACATTGGATTGATTGATTGATTGATTGATTTGATTGAGACTGCTATTGTAGATTGGATTAAGACAATATTCGAGAGAAAACGGTTACTAGAGGAACACCACAAGATGAAGTTATCTAACCTAGTCGTAGTTATCTAACCTAGTCGTAGTCAACAAAATTATAAATTATACTAAGCAAACCTTATATAGTCAATCATTTGATATCAATCATAATTCATTATTTGTTAAAACGTATCTGTATGCGTGCAATTGATTGACGAAAAATCAAAACACTCGATATTGCATGATGAGAGATTTATACATACAGTCAAACTTCTCTATAACGAACCTTCAAGGGAACAAAAAAATGCATTGTTATAAGAAAGTTTTATACAAAATTCGTAATAAAGAACCTAATTCATATGAGATATTTTTTAAGGGAACAAAATACAATTCGCTATAGAGAGAATTAGATACGTTATAAGGAAGTTCGTTATAAAGAAGTTCGTTATAAAGTAGTCTTAATTCCATCAGAGATATTGTGAAATCCGCACTAAAAGAGCTGTCTTCTTGGGCAGCGCAAAATGGCTTTGTGGTTAACCCTGGACATCGAGTTTGTTCTATTCACGAGAAAAAAGGAAAAAAGGAATTGATGGATACATTTTTCACCTAATCCAACTTTCATCACCATCTTTCTACCACAAATGTTTCAGAGTGATTTTTAAACAACAAAAAAACTAAAATGCAAATTACGAAAATGACAGTACGGAACTGATATACATTGGATGAAGTTTAAACTAATAAAAAATGAAAACAAATAATTCGACTTTTATTTAGTTTTTTTTTTCAAATTTATTTATTATGACATTAATACTTATACAGTCATGGAAATGACATGAGTAACAAACTAAATCACGTACCTTATCTTAACGTTCGAAAGCTAATTTTTTTAGTTTTTAATATAACAATTGTTCTCTGCAATAAAGTAAACATACTCTATAATAATGGAAGTTTTCAAAAAATCAATAAAACAGTGCAATGGGAATGATACAGTTGTAAACATATCAGATTGCTTAGCATACTGGAACAACAGTAAATATATACATGTGTATATGTTAAGAAAATTCTACGAATGACGAGTATAACGATGCCGACAATGCTGGCGACTACAATGTATACAAGTCAGCATTCGAGTATTGCAGAAAAGCCATTGATGGTGATGGGGTATCTTTCCGTTTCTATCAATCTGTATCTGTCAGGTTGCATGTGTAGATACTTTGTGGTCTAATTTATCGAAACCCTTTCACGATATGTATGTATGTTTCAAATGGATGTTGGATGTTATGATTCATTTTGTTCTCCTTTTGTTGATTCAATAGAGTTTGCGATAAGCTGCCCCAAACTAAATGCAAACATGAAGGGGAACTTTTTAATGAATGAGTGATGGATGGATGTTGGCTTTGGATCGAGAAGGAGAATGAGAACGACACATCGAGATTTAACTTTTAATGCATTTTGTTGTTAATGAAGCTCTGACATGAATACTTTTGTATGTATTGTAAGTATTTAGGGGATTGTTTCACAAATAAAAATTGAATAATGACTGATGATAAAAACAAAATTGATTTTGGTTTCAAGATTTTATAGTGTTTGCCTATGATTTGATTTGTTAAGAGTTTCTTAATTTTATGACCTAAATTAAGTTATTTAAACAAAATTAAAAAAAAAAACCAAGAAAAATAGGAAAGGCGAATTAATATTCTAAGAACAATGCGTTCAAAACGAACAAACAAGATTAAAAGAATGTAAAAATGCATAATTTGTAATTTAATTTTTTTTTTCAATTTAAGGATATTTTTTAAAAAACTTTCTTTCCCGTCGGAACGGAGGGGTATAAGGAATTTTTCTTTTTTAGTTCAGAGCAGATTCTGAGTTTTCAAAAAAAAAAAAAAAAAAAGCTGTGTTTTTTATTACAGAGCGTTCAGAGCACAAAATTTTGGTTTCTTTTTTTAGTTTAGAGCATGATCAGAGCTCGCTCTATGAGATCAGGCAATCGATGTGACATTTGACAGAAGAAATAAGAGACAAAAGTATTGATAAACAATTGTTACATCGATTATGCAGTCAAAAACAATTAAAATGGAGGAAGAAGCTATTCGTTTTGCAGAAGGTACAAATAAATAATTTTATAAATAATGGCGCAAAATTATAGTCAACCTATATTTTGGGAATTAACGTGACACCACTTAACATTATTTCAACTTTAAAACAGTTGTCTAACTTTTACTCATGAATAAACACTTTTTTAACTTCCAGTTATTTATTCCACTGAAAGGGGTTGTTGATGAATTTATGCAATGTTTGTGTGTAGTTACATTCCACAAAAGCGATTTCAAGAGAGTGAGCTGTCATTCTCTCAGAGATTTAAGTGTGTTGCATTAAAAATATAAATATAATGCGAAGGTTTGCTGTTTTTAAAGTTTTCATTAAGAAAATGTATACTTTATGCCGTTTATAATACGGAAAAACGTATTTTTAACTAAGTTTCACATTAAATTGCTTTTTGTTTCGAGTTAAATCGAGTATAATTTTGCGCCAATATGTTTTACCAAATTAATAAAAAAAATCACGCAAATAAATGTATTTATATTTTGACGTTTTGTGCGAGCGAGTCTGAACAAATGTCATTTAATGACAGCTCAAGTGTGTTTCAAAAACAAATCTGAACGCTCAGAGCATGTTTAGTTCAGAAAACAATCAGAGTATGCTCTGAACGTTCGAACTTTGTTCAGAGTTCAGATCTGAACGAAAAAAGAAAAACGCCTCCCGCAATAAAAAATGCGCCTACTCGTTCCCTCATTTGTATGCATCTTTGAACTCGTTTGGCAACCCTTTAGCCCCGGCCAAACAGTTTGTCATTACGGACATTAAATATATGATACCACAAACTACTTTTATTCAAAAATTTAGCTGTATACTAATGAGTTGACTGCCTCACTGTTTGGGCATAGCCACGCCCCAACACCCCGACAGACAGCTGCCAGAAATGGGTTTTATTGATTATTTAAAAAAAAAATTGTATACACTAATGAGTTACTAGAAACGTACACCAGCTCCCCAACTACACAATGGCGTAAATTTGTCGTGCAACTAAAAAAATTGTCGCGCAATTTTTAATATAGCCCCTGGTAATGCTAACTTGACAGTCAAGTTAGCACTACCAACCCAGAAAAAGGATTAAATGTAATCGAAAATTAAAGAGGATAACGCAAATAAATTCAGTTTTTTGTCGTGAATTTGTCGTGCAACTAAAAAAAATTGTAGAGCGATTATTTTTGAAAATAACCCTTGGTAATGCTAACTTCACAGTCAAGTTAGCACCAAAATCAAAAAGGACAACGGAAATAATCGTCGCTTTTTTGCCGTAAACTCACCCATTGCTGTTCTTACTAACTTGACAGTCATATTTTCAGTAAAATGATATCAGTTACCTATCAAATAGTTCAAATAAAGATAAAGGCCAGGCACGCACTTTGTCAGTGCAGTTAAAAAATTGCAAATACATATTAACATGCGCGCATTACTATCTATTTTTAGTCACATCCACCTATGCGTTCGAATTCTTTATTTAATTTTAAAAGTATCGTCAAATCAGCACTAAAGTTGAAGCAGGTTGAGTGGTTTAAGAAAAATCATTTGTTAACATCAAGGAATGCTTCATTAAAGCTAAATCTGCCTTCGAACTTAATGTGGTCAGTTGCAATGTCGAGGCAGTTGAAGACTTTGTTTATCTTGACTTTGTAACTTTTGATAGCAAACTTAGCATTGAAATCGAACGGAAGATGGATATTGCTTATTTAAACATTTGATTGATAAACCCCTCACTCGATCAAGGGATCTGTTTAAAACTGGTCATGTAGAGAGAACGGGCAAGATATATCCACCCCTTAAGATCTACAAAGCCACATCAGCGATTTTTCGCAGGAGGGTGGATACCATATTTTTGGCAAAGTGACCAAGCAGAAGAACTACAAAAACTTGGTGTGTGGATTTGGAACTAATGGCGGCTAGTCCGAAATAGAACTTGCTGGAGAAACTATAGGCCAAAGAGGAAGAAGAAACTTGTCGTTTGACTTATTCATCAGTAAAAACGTAGAATGTAATTGTCTTCCAGTCGCATTTTGTTGATATCTATCTTTTTGTTTATGAAAAATCCCTTTAAATCGTTCCCATCTCTTTGTACCTATAACCATAAAAATATGTTAAGCAGTGACTTCTTGTACATATTAAATAATTATATTAAACTTATCTTTTGAATCATTGCCTCTCCATTTCAATTCAATTGTTCTCTCTTCCGTTCATTCACATCAGTCGTCTTTCAAAAGGGACTGCGGCGTTCGTCCACTTGAACCGCAACGTCTTCTTAAGTAAACACACTAAAAAACATGCGGGAGTTCGGCAGCGCGCTCACAAAATGCCGACCAAATCCAAAATAATAAAAGGGCAGGCGGCAGTTCAGAAATCCAACCATCCATGCCGTGCCGGTCGTAATGTTGTGTTCTCTCATTCATTTATTCATCTTCCACTTCTGAGGAACATTCAACGAAATCGAAATTGTAATTATTTTTTTATTTTTTTTTTGTATTTTAAAGGTCCGTGACTTTTGTATCCGAGTTTGAATATGTTTCTCTTTCTGCACGAACAATTCTTTTTGTTTTAATTGAAATCTACATGATGTCACACAAATAGATGGAAAATCGTATAATTGTTTATAATAAAGCACACACATACCCGAACAAGACAGCATGGTTTGTTTATTTATGCGTGTAGCGATTTGGTCTGTTGATTAATGTACCTAAAGCTAAAAAAATTGTTGACAAAATCTGTGTAAATATTAAATACAGACTCACAAATTTCAAAACAAAAAATGCATAGCAATTTATTATTATTACATATTTTGCTAGGTCAATAAATTGCAATGTTAATGTTTAAGTCTTTTGCCATCGAGGTAAAAAGCTTTTGCATTTCGTTTGCGAGAGATGGAGAGATTGTTGAGATGAAAAGCGAACTATACTTCTGATCCATTATTATATTTTTGAATGGTTTTTTCTTTAAATGAATATATTTTTTTTTTTTTGCACAAAGTGCACTTGAAAGTTATTGTTAACAGGCGTATAGTTCGATGTACGTACTACATAGCCTTTTAAACCGGTTGAATGGTTAAACTTAAAAGCAGAAGGCCTTGGACAGTCATTACTTTTTATTATTATTATTATTTTTTTTTTTTTTCATCTAAAACAAAAGAATTTTAAAATCTTCCATTAGTGATTTTTAGTTTCCATTTATTTTTACTTGTGCTTTTATTATCGAAGGTCTTTTAAGTAGGATTTTGATGTAAGGTTTCAACATTTACCTATACAAAAAAGTAATTTTGATAGAAAACATTTGTTTATAATTAAAAATCTAAATTTTTGTATTGTTTCAAGAATTTTGTTGCGGGAATTTCATTAGCAGGAAATGCTTCATGCAGTAATTAAATTGTTGCACGGGATGTATGAGATGTGAGTCAAACACCCTCCAGCAACCTTGGTACAGATTCGTCATCATTGTTTCAGGCCCTATTATGACTTGCAAATCGCAAGACAAAATTGGCGAATATGACTATTTGGTTTGCGACTCGCCTAATTAAATTAGCCGCAAATGTCAAAAAGTTGGTTGGATCTTGTGGCGGATGAATTTAACTTACAGAATCAATGATGTCACTAACAGTCTTTAAGACACAGACCTTACTCTGGAATACTTACAGTTGAGTTCAGTAAGGCTTTCCAGTATTCTGTCAGTCTAACTGGGGTGGGTGCATCCCCATGCAAGGACGGATCAGAATATCCAGAATATGGACAATTTCGAAAGCTTACGAGCATAATGTAAGTACTTGCTAATACAAGGGGCACTACCTGTTCAGGCAATACCACTGTTATAAAAGGTATTTACTGATCCTGAACCGACCAGAAATGACCAAGTCAGAGCTAGACGAATTTACAGGCTGGCAAAGTAATTGCACAGATTGGGTGAAATCTAAGAGTGGCAAGTTGGAACGCGAAGTATTAGCGGAGGAAGCTACGAAGCTACGAGGAGGAAGCTACGAGCTGAAATAGATGATGAAGACAAAGTGATTGGATATCTTGTGCGTCCAAGAAACCAAATGGTGAATCACTGGAAGTCAAGATTGCTCAAGGTTCTCATGTCCAAACTTACAAGGGGAATTGTGACACCCGAAACTGGAATATTGACAGTTTCATCAAGCTGATCTAGATTATCATCTTCAAGATAAAGTGACGGACCCCAAAGTTAATCAGTTATTCTTCGCTGACGATAAAGGCATTATAAGGGAAGATATATGGGTGAACGTTTCGGAGAAAAATGAGTATCGAATAAGCACCAAAAAGATAGAATACTTAATCTGCCCATATTATGATCGACTCAGGACTCACCATTCGGACATCTTTTTGCACGGAACAGTGTTTACCAAGTTTCAAAAAGTTTAAAAAGCTTGGATCATGTATCAATTACGATCTTTATCTTCTTCAGCATCTTGTGATGAAGTGCCGTAAAAACTAATATCTTATGTGACCAAAAAACGTATCCTAAGCTAAAACAAAAGCTATACACTGCACTTGATAATTCAGCGCTTATATACGGTCCCTAATTTGGACAATGTATAGGAAGTATCAGTGCAAATCGACGGCAACTGAAGTGAAGATGCTTCGCATGACAGCTGGATTGCCAAAACTTGATCGAATTAGAAGTAAGAAGATTCGCAGAAGCCTTCACGTCAAAAACACCATCGTGAATAAAATACAGCACGAAAATCTCAGCTGATACTTCATTGTACTAAGCAGGGACGCTGAGAAACTCCGTCTAAAAGCTTCATACTATCATACAACATTCCGTTACACTCGCAAAAGGGAAGAACTCCTAAAAACTCCTGAAAAAAAAAACAAATGCAACGACCACAGCATTCCGTTTGCTTCAGAAATTTAAAAATCCATAACCAGAAAGCTTTCCGACTTTTCTAATGTATACCGCGACGAATCCGACAGACACATCTGCAGTGAAGTGGGGAAGTGGGGTTGTTTTGATCCCATAGATCATAACATGGTCGAAAAAGAAGAAGATTAACTATTGTTTGAGCTAAGAAAAGTTCAATTTTAACATTTATAAAATGTTCTACAGGTACATACCAAATTTGAGGAAAATTATTTCGTGTAAGTTGAGAATATTGTGCTTATTCTTCTTCAGCTTTTTTTGTCGAAGAAGAATAAGCACAATATTCTCAACTTACACGATTATTCACATTTGTTCAAAAACTCACTAGAAAGGAAAATTATTTCAACCGTTTCGCAGGTGCTCATACAACCAGACAAGTATAGACAGGCAAAATTGACTAACTTGTTTCGTCTTTTCTGTCACCATAATGTCATCTTTGATTGTTATCTAAAACATTTTTTTTTTTGTACGAAGCAAGTAAAAATCGTTCAGACACTTAAATGTTTGCACAAAACAAACCAGTCTAAGCATAAAAAATACATTTAAGCGTCTTTCCGAATCTCTCAATTCATGAACATGGAGACATACCTACCTATGCACATTTATTTTTGATGACTTTATTAATAGAAATAGAACTCGCATAACTTGTGTGTCAATAAAAAAAAAACATTAAAAAGAAACTAATGCTACTAATTCTTTACCCACGATGTTAAATGTGAAGTTCAATGTCAACTCTGTCATCTTAAAATAAAAACAAATGTTAGATAACGTTTGTGTTCTTTGGATTTTACAAGGAAGACAATAATGGCAATCAATTCTGATGAAATTATAGTATTTTTAATGTTTTGACAGCATTTTTTAAGTGTTTTCTATCTCAAGTACATAAATTATAGAACGACATAAAAAATGCACATTCTTTGCATCTAATAAAATATATGTTTTCATTTGTCATTTCTATTTTCGAAATACACAACATTTTCTTATCAAGAAAAAGACCTAATCACTCAAACATTAAAAAACTGAAACTAAAAATACACAAAATTCTTTCTATCGGATAAAAATAAAAATAATTTCTCAATTTTGATAACAAGAAACCACTTTATGCGGTTTTCCCTTTTCTTTTATCACAACAACAGAAAAAAATATCACTTTGTGGTTGCAAAGTCGTGATAAGTGTCAACGTATAAGATAACAACTTCCTTGACTATCAATGTTTTGCTGTGGGTAGATATAAGAGCACCATAAACAATAATATGTGAATTGCGAACAAAATTAACATTATAGCATTAAATATAAATGAAACAACAATAACAACAAAACCAAACGACTGTAATATAATATTGATCTCAAGTCTCAAAGATGTTAGATATATATATGTAATTGCAATGAACTATAATTATCGTAACCCTTCATTTACTTGCACCTTATTTTCATAGCAAAATATAAACCTGCAAGAGAATCCATAGAAATTCACAACAATTAAATGAAATTTTCAACAAAGTGCCTTGAGCGATTACAGAGCAAAGATAAAACTAATCGAAGTGAAAACTGTATCAAATGTGCTACGCTTTTGTCAGAAGGTTAAAAGTTTACAAAGCTCATTATTTCAATTCTCGATTCAGGATAAGAAGAAACGTTTTGCAAAACGCAATTAATTAAGTGTTTAGTGCAATCAGTAATCATTTGCACTGAGTGATGAAAATATATCATCTTATAGAAAATTGTTTTGCAATTGGCGCCAACTGTGAGTTTTGTTTTTATATTTTTTGCCAAAACTGACTCAAAAAACCCAAAGGCACATTTGCGGAATCGGAATGTCTGTGTACACATTTTTTTGGTGCGCCCAGCAAAACTCACGCTTGCGGAATTTAGCCCCAGACTTCATCGCGGAATACATTTGACTACGATTTTGGAGCAACGTGAACTTTGTTACCTTTGATTCTCCTACGCAGGTAGACTACCATTTGGTAGCAAGATTCATGAAGTCAGGTTTGAAAGTTCTGAAAGTGATAGATAGGTGCATAAAATGGAGGTTCTGCGAAACCCTAAACCGTTATTTTACCTTGCAAAATAATACTGGGAGAGCTTTATGTATGAACACAAAGAAGAGGGACAAAATTCTGGTTCAAATCATCAACAGCTTATTTTTCAAAAGACTTCGGCTCTTCAATACTTTACTGAATGAAATAAAATCGGAGAATAATTACATGAGGTTCAAACGCGGCGAAATTGTTAATTTTGTAAAATCTCAAACTTCAAAAATTTAATTACTTTTGTTTATATAACTAACTTCTTCTTCTTCATCTTTTCCGACGATATTATGATCTCGAGTGGGATAACAACTTTCCCACATTACCGCTTCTCTACTGATCTGCTTGTGGGGTTCGTCGGGTTGACCTCAGAAAGTGTCGGCAAGCTTCCCGGTTAAGGATTGTTCCATGTCTGAGGCCAACTGAATGCTGGTGTCGTTGCATTTGTTTTCTCCAGGTGTTCTTGGGTCTGTCTCTCTTCCGCGATTGTACTGGAATGTGTATGATAATGCTTTTTGGACGGGGTTCTCAGCTTTTCTCCTAAGTACATGACAGTACCAGCTGAGTTTGTCGTGCTGCATTTTTTGAACGATGGTTTCTTTGACGCGGAAGCTTTTCAGGATCTTTCTACTACGTATTCGGTCAAGCTTTGTCACTCCTGCTGTCATGCGAAGCATCTTAGTTTATATAACTAACTACTCATTTAAAATGCTCTTATAAACACAAATTATAAAAATATGTAAACTCTATAAAACTTTGTAAAATTATTAATAGTTGGAAATACTAAATAACTAAATATACATACATACATACAAACATGAAAATTAAAAAGATTGTGAAGAACAAAATATGTGCTATTCTCTGTAACTATCTTGACTTTAGAAACCGAAATCAGAATTGAAAATGACATTACCAACGGGAGAAAGAAACTTGATGGTGGAGTGATAAATCCAAAGCAGTGAAGGTTAGGAAAAAACAGCCTTCAAAGCTTGGATAATATGCCCTCAAATATCATATATATGAAAAAACGTAAAGTCACACAGTCGAAATGAAATAATGCCCCAAAAGTGGGGCATTATTTCATTTTAAAAAAATGAAATAGACCCTCAAAAATTCAAGACACGAAATGGCAAAATACTGGAACAGGGCCCGTTTCCTGGATGTCAAAACAAAAGCATACAAGATGTTCTATTATGGATTAGAACAACGAAAAAACGGTGTCGGTCTCATCCTTGCGAAAGAGTTACTTGGTAGCGTCTTGGCTATTTCAAAGCATAGTGACCGTTTGATTCCTCTTAAACTGGTGATGCAAGCTAGGGTGTGGAATATTATCAGTACCTATGCTCCCCAACCTGGGTGTGAGCAAGCGGAAAATATCGTGGAGACTAATGAGGACTACGAGGACAGCCATGGTGGCCTAGTATACGGCACCAGGGATTCAGATTGTAAAAACATCCTTAGCATGCGCAGGTCATACGGTCTTATCGTGTTAAACACTATATTCATCAAAGACAGCAGACACCTGATCACCTACAGCAGTGGAGGGACTAAAACTCAGATTAATTTGGTAAACAGTTTCATGAAACCAAATGTGAAAGATTACAAGGTGAAACTAGAAGAAACTATTGCCCAGCAGCACTGTCTGTAGGAGTGATGGCTAAAAAAAACCGGCTTTCAAAGCTGGTCTATGTGCCCCTCTCATAACATAGACGAAAAAGCACGCTTAGAAGTAGTTTACAGACATTGTAAGAAAGAAGCAAAGAAGTGCGCCCAACTTAAACCAGAGAGTACGAAGAGCGGGGTCTTAAAGAAATACCTATCTTCACCGGCTGTCGATGCAAAACAGGCTCTTCAGAAACTGCGACATGCCAATATTAACAAAGGCGCAACTATCTTAAAATTTCCGCGCAAATAAAGAGACATTCTCATCAAATTTGTTCACCAAAATTCTTAAACTGCTGTGGGTGACGACAAAATTCTTCACAGGTGGCGAGAGTACTACGAAGGACTTTTAAATTAACTGTTTCCCAGACTATAATTTCCAAAAGCCGCACCAAACTACGAAGAAGCACCCGACATCACATCCAGGCCTATTCCGGACATTTATTTGAAAGGAATAGTGCTTCCCAAGTGCGAAAAGTTTAATAATCTTGGATCCATGATCAGTGATCACCAACAAAGCATCTTGTGACGATAACATTAACCATCGCGTAAGCATTGGGTGGAAGAAGTGGCGTAAGAACTCTGCAATTTTCAGTGACATAAAAATGTTCCCTAAGATAAAAGGAAAGCCTTTATTTTTTGTTCGTGAAAAGAATTAACTTTGTTTTTTTTTTTTAAAGATTGATACCTTTGGCACAATTTCGGGAAAACTTATTTTATTTATTGTGTTGGTAGAATTTTGAAGAAGATCACTTATAGTGTCAAGTAATTTTCCTGTTGTCAGTTTTACTATTTGGTATACGTACTGACTTTCATCCTGGTAATATCAAAAACTCGATCACAATCAAAATGATATTGAGATGACCCCACCTTACAAAGAAATTCTAGACACTATGGTTTCAGAATGTGATTTAATGCATGGTTATTTTCAAACAATATGTAACACTAGGTAGGTACTAAGTATAAATAAAGAATTTTTGTATTATCAGGACAGGAAATCTAATATCAAATACAAATACCGAAAATCTGGATGCGGTTGCTTTCAGATTTAAGATTACATATCTACATACATAACTACCTACTCATTCAACTTACATTTACATGTTTTTGATTGACAGACTCAAAGATATCTCAATTCTTGTATTTTTTCATGAGAAAAACAAGGACATAAAAGAGAATACATAAAACCACCCACAAACAAAACGTAATCAATCAAAAAAAGGTGCACAACAGCTCCTCCGAAACAAGATCCATTAAAGATTATGCAGGTAGAAAATCGAAAAAGAATAGAAACTGTTTTTGCAACCACAATGTATCTTTATGGTATCTTTTTAATGTTTAGAACACAATCATGACAGTTCGGCTTTCAACAAACAAATCCTTACCAACTTGCCTTCATTCCAAACAACATTTTTTGTTGTCTTTTTTTTATGGGTTGCTTTATAAATTATCATCACATCTCTCATCCTTTCTAGAAATAACAACAAAATGCATTCATAAATTAGCATCCAGCTGTGGAACATGGAGATGGGAGATGGAACTAGATGAGCAACCTTCTAAGAGCTTCTAAAAATAAAACAAAATCAAAAGAAGGGCAGCAGCTGCTGCTTTTCTTCTTCTGTCGCATCCCTGTCCACCTGATCCTATACACACAGATATACACACAGTTATGTATAACAAAAAAATATAATGCAACTTACCACTTAGCGGTGGTCTCGACTCGTAACTCATGGTAGGATGAAGTAAACTGGAACTTTGCCGCACGTTTGTTCACACGTTGAAGTCGCTTCCAAACACTACCCATGACTATAATGGGAGTTGGGAGGTTCTCGTCGGCTAGTTAGATAGTTAAGAGCTTCTCTTAGGTCAGTGTTGTTGGTGCTTTGTTGAGTTGTTGTATACTTAAATCTAATTGAACAAGGTGTGGATGGATATTGTTACTTTTTTTTTTGCAACAAAGGATGTCTCCTCTTTGAGAGAATATTAAAGTGTACACTTTAAAAGCACAGGGCGTGTTGACACAACACAAAACTTCGATTGAAACAATGAATACACAGCACTTGAAGGATTTCGTTTTTTGTCACAAATTAACTGTAAAATATATATAAACAGTTTAATTAAAAATTTTATTGAGAAACCGACGGGCTAGACAACAATGACGACTTCTAATTTGAAAATAGCACGAAAATAAATCAAAACAAAAGCTGAATTTTTGCAAATTTGTATTTTGATGTTTTTTGTTTTTGCACAACAAAACAAACAATGAAGGAAGGAAAAGGATGGATTGGCCAAAAAAAAGAAGAAACGACTCTTCTTCTATGCGTTAACCTTGAGATGGAACAAAATAACGAACGACAACGACGAGGCAAAGGCGATGTAGCAAAATTTCTTTGCACAATTCTATCTCCTTCTCTACCCCTCAGGTGGTTTTCATTTAACTTTTAACAATTTATACAGTTAAATTGTATTTATCGTAAGAATTAAGTAATTACAATAAAGAAAATTCATTGTATTCCACTTTGTTTCTGTCGAGGAAAATTGATTGAAAACAAAATTCTTGAGAGCACAATGACGTCACTTTTCTTCGATTTTATAACATTTTTGTTAGGAAAAAATTAAGTTAATTGTTCAAACCCGTTTTGATATTATTTTAGTCATGCAAATAATCATGCAGTTTACATAGAAAACTTGAAATTCTTTATTTATTTATCGCAACCATGGGACCATTTTCGTTTTTATTGAAAATTCTTCCATCACATTAAACAGAGTTTGTATTCATTTTGTTTTCTTATTCTTTAGCGTTGCACACAAACTACACATTCTTATTTAAAGAATTTTCTTTTTCGCACAATATTCTTTTATTAAATAAATTAATATATTATTTTTTTTATTAATTCCAACTATCGCGGCGGACAGCGAAAAAAACTCGCAACTACACAGTTCGAGGGATTTTCTACTTCTTCTTTTTCAGCGAAACGAGAATTAAATTTTTCATGTATTTCATATCGTTTCGTAGTGGTCAAATAACGTAACGTAAGGCAATGTGAAATGGAACACGTTCATTTTCGACAGTTTGTGACGCATGTGAACGCTTCACGATGCAATGGGGCAGTTACATCAGAAATAAAATAAATTAATTGTTATGTACCCCCTTTTTACTTGCGATTATAGGTAGCCTTATAGGCATGTTTTGTATTCAATAACAATCAAACATGACATAACGATGTTAGAGAACACGAACAAGTAGGTTCGACAATTCTGTTGTCTGTCTGTATGTCTGTCTGTCGGTCTGGATGTATCGACACCTTCAGCCTTATGGTGGATTTACGTGTCTCCACATGCAGAACCCAGAAAACTAAAGGAAGAAAGAAGAAACCCAACGGAAAACTTTGCTTGTTTGACAGAGAGGGAAGACGAAAGTGCAGAGATCTTCATACATAAATTATGGGTAAATTATAGCAACTTCTTCTGCATCCATAATTTACTAATGCCTATTTAATGTAGCACCAAAACATTTTAAATAATTTATGGGATATTAAGTTTGAAACTTGAATATTTTCGTGAAATAAATACGTAAAAGGAAATAAACCTATTTATGAACTATAATAATATATTTTCAATCAAATTTTAATTGATAATGTGTAATATTTATAACAATTTTCTGAAAACAAAATGCTAAAAAATATTTCTTACAACTTTGTGGTGGGTACAAGCATTAATGATTTTGACAGCAACTTGTTATAGCAAGTCAAATAAGTGGTAGCTGTGTACTCTTTTCGTCTTTAGTGTTTAAGATGTACCCATGTCTCTTTTTAGATTTCTGTAGTTCGGCAGGTTCAGAGACATGTAAATCCACAATTAACCGTTGGGCCGATTTTCTTCAAACTAAACAGATAATTAAATTTTTCTCGAAAAAAATAAGATCGATTTTGATAAAATTTAACATGAATGATTTTTTTAAAACGGTGATGTTTTTCGAAAAAACGTTATTTTACAACTAGATTTTTAACGGTACCTGCCATACAAGCGTTTAAGACAATTCCATTTTTCTCGTAAAAAATACGATCGATTTTTATAAAATTTCGTACAATGGATTTGTAGCCAAATGTTGTGTTTTTCATTTTTTCAGAATAAGTGAACATATTATCCGTATCTGTCAAATAAGCCTTAAAGACAATCAAATTTTTCTCGTAAAATATACGATCGATTTTGATAAATTTAAAGTGTGACTTTTTTCCAAAAATGAAGTTTTTCGTTAAACATTTGTTTTCAAAATCACCTTATTAAGGGTCTTTTCTATAAACGCTACAGAAAATCCAATTTTTCTCGAAAAAAAATACGAACGATTTTGATAAAATTGTGTGTGACTGATTTGTTGCCAATGATGGAGTTTTACGTTAGGATTTTTTTTTTCAAAATCACACTATTAACGGTACCTGCCATATAAATTCCATTGTATATAAATTTCTATAGTACAACCATGGAGCAGCGCCATCTAAAGAAAGTTGTTAACTACACATTTGGAGGTTCTTACATTTACTAAGTGTCTATTCTGTTACCCTAACAATAGTCGTCTACGAAACAAATTAATAATATATAATGTATTTTATTGGCTCTAAAATCCATATTTCCTTGACAAGAGTCGTAAACAAAACAAAAATAATATATGTTTACGACTGTTGTCAGGGTTACAGAATAGACAACTATTAAATGCACGAACCTAAAAATGTGTTTATCACACGTTTCTCAAGATGGCCAGGCGGTGATTATTCAGCATGAAAATACTACAGAAATGTATATACAATGTAAGTTCTATAGAAAATTCGAGTTTTCTCGAAAAAAATACGATCGATTTTGATAAGATTTTGTGTGAATGATTTTTTGCCAATAAGGACGTTTTTCTTTAGAATTTTTTTTACAAAAACTATTTTTACAACCGATGATTTATTATTATAGTTTCTTGCTTAGTATCCTAAGCCAAAGGTTAGTAATCTTACACAAGAGCAAGTTTGTTCCAGTCGTGTTTTTTATTTCTGCTTCAACCAAACACTATTTTCTCATCCAGGCATATCAAATTTTTTACTTTGTCAAACAACTGTGAAAATAATTTTAACAATTTAGTTAACTACGTTCATTTAAAGTAGTGTGCTTTGCTTTGATTTTAATGTTTTAAGTGTGTGCAAGTATAACTGATTTTAAACGATGCAACTCGTTTATTTTTCACTCGTTTATTTAAACTTTATAGTAGAGAAAAGTATGTACGAGCCAGGGAAGTCGGAATACCTCGAGTTGCATAGGTTTTGTTCTTTGTGTTGCGTTCTACCATTGAGTTTATACACATAGAGTAATATCGAGTAATTATTACTGGCCTAGTTCCCTGTACCTAACGAAAACCGAACAAAATTCTTCTGCATACATTTGTATTAATTTTTCTTTATTTCTCTTGCCTTTTAACTCAAGAATAATTGCTACAATAGTACAAGTCGATAGTAACGACATCCTACGAGCAGTATTTGAAACTTACTTGCTCTATGTGTATATGGTTTTACTCCATCTTCGCCTTTGTATGCAAGTGTTTGATATATTTGTATGAGATTTCTTCGTGCACGCCAATGTTTTGTCTGGTTTTGTTTAATCAAGAAAAATACTTTGGTGAAGAGTTGCATTCAGTTGCAACGTTTGAATCGACGTAAGTTATGCAAGGCAGCAGTTTCTTCGTTTAAAAGACTAGTCTGGAACCAATGTTAGGTGTGTTTTATTGAGAATCCTTCTAAGGAAATCTAAGTTGAGTAAGAAATTTTCAATAAAACGATTCAGTATAACATCAACTATAAGTTTTCGTTTTTTAAATTGCCATTTCTTGTTTACCACGTGCTACTATGCACCAACTTTCACAGATAAAACTCAGAACTATATTTAATGCCCAAAAAGAATCACTAGGGATAAAAGGAAAAGTAAGAGTTACTCGCTATAAAGTAATTGTTGTTTTTTAATGCATGGAAATTTTACTCTACTTTATATAAAGTAAAATAATTTAGATCAATAAAACACGCCTGTTTTCATCTTTTCAGTATTGAATTGTCATTCATTGCCAAATGAACGTAACTATTCAGAAAAATACTATTTCGGACTGCAATCTATGTAACACGCTGTCCAGCTGCACCAAAAAATATTTAAAACCATTTTAATCATGGGACTTGTTGTAATTTATAAAATGTTGCATAAACGTCAAATGGTGAATTTTACATTTTTTACATAAAAAAAAATGTTACCAGCACACAGGGGATCTTGGATGGGGTGGATGTGTAAGTTGGAATCTTTCATTAGAGTAAATGAAACAAGAACATTTCAATTAAACACTTTCAACAGTCCCTCTACTGTCTTGTATTTTGAAGGCCAACTGGTGCCCTTAATTTAAAAGACCCTTTTAAAATTTATTTGGAGCAAAATGGATTAGAAGGTGTGATTTTTTATGTGTTGTAGAACGTTGCCTACTGATTTTAAAAACATTTTTTTCGGAATTAAGAACCGTATACTAAGGGCCGCCCATTTGAAAAGAGTCTTAACCTAATTATCTCGAAAACCGTAAGTCTGAGAAAAAAACTAGCAAATTTGTAGAAAATCAAATTTCTCATCTTTTGTTTATATACTGTTTTTATTTTTATAGTATTTCGGTTCAAAACGAGTATTTTGTAGTAACAACTGCGGATGTAGATGCCTCTATTCTATCAGGCATCATTCGACACAGGTTTGTTCAAATACCAAAACTCTTCTATTTATTCGTAGCCGCTTCTGTTTTTTATTATATTTTTAAATGTTAACGCTGCACCAATAGACACAATTCGAATTCTATTTCACTCGATCACATAACCAACAAACCCTTATGCGACATAAACGCAACACAGGCCCCTGATTACAGAATTCGATACTAATCGTCTTTGAAGGCGAAAGATAAGTTTTGTATTGCATGCTATTTTTTGATGTCATTTGGAAGGATTGGAATTATTCGCTTCGAATTCATTAATTAAACAACTCTAGGTGGGTCAAAAAGGATTTTTTTAGAAGATTTTAGAAGATTAGAAAATCGTTTATTCATTCATTAAGATTCTAAAGAATTTACAATTATAGCATTAACCTATAAATAAAAGTAATCTTTCCTTAACTTACAGTTAGTGTTGAAAGATACATACATAAATAATTACAATAAATAAATGGAAAATTGGAAACTGATGGGGTGACAACAGATTCTAAAATGTTTAACTATTTAATTTAATTAAAATTTTATATATTTCGCTTTATTACAATTTGTTTTAAATGTTTGTTTTATTTTGTTTAATTTGTTTTTTGCTGAAAATTTGTTTTTATTTAAGAACGAAGTGATTCTCTTTATCATTATTTTTTCAAAGATTTTTGAAGTAGTTGGAAGAAGAGAAATAGGTCTGTAAGTAGCCATATTTTTACGGTCCCCTTTCTTAAAGAGAGGAATTACCGTAGCGCATTTTAATTGGTGAGGGAAATATCCTTGTTCAACACTTAAATTGAATATATAACTCAGTACATCTGACACATAAAATGCACCTTTTTTAATACCTAGATATTCCATCTGAAGTGCAATAAAATTTACTCTTCAAGGATGAGATAGTTTTGTATGTTTCATTTCAAAGGAGGTAATAAGGTTCAAAGGCAAAACTATTGGGTTGCAACAGTTCAGTTTCGAAATTGTTTCCAGTAAAGCAGTTAGAATTAGATGGTGAATCAATAGAAGGTTATTCAATTTTTCAGCTATGGTTGAATCTGTTAAAGAAATATCATTAACTATAACTGATTTAATCATGTATTTGGAAGTGCGAGTGCAAAAGCACACAAATATATTGAATTTGAAGTTTTGAATAAAAATTTACTAACTCATCCTTACATACATGATGAAAATAATTGACCTGTGTATATGCCGATTTAGTACCAGTATATCTTTAAGGACTTTTTTACGCTGACCATTGTAATGTTTTGTTATTTTGTGGAATAGATAACTGTCTCTTTTTAATTGATTGATATGTCCACTATTGTTTATCACTTTATCAGGATGTTAGAGCCAGATAACTTTATTCTTCTAGTAACTAACTGATTTTAGATTAATCCTATAAGAGCTGAGCTGAGTATCTCATTTCATAAGTTAAAAATACAAATAGAATTGCATACTTACATTGTTATCAGTACACTCCTGTGGACAGGGTTTGTCATTTTGGAATAAAATAAAAAGCAAATAAAACAACTTACGATAATGATTCTGAAATAAATTTAATTTATTTCTATGTATTTATTTCTATTAATTCCAAATCTCTATACGAAATATTTCCATAATTTTGTTGCACTTTTTTTTTTTAATAAAATTAACCTACAGATACCCACCTACACATCTTTAATAGTTGCAGTTCTTTTATCTTGTCTTTTAAATCAAAAAGAGCATTTCAAACTTTTCAATTACATTCCCAGATTGAAGTGTGCGTTACTCTACAATATAATAAATTTATTTGTTTTTTTTTTATTTGAATTTTTATAATTAACCTAAATTTTATTTTCTTATTAATTTATTGACATTATTTACAACACATATGTAAATGTATTTTTTGTTTTGTTGATTTTTTTACTTTTCTTATGATTTTCGAAATAATTGAAAACTATGATAATACGAAGAAATTTCACAAAAAAAAAAACAACCATTTTAATTAGATTTAAAATTTTCTTAACATTTACATATCTTAATTTCTTAAAATCGCATGATTTTAGTTGTTGTTTTGTTTTTTTCTTTACTAAACTAACGATAGTAATACTTAATTTTTAAAGTTATTTTATTCTGTTTTTGCTGTCGAAGTTTCGAAAATCGGCTGGAGTTTTATAAATCTTATGTAACATAGGTTTTATGGAAATTGTGATTTGTTTTTATTTTTGTATATAATTTTATTCTTTCCAATCTTTTAAATATAAATGATTGAATTTATATGAATGAGGTGATAATTAAGGTGAGTTAAATTTATCAGGTGGAATAAAGTACACAGCAAGAATGAATTATTATTATATTTTCTTTGTAACGCATGATTTCATTCTAATTATAGATAGATTTAAATCTTGTTGTTCGATAAGATTGTTAAGATAATTATTTACAAACCACTACAAAATTGTTCGTCATTAAGTAGCATTCTATAGTTCGCTTTGAATATTCTTGGTTTTAATATATTGTTGTTTTTATATATTAACCTAGTTAAATCTATTATTATGTAGTATTAAACTTGTAGGTGTTTCTTGTATATTTTTAATTTTCAGTTCAGTGCAAGCGGATGTAAAAAATAATAACGCATGTAAGTATAAATAAACGCACAACGTTAGGAAATATGTTTGTAACTAACTGTTTTTATTCGTGGACAATAAACAACATTTTAAAAATAGAATGCGAATGAAAATTAATTTTGAAGATTTTTTTCAAGCAGCACATTCCACAGGACAGGAGAGTGATTGTTGTGATAAAACGAGTTCTATCTTCTAAGTCAGCTGAAGCCCAACAGCAACTTAATTGTTACGGCATGCTCTTTAGACTTTTCTGTACGAACACAGCATAAAGCATTTTTTAACAATTTTGTTTCTAAATAAACATAATACAAGATCCCTCGAATTTTGTGTGACCTAGAAAATTCCCGCAAAGCAAAAAGAAAGGCTGTTCATTGCAGTTGTTTGTCTAGACTCTAGGGCTTACAATATGGTTTACAATGTTGGACAATGTTAAAAAAAAATGATAGTTAATTAACGGCAGAATAAAGTCATAACAGGAGAGACATGGTTTTAAACTCTTGACACAAACAAATAATGCAGACAACAGTATATAGTGGCCGTAAACATGAAACACATTCAAAACAGGAAGGGTTGTTACTTTTTGAAGTCAACACAGCAAATAAAATTTAGAGTTGTTATCTCATTCCATATAATTACCAACGTCAAAAAAAAGGAAGACAAGGAAAATAATAAATTTAATTTGAGTTCGGCTTTGCTAGTCTTAACGTCTTAAACTTTTTCAGTTCCCACAGAAAGTTTGCCACACGCTGTTATTACTCATAGACTAATCAAGCACCAACCTTCGAAAATGTTAAATGAACTTGCCTTCTAAAAGAGAATGGTCTTTTCGCATTTCATATAATGATACCTCGAAAAACCATTTTGATCAGATTTCAAACATCAGGACCACCCGGTGATCATACGCCCTATATAACTTTATCAAAATGACAAATTATACGAAAGCCACGAGTTCAATTGGATAAACCCCAGAAACATAAATTTTTAAACTATTAAAAATCATAGATTAGGATTAAGATTCTTTTCTACAAGAAGCTATATAATGGTTTTTGATTTGTAGACGTCAACTGATTTAACAAATCATTTATGTACAGTACATGTCTATAACTGAATTTTGATTTTGTTATCTCTCCGCAAGGAGCGAAAAGCTGCAGTCAATTAATGCAAGGCGAGATGTAAGGACTTGTAGAAAAAATATAGAAAACTTCTTTTTCAACCAAGATTTGTTTGGCATGATTGTGAAAGAATCCAAGAGAAAAGGTTACAAGAAAATATTAATAAGACATTCAATTCAACCCGAAGCGCCTGTTCTCAATAAAACAAGCGTTTAAAACTGCTCAGCTTGCTTCCCCCATTTTGGTCCCTTTTGATTTTTTTTGTATGTAGTTTATTTTTGAAATTCCGTACTTATTTCAACTGTAGTAATTTATTTAACCTGTTCAGCGATGCATTTGTAAAAAGACGGATATAATACCACGGCCATGATAACAAACAATTATTATTTAGTCTTAAAATTGCATCCGGTATCAAGCGCGAAGGACCCTAAAATATCTGAAGACCAACATTCTGCTATGCTGGCGTTATATCGCAAGATTTTGGTTGTAAGCAGTTTTCGTTCTCGGGAATGTGTGTGCAAACATTTATTTTAGTACACACAATAGACAATAAGCTCTGATGTAGGCTGAAACGCCAGCTCTCTCGGTTAGTAGAAGGGCTTTATTGAATGAAAAAAGAAGATAAAATCGAAAGTGAAGAGAGACTTACTTTCAGATGCACAAGTTGTCTATTTCTTGGGACGAAGGCATGCGGAAGTGCTTGACAATAATATTAAAAAAATATGTTTCAATACCTTTATCCTTGGCATCTAAATAAACATCACCTCTGATAATTGTATGTGTAATTGTACTGTAGTATCCAAATCCAATACGTATCAGATCAGAAGGGATAGTAAAATGCAACTATTAGTACGTAAGTTTATCGATTTAAAAAATAATAAATAAACAAACATAAAAGGAAGAAAGACCAAAAAACATTCTCAAATAAAAAAAAATAAATAAATTATGGTTTGTTAATAAAATTTGAAATATATTTTGTTTTGATTTTCTCTTTGAGTTGAAAAAAAAAGAGTTACAAATTATTATTGGTTTTAAAAATAAAAAGATTCTAATGAATAAAACGATTTTAATTTATACATTTTTTCTTACTAATAATAATTTATCAATTTTAATTTCTCTCATAGTTTCACATATTATTATTTTTCTTTTTTAAATAATATTTATAAATTTTTAATCTATAATTCTTGCTTTTAAATGTGAGATTTAAATTTAAATATTACATACTCGTATTTATATTTATAATGCATAAAAGTTAATTATTTTTAATTATACATTTATGTATGTAATGCATTTAAATTTGTTCGATCTAATATTAAAAAATATATCCTTTTTTTTTATTTTTGTTTAAATATAGTAATTATATTTTTTGTTTTTTTTTTTTGTTAAATTAATTACATTTTCTTTTCATTAAATAGAATTTTATTAATACGCATTTTTTGTGTTATTTTATTTATTTTGGAAAGTTAATCAGTTTGCTTATAATTTACTTATTAATTGTTGTTGTGAGCTTAATATTTTAATATTTAAAAATACTAGGTTTTATAAGAAAAGAAATTTATTATTTAATAATTATACATTAATTTACTGTATACTTTTCTTTTAAAATTCTCGTAATAGTTGCCTGTTTTTTTTTTTATGTATTTGCAAAAGTAAAAACAATCAAAATAAAATTTAAACAAAATATTGGAAACTAGACTCGCGTATAAATAATTTGTTTAATTAATGATTTTTTTTTTAATTTTGCTTCTAGTTGTTGTTTTTCATAATTTAAGTTACATATATACATGTATACTTTTCTTTTAAAATTCTCGTAATAGTTGCCTGTTTTTTTTTTTTTTTTGTATGTATTTGCAAAAGTAAAAACAATCAAAATAAAATTTAAACAAAATATTGGAAACTAGACTCGCGTATAAATAATTTGTTTAATTTATGATTTTTTTATAAATTTTGTTTCTAGTTGTTGTTTTTCATAATTTAAGTTACATAATTCTGTTTTAAGTTTTTTTTTTAGTTTAGTAACTGGCTTCGTGCCCTGCTAAAATATAGAGGTCGTGTCCTTCGTCACTTCCAAGTGAACCAGTTTTATATAGTTGACTTTCAAGGGCAACGACTCTGTTAAAAAAAAATAATATAAATTTGATTCAAAGTAGTTTAGAAAAATGATTTGCATTAATTGAAATATCAGTTAGATAGTACGTTTTTCTTAGATAGATCTTGATCAGTCTACCACTTTAAAAATAATGAATTTCCTTTGGTTAAAGATCTTTTTTTGTTCTAAAAAATCAATAAATTTGATGTTTGACCGATGACCTGTAGGACTCATCGGTTTTATTTAGAAAACATTGACTAGGCTTTTGATGAAGGATCTGTGTCTGATATCAACCGATTATGGTATCGTCTTCTTATGAGCTTTTGTTATGGACTTTGTTGGGTTAAATTGCGAATGCGTTTGGAGTTTTATCAATCAAAATTAGTTGTTATTTTTAGGAAAACAAATGAGAAGATGTTTCAAGGATCTTGACACACACAAATCCGTTAACCCGGATTTCCCCCCATTGTTCAGAAGAGGTGTGCTTCCACGTTGGAAAAACCAATGAGTAAGCTTTCCTGTCTGTTCTATTTTACTGGTACGTTTTTCGAGTGAATGGAAAGCAGCATTTCTACAGCCCGTCCCTAAAAAAGGAAAATCTTCTTCCCCCTCTAACTATCGATATCTGAAAATCATTTGACAGAGATTGGCATCAAGCTCTTTTATCGAAAAGGCATGCATTCGGTATTGATGCATCTCTTCTTCGTTGGATTAGAAATTACCTTTCTGACCGTTCAATACAAGTTGTATCGGATGGTTTTAAGTATGAAGTTATCAAAATAAATGCTGGTGTGCCCAAAGGCTCTGTTTTGTATCCGAGTTTTTTTTTTTATTTTTACCAACAATCTTTGGTCTGAAACTTCTAATCCAATATTTTTTTTCGCTGACGACAGCACCCTCAGCTATTCATATTGGTTTTCAGATTCATTTTCGGTTGTGAAACTGGAGCGGCAGCGTATGATAAGCTCTTTGAATTCCGATCTTGACAGCATTGTGCAATGGGAAATCAAACACCGAGTGGAATTTGCTTCGAATACTAAAATTACTGTCTTTTTTTGTTAAACCGGAACATACCCCCAATGCCACTATCTATGAGTTGCACTTGCATTAAAGAAACTGAACAGCTTTCCATTTTCGGTACGTGCGTCACAGACCACTTTCAGTAGAATGACCATATATTTGATGTTGCCAAAAACGCTTTTTACCTCCCATGATATGGCTGTTATTTACAAAGAATACATACGTCCAGACTTGAGTACAATTCTCATGTAGAGGCCGGCAGGTCATCCTATAACTAAGCTTTCTGATTAGAATTTAGAAAAGAGCTTGAAATTGACAGCCGACAAGACTATAGTATCACGTTAACATCGCTAGAACATCGTCGTTATGTCTTTCTTTATTTATATTCCTCCCCTGAAAAAATCAACTTTCAACCGTAACATTCGCACTGCAAGGAATAACCATCAGTTCATCTTTGAACTAAACTTCGGAAGTGCAGTAAAGCACAGAGATTATTTCTTTAGCAGCACAACACGAGCTAATCGAGGAAATCTAATAGTTTTGCAAAGTCTAATTGAACTGACATGAACTTTAAAAATAAAAAAAATATAGCTCGTACTGTTTTTCAATACTCAGCTCCATACTTTCTTGCATATCATGGAGGGGTAAGCTTTCCCGATAGTTATATAAACATATTTGTTTATATAACATTATTGATTAAATGTTCAAAAGATTTTGGAAAAGGTCGGTAAGAACACCACCGAAACCCTTTGATTTTGGGATTGAGGTTTAAGAAGGCTCGTTATCATGCAACTTCTTTAACATCGTTCTTGAAGAAATTTTTCGCACTCTCAAGTCAAGTCATCAACACATTGACAATTTCTCAAAAGCCCATTCAATTACATGATTATGCTCATCACATTCATATCATCGACATAAAGACACGAGCATTCTTAAACGTCGAAAATGTGATTGACGCTCAAAAGGCGTTTTTATTTTTTAACTCTGTACAGAGCACAGAACAGGGCCCGAGCACACAGATCATGCTCTGAGGTGCTCTGAGCATAATCTTCTCAGAGTATGCTGTGTGTGCTCTGAGTTAAAAAAGAAACACATTTGACCAATTTCCCTCACTTATGGTTGGAAATGGAAATTATTATCTTAATAATTTATTCATAACAAATTGATTACACTTACCCCCAGAAAAACAAACTCTTTTGCCCATTTCAACTGTTTAAATTATTTTATTTCTTTTTCTTACATGTCAAATTCATTTTGCTCTGTGTGCTCTGCCTATTTTCTAAGAGCTCACAGAACATGCTCTGAGCTAACTCTGAGCGAAAAATGAAACAGTTTCAGAGCTCAGAGTGATCTGAGCTAAAAAAGAAACAAAGATTTTTGTTTTGACATTTCAAGCTCTGCTCCGAGCGCTCAGAGTTAAAAAAGAAAAACGCCTTCAAAAGAAAAAAACCTTCAAAATAGTCAAGGACTTTGTAACATGGGCTCAACCTTGCAAAATGACATTAGTGCAGAGACCAAACGAATGATTATTCTTGTCCATCGCTGTTTCTTGCTAATAAAGCAGCCCAACAACGGTGCGCACACCGGTGTGGTGTCTATGGGAAGGATAATTCAAGTTATAATGCCTTCTCTCGAAGAACCAAGGAAACTTTATACAAGACTCTAATGATTCCGCTTCTGCTGTATGACAAAAACAGATACAATCTCGCTTATGTGCTTTGAAAGGAAGATTCTTTGAGTGATTTTTGTGAAAATTTGTATCGATTGTGTGTGGAGGACCATATTATTCAATACGAGCTTTACAGCGACGTCGACCTGATTAAAACACTAAAAATACAGCGTCTAAGATGACATCAACTAACTTGGTGTGTAGTCAGGGGCCAGCTATTCGTAGTCTACCCTGGACTTATTTTTTGGTTTAATCTTAGCAAAAAAGATAAAAACTACTAGTTTGCAGCTTAAATTTACGAAAAAAAGATAATTTTAAACTTACTTATCACATCCCAATAGCCTATATGTTCGACACATATCTTTGATTTCTTGTGTTACTTCGCCATTCCTTAGCGACTTGCCCTGCATGCCGTGCTTGTGGAATGCCAAAATACTATCCGGTAGACAGACTATATAAAACATAAATGATCGATTATTTTCTAAATCATTATTACTAAATCAACACATTTTTTTACCTATACTCTCGACAGTAAAATCTAAAGTCAATTGTGAGACCATTTTCTTGTGCTGCTTTGGATTGCCCTGAAGCGTTACAATTTGTATGATATTTCCATAACAAACCAAAATCGCATCCTTTTCCACCTGATGTACTTTAACCACTTTGATGAATTCTCGCCGTGGCACCATAGTTGCTGTCCCATCAAATTCCAGATCATCTGAATGAAACCAGCCCGCACCTAGAAAAAAAAAACATCATAAGTTTGATTGTATTTTGATGAATTAAAACCAATACCACTGTTCATGTTGATTAACTCCAGTCTCAGACAACCATTCATGCCTTTGCGAACACCGGTGCATACAATTGGATATTCTAGCTCAGGAGTTATGATCATCTCGAATACTGGTGTCTGTCCACCGTTCTGAACAATATGGCCATTTATAACTCCGGCATTTGAAGGCCATTCGCATTGCTTGAGTAACATGAACTTATTTAAAGGATCGTACCATTGCATTAGGAAGATGCCTGATGGCGTGGCACCGCACAAATATTTGTAACCATTGTATGGATTACGTGTGACACAGCATTGGGTGCAACCTTTGGTGTCGGGAACTTTTGTTGTGAGGGCAAATTTACGTGGTACCAGTCTTTCGGGAATTTTATTCATATGCAGGGAGAAGCGATGAGTCTGTTTAGAGTGTAGGGCGATTAAATCGTGTCGGTAAAGCTGGCAGGATTTTCCTAAATAAAAAAAAACATATTCCATACATTTCAGAATTGACAAAAATAGCTGTAACTTACCAGACAAGCTCATTAAAACATCTTTGATCACATACAGCCAGGTTGTTCGTCGCGGGAACAACTGATCGATAGCAGCATCATGCAGTTCATTCATATTAAGATTGAAAATGCCTTCTTCGGCACCAATCAACAAATGCTGATCGCGTGTCTCCGGATGAATCCAAGAGGCTGTACAGTGAACACGCAGTGGACAACCATTGAATATTTTTGAAAAACAAGCGCCCATATGGACCTTTGGTGTGGGCGGTAGACCATTCGAAATGGGTCGTGGCGGGGTGTGTCGCCTTCGATGTGATCTCTTCGGAGGCACAGGAGGGGTATTGTTGAGTAGGTCAGGTTGGGTTTCTCTTTCTTTTTCTAAAGGCAAATAAAAATATAAAATAAAACAGTCTATGAAAATTGTTTAAAGAAAAAAGTAGTTCTTAACCTTCTTCTTGTGTTCCACTATCACTTAGGCTTCTCGTCCTTGAAGATTTACCCATATCGTTGAGTAAACCCATCAATTGGTCCATCGAACTATGTCTTCGTGGAGAATCTTCGACTCCATTCTGCAAGTGAAAATTGATTGTGAGATAATCATTTTGTGATTGAATTTAAATTTAATTTTATAATAACACAGAAATAGTCGATCGGTTTAAGAATAAAAGACAAACAAACAAACGCCTGCAGGAGACGTCAAGTAAAAGGGAGTTTAATTATCTTAGAAGTATTTTTGTATCCATTAATGGTGGTACAAATCTGGGCATTAAAAAAAGAATAAGTAAAGCTGTTATCTCCCATTTGAGAATCCAGTCAAAGAAATGGAACCCAATGCCAAATCTGAGCGATGATATGCTTTAGAAATCTGGAAGGTTGCGGTTATCATCTGGAGGATATTCCAGGATTTTTTATATCTTTTTGCCATACTTTTAAGACAATGTTATGATATCGAATGAGATCACAACTTTGTGGGGTTCGTCCGGATGACCTCAGAAAACTTCAGCAGGCTTCCCAGTTATCGATTGTAACATTCTGAGGCCAACTGAATGCTGGTGTCGATGCATTTGTTTTTTCAGGAGTTCTTATGCCTGCCTCTCTTTTGCGATTGTAACGGAAATTTATGATAGTGCTTTCTGGACCGGGTTCTCAGCGTCTCTTCTTAGTACATGACAGAACTAGTTGAGTTTGTCGCGATATATTTTATTCACTATGGTATTTTTGACGGTAAAGCTTATCGATAATTTTACTTCTTATTCGATCAAGCTTTGTCACTTCTGCTGTCATGCTAAGCATTTTCATCTAAGTCGTCGCCAATTTGCTTTCATACTTCTTGTTAATTGTTTAATTGATCATACATAGATCCAAGGAATTTGGGAAAAGTTCAAACGCTCAATTTAAGAAGTGGAGTACTGGGTTCAACATAAAGAATGAATGAATTTTTACTTCTTTTATGAATACACCTATTGTTTACTGAATTTTAAAACGAATTTTGTATTATTACGCACACTCACCTGATTACTTTCATTCCTAAAATCACAGTTATGGCTGCTATTCGCATCGCTATTACTATTCACATAGTTTTTGCTATTGCTGTTCGACACATTGTTTGCTGCCGTCCTCGATGCAGCAATTGCTGCTGAAGATGATGACGACGATGATGCCGACACAGTTGCATACATACTCTCCAAATTTGCATAGATTGCTTGGGCAGCACTAGAATTTGGTCCATGACCGTGTCCACTGCTACCGTTGCTATCCTTTCTAAGCAACATTTGGCCATTTGATGTACTATTACTATTATTACTACTGGTGCTACTATTCATGATGGCATTGGTCGATGGCATCACTGCATCCACAGCTGTTGTTCGTAAATTACTAATCATATTCATCGATAGTGGTCCTGTAATACTATTACCCCCGCCACCAACACTACTAATTCCACCAGCACTACTAACCACATCACTTGGGCTAACTCCATTAATGGCCGAATGTGGGCACATGCAATCTTGTTTGAGTATATCTTTGGTATTATCGGTGAGTGGTAGTGTTGCTCTGAAAGGATTTGGTAAATAATTTTTTTTATTGCTTTTTTTCTGAAAATTAAAAATAGTTTTTTGCGAAAAATTTATATACAAATTAGAAAAAACAAAATCATAAAACTAAACGAACACAAAATAAAGCAAATTTAACAAAAAATAAGAAAAATAGTAACCAGATTCACTATGTTTTTATTTTACTATAACCCAGAAGAGTTTCTGAATGAATCAGGGTTTATCACTTTATTGAAAATTAACAATCTATAATACATGCAGTGTGTCCTTAAAACTAATAAGCACAGTAAAGCCGTGGATTTGTTATACAAATGGATTAATGATAAATGAATGTAGTTGGTTCAATTGCAATATATTTACAGATGAGATATTTTCAAAATTTTGTTAAGAGCATTAAAAACAACAAAATAAGATACTTAATTTGAGACATAAGACATTCTCCCTCTAAAATAACAATATGAGTGATCAAACGACTTTTTGTTCAACAATAATTTAACAAAAATACAGAACATTTGTATATGTGCATGATTTAAGTTGAAACAATACGGGAACACCATGTACAATTTTTGCAGTTTTAAAAAAAATTCTAATTGATTGTCGACTCAGGACAAAAATTGGATTTGATTGCATAACAGTTTGCAACCAATGTTGTTCCTGTTAAAACGCTTTTGTTTTGAAAACGTTTATTAAAACAACGAGGAATGGATTTTGTGTGATGAGAAAAAATGTTTTCAACTACACTTGTCCTGTCTTGAAGTAAAGAAATAATATGACCACCGGTTTACTAGAATCTACATGGAACTTCGAGCTGTTGATATAAATATTGGCAGTCTGGGAACTTATCCATTAGCATCTACTACGAACGACCGCTCTGGCGTGGTTGTTATTAGTTATGTTAGATTTTCGGAGTAGAGATCTTATGAAGGTTAGGTGAGAAATATTCAAGTTTGGATTTGATCACTGATCAATGGCTGAAAAGTTTGAGAGCTGTTTTCAATCTGTCAGAATACCAGATCACATCTCGTAAAAGCTATGAAGTAGCGATAAATGGTTATTATTATAGTTTGGATTTGATGCTAGGTATTGCTGGTTGTAGGTAGTTTGTTTTTATTTTGATTTTTATTTTGATTTTGATTATAATCGAGGTATCCGTTGGAAATAAGTTCAAACTGCGATTGAGGTATTTATTTCGGATTAGAATAACTGAGAACTTCGAAAAATATTTGCTGTGAAGCTGTCAAAAATAACTTGTTCAATTATTTGCTTCGCACATCAATAGTCAAGAACTATACTTTGAAATCGTTAGTTATAATTATTTTAATTACATTTTTGAAGTTATATAAATTTACAAAAGTAAATAAAATAGATACTACAAATTTCGTTTTTCTCTCGTCTCCTTGTAATGGCACAAAATCTAATCTTCAATAAAAGTTTCCCATCGAGTTAATTGTAGGATGACATCGCTGTGTCGGCTTGATGTTGGATCCACTGCAAGTTAGCTATCAATCAAATTCGGCTTAAGAATTAGGTGCTGCCAGTTTTGGCAACAGTTATTTTTTTTCGTTTCAGGTTCCTGTTTTAACACATGTGCTGGCAAGACCAAAGCGATTTGTTCGCTACGTATGAAATAAGTTCTGTCTGTATAATTCGAGACGAATTCCATTTGGGGATGAGGTGCTTTACTGTTTTTCATCAATATTATACAGATTAAAAAGGTGACGGCAAAGACCAAAAAAATTTAATATTGATACCTAATATCTATTTAAGGTAAAACTTTTTAGGATGACGTTAATAAATACTCTCTGGCACGTCAAAACAACGCAGAGAGCACTTTTTATTAAGACCAACCGTCATTTCTACCTACAGCTACCAGAGGCTCCAAACTGTTAGATGCATTTTGACGCAGTGTGATTGAAAAGGTAATTCGCAATGTCCAGGAAAATAAATCATGTACTATCCTTAAAATAGTTAAGCAATATGATCAACACAACGACGTGAAAGGAAGAAGCGAGTCAGCAGGTACTGATGCCTTTACGAATTTCGAATCGGAAGCATACGGGTAGGGTCTTGCTATGAACGAGGATAAGATGAAGTCGAATCTCACTTCAGAATTGGTCAGAACGTGTACATTGATAGAAAAAACTTCGAGAAAGTCAGTGAATTTGGCAACCTGAGCACTGTTGTTAGCCCGACAAACGTAGTTTGCTAATATCTGTTTCTTTGAACTAAATAAGCAATTGAGGAATAAAGATCTATCTAATAGAATCGAAAAGTCGTTGTACAAAACACTAAATACCTGGTCCTCTTGTGTTCCGAAGCTAGACTCTTTTCTTATCGGGTGAATTCTCTCCTGCTAGAATTATTTGAAGTTCGAAAGAAAAATCGTATGAACAATTTTTGATAGTTTGTTTTGACAAAGGACACACTGTCGGAGCCAAGGGACACAACAACGAATTATACGTGCTGTATTAAAAAAAAAACTTTGTCTTCAACAGTTAAATTGACTGGGTAAATAGAAGTAAATGGACATTGACGTTCCAGCCGGTCTTTATATATAACCAGATTGGAAGGAACGAGAAAGCAATTTGATGAGATCTGCAACGACTTGGTATACATAACTGGAGAATGCAGAATATAGATCGAGCCAACTAAGTAAGAAAATAATTATCTAACAATACATTTTGTATTATTTAAGAAACAAACAAATCAAACTTCTTTAAATCTAGAACTTATTGAAATTCAAGCATGAAAGGTGAGTTTGTAAGTTGTAATTAACTTATATGTATATAAGTTATAAATTAACATACAAAAAATCCAAAACCAAAACTTGAAAATAGAAAAAAAAAAGAAACCCAAAAGCTTTAGCACCCAAACAATGTTTAGCCATAAAAATGATAAAAGCTAATTAAAAACTAAATGATTGTTGTACATGTTTCCTATATGTAGTGCTTTTTGTGGATTGACATGTATTAACTAATTATTTGTTGTCTATAAATCCAATACAAGAATAAATATATTTATATTGTTTAGTGAATGATGGCAATGAGTTTTTTTTGTTGTATTTTTAATATAAAGAGTGAAAGAGTTATGAAAAAATAGGGGTGATAAGTATGTGTGTTTTTTTTTTTAATAAACTATAATTACCTGAGCTTGAGCTCCTCATCAATATATTGTAAGAGGCTCCTACAATTAAAATATTAATCGTAAGAAATGATAAGAATAAACTGTGTGTGTGTTTAGGTATAGAAAGAACATATACAAAGCATTTCAATGGGGGGACAAGTCGGGTTTAAATTTTAAAATTAGATAAAACATCAAAACGAACAGAAATTTTAAGCAATGTTGAAGAAATAAAAACTTTTGAATCCCAAACTGTTCCTTTCTTATTATCCCAGAGTAGTTTCAAGGCTGCGTTTCAATTTTACTTTAACAAAAACAGAGAGGATATCATAAATATCGATACATCAGATTGTTATCTGATTGATAATTTAGTTTTCTAATGACACATAAAATGGTCTATTTAAGAGTTATATTTAAGCTAGCAAACTGGGATGCTTGTTAAGAAAATTATATTCAAGAATTTTGTACAAACAAATGGGTGAATGTGTCATTAGAAAAAATACCTAATAAACCAGGGAATTTGGTTCTTTAATCGATATTTATGATAATCTAAGTTGTTTAAGATAGTTTTTCAAATTATAATAAAATGCAAAATGCGAAAGGATTATCCGATTTGGTTTAGCAAAAGGGGCTAATAGCTTTTAGAAATATAGTTTTGAAAACTCAAATTTAATGTTAGAAAGAAATGTTATTGGGATAAAAAACATTTGAACGAAAAACTAGATTTAAAAACCACGATTAGTATACACAAATTAAAACCAATGTTAAAATGTATTCACACAAAATATTGCTATATATTCTTATTATATATCACTTTTATCTTTTCAAAGTTTATTTTTGTTTAAATAAGTGAAGCTTATAGGTTGATGTGCCCACGTATGACTTTGAAAAAGGTAGGAACTGTCAGTTTTCGTTTTATTTTATGTGAAAACAAACGAAGAATGTGCTGAATGCGGAGGTTGCAAGTTCAATACTCACTCGGGTACAAAGCATTGTTTTTTTCAGCATATCTCCCAGTTTATGCTGGACGTAACTAGTGTGGTGCTCGTGTAACACCTGTTGCATTTTTTTAAAAAAGGCAATGAACACTTGCACTCTGCTTAACAGAGATATTTAGATTTGCGTTTAGGAACTGTGGTTAGTATATTTTGTGCAAGATTTGCGTTTAGAAATTCGATTCATATTTTGAAAAATCTTCGAAAAAACAACAAAGAAATAGAAAATAAACGTAAATATGGTGTTTTTTCGTAAATATTACAATTGCAATACGTTTATTTGCTTTTTTGCAAGTTTTCCTTTCTGTGTGATAATTTTAACAAAATTTTGTCACAATTTGCCTTACAATGGTATAGTACTGATCTAAAAAATTTTCTCCAAAAGTTAAGGGTAGCTATCAATTCTAACGTTGCACGTTGTCATGAACAAAAATAAATTTTTAAATGTACATATGCTACTGTAGCCTAGAAAAATCCCAGACAAAAATGAAACAACAAAATCGTTCCCGTTTTTGTTGTCTTGGTTTTTTTTTTTTTTAATGATGAAACTTTACATACAAATTTGTCCTAGACTTGTGTACTTGTGTACTTGTGATTTGTACTAGACTTGTGGACTTGTGGTGTGGTACGCTGCTCTTCGAAGGAATAATGGTGAAACGGTAGATAACCGGTTCAAGTCTCCGCTGCTCTAAAATCTTTTTTCGTCTACAAATTTAATTGAACGGCACATTAATTGTTCGCGAAATTTTGACGTTTCAATTTTGTTCGTGTTTTTTTTTTTGTTGTTATTATTATTATAAAATGGATTTCAGCTCTTTTCATTATTTGTTTTTTTATTGTGTGTTTTTAAATATATTATTTAACAAATAGAAAAACTCTACAAAAAAAAATGTGTAATACAGTATAGGACTGTAACACTTCGTCTGTGTTATTGGAGAGGACGGAAAATTTCGTTTAACTTAAGCTGCGTACTAGGTACAAGTACACAGCTGAAGTACAACGTAGTTTTCCGTCATCTCCAAAAACACGGACGAAATATCAACGAAACGGTACCGTACAAAATTTTTATGTAGAGTTTCACCATTTGTAAAAAAAAATATTTTTCAAACAAAAAAAAAAACAAATATAAAGAACAGAAATCCATTTTATAATAACATTAATCAAAAAAAAAACTACGAACAAAATTGAAACGTCCAAATATAGCGAGCAATTAATATCCCGGTCAATTAAATTGTGTGCGAAAAGAGAGTGGATAGTAGTGGATAAGTGGAGACTTGAACCGGTTATATACCGTTTCCCCATTATTGCGTCGTGGAGCTGCGTACCACAAAACGGAAAGTTGAACTAAAAATTATTCTTTTATGATTTCTCTGTGTCATTTTTGTACGGGATATTTCGTTTCACATCAGCTGCGTACTAGGCTTTAATCCGACATGATTTTCTAAAAATAATTTTTCCAGATTTCCCAGTGCAGATACTTTGCATCTGTCTAGGTACTGAATGGTTAAACTCTTAACACAAGAAGTTCCCAAGAACACAAAAAACATAGTCAAAATTATTTATCGAATGATAAAATGAACTTTTAATTAAATAAATCAATCTCCTGCTTTGTTTACTTACACGGCTAAGATAAAGGATTAAGATTTCAGTTTAACATCTTTCGAAGGATTTTACGATGAAAACAACGTTATTTGCCATAATTGTTTTTTAGATTTATAATCACACCTCATTGCGCTACAAATAATAATACTTGCTGCAGAAACACTCCAACTCCCTTCACCAACATAGATTTAGCTTTATTTATGCCTAAGCACATCCTTAGCGTAAATAAAAATGCGACTAATCCCTGCAGAAAAGAACACACAAGCAACAAAAAATAAAGAAAAAAAAAAAAAACACGACCATAATTCTATCCGGTTAAATCAGAAGCATGACGATGACGATCCCATTAAATTTATATTAAAACCGTTTGGCTTTGTGTGTTGGTTTAAATGTAGTATTTCTCTGTCTGCTCTCAATAGTATAAAAGGGCAAACGACCTCTAGCTCTGTTCTAAGACTTCTTCTGGTTGAGCCTTTGTGTGCAGCATTAATTTCATTTCAATTCAGTAACCTTAACATTGTAAACAACGTTCCCTTTTTACTGAAATCCATAGGATGTATCTAAACATTCCTTTTGGCTGATGGAATATTTACAGACCGTCTGTTTTTGTCGGCTACTGATGTATATAGACAAATTTTCTTTTTCATTTAACATAGAAATAGCTTTAGCAGCACTCACCATAATAGGAGGGTTGGTTTTCTATACTCGTAATGGTGTGACTTTCTTCTACGCCCCTTTATCTGCACCCATGATGTGGTGTTGGATTGATGAAAGAGACAACTAGAGCTAAAGGAAGGGGTCATTCTGTGAGTACACTTTTAATGGACTGATTTTATTTACAAAAAAAAGGTGTAAAACGATAGAATTTTTACAATCCGAAGCTCACTTGACTCTACTGAGGGGTTAAATAAATTCATCAAACATTTTGAGCACAATGACTGCTCTTTTTTATTTGGAATAAAGAAAATTTCAACCTCCTACGATATTATTATCCGTGTTTTTTTTTTTTTGACAATGAAGTGAAGTAAGATATTCCCAAAAAGCACTATCGTTGGTTTTAATATTTGATATGAGGAATCTACTTACCTGGTAGTAAGAATAAATCAGTAATAACAAATAAAGAAAGTTAAGTGTATAAAACACTATATAAATACAGTGAAAACTCCCATAAGCGGACACTCAAGGTCGCCGAACTTAT
This sequence comes from Baccha elongata, assembly GCA_951217065.1. Classification (NCBI taxonomy): domain Eukaryota; kingdom Metazoa; phylum Arthropoda; class Insecta; order Diptera; family Syrphidae; genus Baccha; species Baccha elongata. The sequence goes on along the minus strand of OX578274.1, from coordinate 19,459,240 downwards.
GTCCGGTTAAGAGAGAAAAATATAGAAAGTGTTTTTAATGAATTTCTTTTTTTTTTGTTGCACAACACAATGCAGAAGCAGAAACGCAGGAGTACCCCAAGCCAAATTCATAAAACAACAACATCTTTTCGTTTCGGCGACTCCCCTACTAAACTAACATTAAACGTAACATTGCTTTCTCCGGTTGTGAGAGCTTGGCGTCCTGTTATGGGAGATTTTTAATAAATTTGTTCGTGTTATGAATAAAAATAGAAACTGTGTATAGTCCAGTTAACAAAGGGGTTGTAGAGTGCGTGAGCAGGGACCTAAGCCAATCCTTCGGTCCTTCGGAGTATTGTTCAGGGTACTTAAGTAGTTAACATATACCAAAAGTCCTGACATCTGGGAGGTGAGCCGGAGGAGGGGGAGTGGTATAAAGAGCCCCTATTTGGGACTTACGCTTGTACCACGGAAATGGTACGTCGTAAAAATTTTCAACAAGTTTTGTCATATTTATTTTTTTTAACTCCCAACCGTTCCCGAGCAGCTCGCATCGCAAAAAAAGGGAAATTACAAAAAATTTTGTTTTGTCCAAATCTTTCATCAAACATTCCGTCATATTTTCCAAACTGTTAATCTGACAAAAAAAAAATACATGAGAAAAAGTTATAGAGAATTAAATTTCCTTAAAAAAAAAAACAATTCTTGAAATTGGGTTTTTGAATGCATCAGACCAAAATAACCTTTTTTGTGAATTGAAGTCATAATTTTACAAGTTAAAAATAAATTCACATACACTCATTCAAGGTGTATAAGTTATTGAAGAGGCGTGATCTGGGATCTCAGCCATTTCTATAGAAACTTGATCAGTGTGATTCAAGAGTACCGTTAGTTTTAGGCCTAGCACACAAATTCGAAAACCCCCCGACGGTCACCCTAAACAATATATACCAAGTTTAAATGATATCGGCCCAACCGTTTAGGCTGCAGGTGCGAATGACAGACTGAAAGACAGACACACAGACAGAATTTCCAGACCCACTTTTTTCGACTTCGCTTTAATCGTTATGTCATGTTGATTGTTATCTCAAAACTTTTTTTTTTGCACGAATTCATAACTTTCCTTAGTAGTATTTATAATCAGCAAGTCAAAATGAAAAGGTAGGAAAAATTATTAAGCTTAGCTTAAAAAAAAAATATTTCACAAACGTCAGTTATTTAGCGAAAATAAGGTGTTTTAACTGAAAAGTTTTGGAGAGGAGTTTTGAAACACACTCATTTTTATACATTTCGAGGTGCTCTTTTCGCATTTTCACTTTGCCTAGAAAAAGTTTTTTTAGCAATATGCACAGTTCAGCCATAAATAAGAGAATTTTATACATTATATAATTTAATATAATTGAAACAAAACAACACTAACATTATACAGACATTGAAGTAAAAAAATACGTATTTTGTGACACCACATATTGCATTTTGAGCAATGGGCACCAGTCCGAAATAGGGGATTGACAGTTACTGTGACTGGTGACCGTTACAGAACATTGGTCATCAAATTGTTTTTATTGACGATAATTTATAAATTAAAAATAATAGATCCATATTTTGAAGGATGCGTTTCCTTTGTCGATTTGACAGAATCAGTTCCAAAACTGTTTTCTTTTGTATAAAAGTATTAAAGAACGTGTACTTTGGCCGCTTTTTTGAAAATAGTCTTGATAGTCTTAAACTAATTATATCGAAAACAGTTAGTCCTACAGGAAAGCAGTCAATTACAAATTTGTAGAAAATTATTATTTATTTAATGTATCTTTGATATTTAAAAAAAAAATAAAAATAATAATTTACTTGTTATGTTTTTGGAGTCGAAGAATTTTTTTGTTTTTCATTCAAGCTAAAAAGATGTTGATCCCAGATTTATAGACGATTTCACAAACCAAACATTTTTTATTTTCCTTTTTTGTTAAGTCAATATTTAAGTTAAGTTAGAGCGTGTAGAAGAGGAGATGGTGCAACATTTTTTTGTTTTTTTTTTTTATGTAATAAATCGCATTGTGCAAATAAATTTGCCAATGACTGACTGTACGACAAGAGTGCTAGAACTTATCGACGAAAGTCCTCTTGAAAACCATTAAAAATGCGGTAAGAAGAACCCTTTACGACAACAATAGGGGCACCTAATTGGCTTAGTTGTAAGGCGTGTTTTATAGAAACATTTATTTTATTTTATATATAAAGTATTTGGAATCACTACGAAAACAACATTAAATTCTAACTTCCTTTCATTTACTTCCTTAATTCTTACTGGAGATAAGATATTTACAACAGTTTTTAATTTGATATTTGAAAGTTGGTACACGTGGTTGAATTTTCAATATTGAGGGAGTGTTCAAAAAATTGAGCTTGTACTAATTTTTAAATATAAATACATTTTTGGAACATTTTGCTTTAGTATAAAAAAAAAGATTATTAATCTGACAGCAAGTAGTGCCAACTTTCAAAAACAAAAACCTGACAACCGATAGTTGAAGAAACACTACAAAGGCAAAAGGTCCAGCGCGCTGGTGAAAGATTATAATGCAAAACAAATTCCTAAAATAGTCAGTTTGTTTCAATTGGAAAACCTACTTTTGTCTGATTAAGTAATTGTACGGAAATGTATGAAACTTTTCTTAAAAACTGTTTAATTTTAAATAAGATAAAAAACAAATTAAAACAACAAAAAGAACATCAACATTTAAGTATAATTACGTATATAAAAATTACTTCGTTTGGTTTTTTTCATAGAATTTCTAATTTATTTTTGTTAATTGGCTTGGCGCATTATTTTTGCTAAGCTTTTCGATTTGAGTTTTATCTTCTCTAACCTTAAGGACATATTGAAAATCATAGTTCCACTAATTTTTGACTCTCTAGTCTGCACTTTATTGCTAAAAAAATAAAATAAAGTAAAATCAAAATTAAAATAGATACTCTTTGATATTTAAAAGCGCCCTTTTCATAAGAGCAAATGAAAAACACACGTAAAAGAATGAAATTTAGCAAAGGATAAATGGATAAAAAAATGCAATGCAATATAGAAAATAAATCAAATTATAAATGGATAAATGCATTTGGATTGAGTTTGGTAAAAGCGAATTTATTGCTCAATTTCAAAGCCCCGCTTATTTGGTCAATATTATATGAATAGAATAGGAAAACGAGTAAAAATGCATAAAATTTGATGAACAAAAATGAAATAAAAAAAAATGAGATTTGTTTGGTAAAAAATAATCGAGAGCGCAGCCAAAATGCGATATAGTCATGTTCAAGGATTAAGGACAAGATAAATCTGTGTACTTACATATCGCTTGGCAGAGTCTCTGGACTAGATGATCGTTCGTTCCATTGGGATGTTTGCATTGCTGAAATGAAAATAGAAAAAAATTGCACATTTAGAATCATTCAATATACACATTAGAATTCAATACTGACTTATTGGACACATGGATTTCCCTTATTTTTCAAAAAAAAAAAAAAAAACCATTTGATTACACACTCAAGTTTTTTATGGAAACGGTTTACCAAACTAGATTATTTAAATATTGTATTTAGAATTTCAATATTTTTCGGTTGTTTCGAAATCACTTAACTGAGTTTTTACTAGAATGGGTTATAATTGTTTCTGCTGTTTGATTTAGTTCAAATAAATGGGGTTTGTTCGTAAGATAGATATTTTTGTCCATATGCGTTGTGAATTATTCTTTCTAGGGCATACTCATTTGAGTTTTTGAAAACAGTTTAATACTTTTTGCGCCATATTCTCTGGAACCAAAAATTAAGTATATCCTTCAAGCTAGAGGGTATCAACGATTAATTATTCGCTATGCGCAGTTCGCAGCAAGTTACACAGATTTGTACATATCTTTTAAACTACAAAATGTCAAATGTCTCTGGTGAAAGTTCTTGGATTTGTAAAGGAATGTGTCAAAACAGTAAGTTTCAAATTTATAGCGATAATGACAGTTTGCAAATATTAAAATTGGATTTGCACAAATCTTTTAAATTCTAAAGTCTCAAATTTATAATTTGCTTATGACAACACAAATTTCATTCGAAACTCGAATGAAAGTTGAAAATCCATTAGCAGTGAGATTTTAGTACTGCTTTTATCGATCGACAGTGATCGAAAATGGGATGTTTATATTTAAAATCATACTTCACAGGTTCATTCCAAAGATAATCTCTATTCTGAATTAAATAAGCACTTGAAGTCTTTAATGCCCCTTGGCGTTCTGATGCAAGAGGTGTGAATTGAATTGAAATCTAGTCTAACATAATTAATTTATTGGAGTTTGATGTGTTTTCTTTGGGTGACACTTGAGTGTTATTCCGCTATAGCCAAGCGCTTTTGATTATACTTTGAATGAGTCTGATGGTCGGCTTGGCAACCATTAAATAGCTATATTTCTTGCAAAAAACTTGGTAATTCAGTATCAATGTCAGTTGAATTTTATGCAGCGTAAAAACGCGTTGTTACCAATAGTACAAAAACACTTTGTAAAACCCTTTTTTTAGATAAGGTAAAAATACAAACGTAATCTGTAAGTCAATAAGTTCTCAAAAGATAAGGGAAACTTTGCTTTTTTTATGAAGTCTGGTAGTTTTTTTTTTTTTAAAAACCCTCGGTTTTGATTCGGTGGAATCTTCTGATTGGAATCTTCAGCATATCCAATCAAAATTAAAAAGTAAAAAATATGTGAATATTACGGAAATTTGTTTTTCAGTGATTTCTAATTTTTATTTTCTTTTATCGCATTTCTAACTTAATCGAAACATAACCATAATGATTTGCACAACGATAATAGATTTTGTTTACATTAAATATAAAAAAATGCTTTAAAAATATTATTCAGGAAAAAAAGAGTAAAACTTAAATAATTATTTAATTTACCTGTTCTTAAAGTATGATTTTGAGGAGAGATACCATTCGGTCTTGCAGTCATTTTACTAGCTATCCGTTGTGGTACACCAGCAACAGTCTGAAAATTGAAAATAATAGTATTTTAATCATTTATTAAGTATCTTTAAAATTTATTATAAAATAGTTACAAATAATATAAAACTATAATGTGATTATATACCTAAATTATTTGAATGTTTTTGTTAGTTTTGTATACAAAAAAAAAATCAATAAGAAAACACTGTGGCGTATGAGTAATATTTAGAAATAGATATAAATTATTTCTAGACAAAATGTTATCACTTCATTGTTTGTATGTAGGTATTCATAAACTTCTTTTGTTCTTATCAAAGGTCAATAAGTAGTATACAAATAAATATTAATAATTTATATTAATTTTGTTTGTTATTTATTTACCGAAAGATTAATCTAAATTGCGTTGTTATTTTGCAGAAGAAATTTTGATTACGTTTAAGTTTTCTTTTCTTTTCTATTGCAGAGCAATTTAGTAATAGATTTTAAAATATTCAAGATCAACGAATCCGATTATAAAATGTTTGTTTAATGATTTACGTGAAGTTTAATTTTGAATGCTTTTCTTTTGATTCTTATGCCTTTGAATGAAATGAAATTTAAACCAAAGGGATCTGTTTCTAAAAGCGTTGTGTTTTTAAAGCTTTTTCGATTCGTATGTTTTTGTACGAAATTGAAACCAAAGGATCTGTTTCTAAAAGCTTTATGTTTTCAAAGATCAAAATATTTTATAGACATCAATAAAAGTAACCTTCGATATGCGGAACTTTCTATGAAAACAACACCACAAAAGCTCACCATTGTTTACTATGCTATTGCAACTTAAAAAAACTTTGCATAAGAAAATAAAAAATATATTGGAAGATGCTAAACTTTTGAAAGTGGTATCAACTGTCAGTTTTATTTTGATATTTGATTACTTTGAAGCAATCAAATACGAATACAGTATACTCGGAATATCTGTAACTATTTTTTACGGAATAATTCATCAGTGATTTTGTCGGTTAAATTGCCCCCTTCATTTTAAGCTGTCTTCAAGAAGAAGCACAACAGATCGTTAATCACACCATTAACTCCACAGACTTCTTTCTTTGATGCATTTTGAGGTCCAGTTTCAAAGTAAACAAGCCATAGACGCTGGAACTATCTTCTCCAGACTCACATGTCTGCTGTTCGGACGTAAAACTGCACCGGAAACGTATGATAAGCTTTATAGAATGGGACATTAACAAACGTGGCACAAAAGAACCGAACTTGAAAAGACTACGAAAACACTAGAAAAAGTGTAAAGGCTCGCTTGCTTATGTATAACTGGAGCAATGAGAACATGCCCAACAGCAGCAATGGAGGTCATTCTTGAATTGACACCATTACACATGGCAATTGAAAGTTCTGCCAAGGGGGCAATCATGCGTTTCGCAAAAGAGGGAACTGGTGTAGGTAAATGTATAGGATTGAAGGAATTAACTTCACTATCTAAATATGCACCCCTACTTGACATTCCTAGAGACAACATGATCGAGAAAAATTTTCGAACTGAGTTAAGCAATAAAAAAGAATGGGTAGGAGAAAATGAGAACTACCTTTTAAATACTAAAGCCATCAAATGGTACACTGATGGATCAAATACTGCCGAAGGGACTGGAGCAGGGATTTTTGGGCCAAGAACCAAATGCTCTGTACCAATGGGTAAGTCCTCTAGCATATTCCAAGCGGAAGTAAACGCAATTAGAATATGTGCGCAGATAAACATTGAAAGGAACTACCGGAACCAGAATATAGCCATAATGCCAGACAGCCAAGCTGCACTCAAAGCACTAATTTCCTGCGTAATCAGCTCGAAGCTGGTTTGGAAGAGTGTAAACAAACTCAACAAATTATGCAAAAACAACACTGTAACATTATACTGGGTCCTAGGACATGTTGGAGTTGAGGGAAATGAGAAAGCTGATGTTTTGGCTAAGGCAGGGGCAGTGGCACCCATGATTGGGCCGGAACCCTATTACGCGATAGGTGAAAATGTGATAAAAAATCAAATCAAAGCGGGAGAGGAGGCAAAAAGATCCAAAAACTGGAAAGAACTCCCTTAACTGAGACAAGCCAAAATGCTTCTTGGGAACTATAACCAAAAGCGATCTAAAGCTTGTATAAACCTGAGTAGAAACAAACTTAGAATCTTAACGGGTTTCCTCAGTGGTCACTGCAAACTTAAAAGACACCTAAACATCCTAGGTATATCCAGTAGTGCAACCTGCAGATTCTGCGACGACCAAGAAGAAACGCTAAATCACCTTCTAGGAAAGTGTGGGGCGATAATGCACAAAAGAATAAAACATCTGGGAAGTTACCAGATAGAGGAGAGCGAATTACCCTCTCTAAAAGTACTCCAGATACTATCATTCCTTAAAGATATTAAGATAGAGGAAGAACTGTAGAATGAGTCAATCATCCAGCCCTAGTGTGCGCATTACAAACCACATACATATAATATGATGTAGCTAAAAACGCTACGTTATGCTCAGGTTTTCTAAATAGATGCAAGCAATTTTTTGCTCCCTTTGATCTGGAGCTGAGCTTTCAGGAGCAGTGTGGAGCTTTCCTTTCAGCTAAGGGGGCATTTGTCGGCCACAGAAGATGGCGTATTTCACGCCACTTCATCTATTCTTAGTCTTTATTAACGGATGGTTGATATTTAGGTTGTCACCACAAGATGCTTTGTTATTGATCATAGATTCTAATATACTTAACCTTTTTGTTTAGCACTAAGGAACATTGTTCTATTTAAACAAATGTCTGGAATGGGGCTGAGTAGATTAGAAAATGGGCAGCGTAATAAATCAAATTTTTGCTGTTATTAGACAGAATTCAAAATAGGGTGAAAAAAATTAAAAAAGATAATTCCGAAACTCCTTCGTTTTCTTGAACATCTTCGAAATGTTTCATGTCTTTTATCTTTTATCAAAATTCCTGCAATGAAATAGCCACTTGCCTTTCTCAAACGATTCTGCCGTAATACTCGTTTCTTAGAAACGCACATCAGTTTACATTAGAGCCAAACATCGGACGCACTGTTAAGTAAACAGATTCTTTCGTTTGCCGTATTACTCGCATGTGTAATGCTTTACGTCACTCGACGTTTCTTCGACATTATGATGCCCAGACATTCAAGATCAATGTAAACATCTGTATCTTCTACTTCACCCTCTTCGCATTTCCTAAAATTCCGCGCCGTGTTTAATAAAACATCTTGTGCGTGTTAATTATAAAAGAAGTCGTCAACAATGGCAGCGGCTACTTAACCGATATCATTTTCAAAGAGTAAAAAAAAAAAACGTAAAGGCCCAAATGAACGTTGATCAACCTCTTTCTCTATATGATCGTGAAAATTAGCAACGTTTCAAGGATCACAATGATACTCCATCGCTTTCCCAGCCCCAAGAGACAACGGTCAAGAAAAGAAATCCTTCGTTTGACTTCAAAGCTGGGTTCAGTATCGCAAGTTACAGCACACCTAAGGTTCAAAAAAGACCTTTACTACTTCGATGAGAAGAAAACACATTCATGTCTATTACCGTTGTCGTTTGTCATAAAAAACGACACGACAGAGAAAACGACAGCTGTAGTAAGTGACAACCGATAACGATAATAGACATGACTATTGATGCTTTCGTAAGTGACAGTCGCAAGAATAACAGGCATGATTATTCATACATCATACCCCTTAACGTTCTAATTATCTCGTTTTCTCTGTCGTGTCGTTTTTAACGACAAAGGACAACGGTAATAGGTATGGTTATAAACATTGCGTCGTGTATAAAGCCGAAGTCATCGACATAATATTCATTTTCGTATTTGCTGACTTTGTAGACTAGAATTATCAAATTAAATTTCTGAAAAAAAATCTACAGATTTCAATGCTGCTAGAAGCCTGAAACACTTCTTTTCTTACTTAATTATTAGAAAATCATTATTTTTAAATCTTTAACGCCTTTGTTTTCATTATTTATACAAATGCGCTACTGAAACATAAATGCCCCTTCTTCTTTTTATTTAATAAATTATTCTTTCACTATTTAAACATCTAATAAATGCAAAGAACTTAACTGTCACGACATTTCTTCACGACACAACTTATGCTTTACAACTGCGTGAGTCACACTATAAGTTTTCAACGTTCCTCCATTTTATTTTTTTTTGGTTTCGCTAAGAATTTTTGCGTGCACGTTTTTTCAATTTTACATTTACTCACTTCTCAATCGATTTTTTATCTTATGGATCTTATTTTCATAGTACAACAACAACAACGAATAAAAAATTACATCAGAAAACGAGAACGAATCAAAATTGTCAGCTTTATCTGATACTTTCTGAAATGACATCCATTGAATCAATTTATCTAGAAGAAGTGTGACATAAAATAATTCCATTTCACTTAAACTCACTCCATTCGTGTCGCAAAAAACGTACACAAACAAATACACAAGAAAACACACTTTCTACATCCCTATTTGAATCCTCTTATAGCAATGCCAATGGAGCCTAAAATTATGCAAGATTTTTTTCTTTTAACTCAGACTAGAAATGACGAATATTTAAGCTTTAATTTAAATACAAATGAATATTCTTTGGATTCTCTATCACAAATTTATATGCGAATAAATAATTGAAAATTTAAATAGATGGATATCAATTTTATATCACTTACCTCATCATCGGTATCCAAATAAAAATAAAATTGGTTCGGGCTAAGATACTTCTGCAGTAATTCCTTGGCAACACGAACGGACATTTCACTTTGGACAAATGGATGTTGCAACAGACGTTCGGCAGTAGGACGCTTCTTTGGATTTTTTGTAAGCGCTGTTTTGATGAAATTGTGAAATGTTGGACTCCATTTGTCTTTGTCTTTCAGTGCTGGTGGCTTAAAGCCACTTTTTGACATTAGGAATAACGCACGCATTGGATGGAGATCAAACATTGGCGGTTGAAGTTCAGCAAGTTCTAGAAAAAAAAAAAAAAAACAATAAGGAAACAAATTATTTACTTTACTTCTCCTTTGTGGTCTGGTATAAGAAATGAAAAGAATGTAATTGAAGTAAAGTACAACTCAGGAGTTGAACATTGATGTGCCCCTAGGGTAAATCGTATACTTCTTCATGTTACTAAGGATTGGTTGTTTGAAAAGTTAATAGAAACTTTTGAAATGTTTAACTTTTACATTTAACTGCGAAACTAAAGTGATAATAACCCCTAGAGGACAACTTTAAAAACGTAGCTTCAAAACAAAGTTAGGAACATTGAGTTTTGAAGTACTTTTGTTTATTTTGCGGTTAGATACTTTTAAGTTAATGGAAAATGATGATTTCCTTTTCAATATCCGGAAGCCGAATTTATCTAGAGATGTGCATTGTACGTGCAGTAATTAGAAATTAATTGTTGGTCCAAATTCTTCATTTTTAATCATTTTACGTCTCTTTGACTTAATTTTGAAAACTAGACAATTTTGGGGTTAATCGTATTGCCCCAGGATATAAAAGCACAAGATTATAGAAAGAGAGTAAAGGGAATTTTAATGGGACATTGAACCACCATTTTTTTTTTATATATTTATTTTTATTTATTTTGTATGTAATCGAAAAAACAATTTTATAAATTTTGCTTTTATTTTTCAAGATTGGTTGGGACATTCGCATTTGAGACTTTTCTGTCTTTAAGTCCTGGTAACATAGTCGCATTAAGATAGATGTGGTGTGTACTGTGTACCTACTCTTTTTGATCAAGTCGGTTCTAATGGGACTAATAATCCAATCAAGACCTACATTTAAATCCTCTTAAGCTTGAAATATAGGGCCAAAGGTTCTCAAGTTTTAACCACCTATTGCTGTCAGGAATCTTTGGTGTATTAGACGCATTCCACAAATCTGTTTGCGCGTTAACAATTCGCAGATGTCGGCGGTGCAGGGAAATAATATAAACTGAAATTTGATGAAGTTATTTCTCACCTAAATATTTTTTGATAAAAACAGTAAAGCATGCTGCCCCCTGCCTGGCTCACTATAGGACTTTGGATGGAGTTTAGGTGGGTGCGGGTTTTGGTGGGTGCAAGTACCCAAATTTTAAGTTTACATTTACAATTCATTATGCGCTGATTGCGTCTCATATGCAATACAATTTAGCAGTTCTAAATAATTGAACGACGGAAAAATGTGATTGTGTGGAAATATTGTAATAAAGTAATATTTACATATTACTAATATTTTATTTGTATTCCTACAAAAAAAAAACGCGTACATTGTACTAATGCAAAAGTTAAATTCACCAATTCATTCGTACATTATACAAATCTATTCGTAAATTGCCCAATTTGTAAATACAATATCTATAATATGCAATATACACTCCGTCTCACTTGATTAAGGGCAGGCAGTTTACTATTCTCACAATAAATGAAGGATATATTAGGTTAATATTGTAAAAATAAATTGGGATTATGTTGATAATTGCAACATTTATGACGCTTTTCCCAAAAATGTCATAAAATGTACCTGTTTTTTTGTTTCACTCCATTAAGGACAGTAGACGAATTTACCTGTTTGAAGCTTAGAAAACAATTCAATAGTAACATTTTTGTTTGTATAATTAAATGTTAGTTTTATTCCAAGAATTGCAACAATTTTTAGTAATGTGTACTACCTCCTGATCGCTGAATCACTTCAAGTAGCCTGCTATTTAGAGATTCATAGAGTTTTGTCAAATAACCAAGCGAAATTTCGGACCAGGCTTGTTTTATGGCTTCAATTATCTCTTCCGTTTCATCATACTGCCTTCCCCCTTCGTAGACTTTTTATGAAAGCAAACCCCACACGTTTTCCATGATGTTCAGGTCAGGTGAATATGGTGACCATGCAAGTAGGTTTACACTTTGCTTCTGAATCCAGGCTTTTGTTGTCCGTGCTGTATGTATCGGTGCATTGTCTTGTTGGAAAGTCCATCGATGTAAACCAAATATTTCAGAAAACTGCGGAAAAGCTTTATCTAGTATCGATTTGTAAGTGATTTCGGTCATTTTGGAACTTTGGAAATCCAGCTCCACAGTTCCGTAATAGCTTATTGCTCACCATACCATTACACCACCTCCTTTGCTGTGCCGCCTTTGGAGATACATTTCTTCTTTTCTCAAATCATGAAAATAAAAGCTGGATTCATCAGGTCCGTTAAAATTAATGTTTGTTTCATCAGAAAAGACTACGGTATGCCACTCTCGATTCCACCTGATGTGACTTGTTACAAATTCAAGCCGTTGGCTTTTACGTGTGGCATTCAATGGTGGCGAATCGACCATATTCGCCATCAAAAAAATCTGTATCGCCCGAAAAACAGTCGATCTACTAGCTTTAACTCCAGTTTCTGCCATGATTTCAATTACGGAGAGCCTTGAATTTGAAGCTGTTCTCGTTCTCAGGATCGCCCGCCTTTCCTTACATGTTAGGGATCTTCTGATTCTTCCTTTGCGGTTCTTTCCATACTTTTCCGGGTCCTTATGATAATTAGTGGCAACACACTTACGTCTTTCAATCTTCTTGGTTATAAAACGGATGGTTTTCCCTTCTTCCCGGTAAGCTCGAATTTGGCCGATTTCCTCCTTGATTAATGTCTTTCCTCTGCCCATAGTAGTGTATAGTTTGAAGTTTTTACTTGAACTAAGTTCCCTCATACTTCAAGTACCCTTTAATGGATTAAAATAACGGTAACAGGTAGATTTTGACACTCTCCTTAATCAAGTGAAACAAAAAAAAATAACAGGTACATTTTATGACCTTTTTGGGAAAAGCGTCAGAAATGTTGCAATTATCAACATAATCTTAATTTTTTTTACAATATAAACCTAATTATATTCTTTATTCATTATGCATTTGGTTTTTCCCAAAATACCGAGGTTTGAAGCTATTGTAGTTACTAGCTGCAAAAACAAAACAAAACAAAATTTATTTAGTCATTATTTCTAAAGAAAAGATATATAACATTAAATTATGTCATAAGTATATACCTTCAAAACACCTGCTTTGCTTTGTGTGGAGAAAATTCCTTTCCGATTATACCTACCAATGAAATAAGTTTTTAATTCACAAAAAAAAAAAACTTTCTTTTTATAGAACCCTTATATTCTTCGAAGGGTCAAGAGTCTATATCTATACCTAGTAAAGTTAGGCAACTTAAATCCATTCGATTTAAACCCAACAAAACCCAAAGTCTCATTTATAATTTGGCACAACGATTAGATAACAAATAAAAAAAAAGGAAACACAAGTTATATCATACCAATAGCTGTAATTCCGCACGCCCATATATCACATAATTGATTGTAACCACCCTTCCGTTCAACAGCTGCTACTTCTGGTGCCATCCAATAAGGTGTTCCTGTAAATAATACAACAAAAAAAACACTTTAGTTTTGAATTGTAATGAAAAATTTTATTATATTCAAGGATACATATAAGATTTCCATACTAATGAATAAAAACACACCCTCAAGAATTCACTGAACTTGTGTTCTACTCAAAAGCCTATATAGAGAGCTTCCTTTTTTTCTGCCCCCATCTTATTTTTTTTTTATCTTCTTAAGTCTCACTATTTTCACTAATTTAAATTTTCTCTTTACATTTCCTCCCTTAAGTACATCACCACTAGTTTTTTGACGTGCTGTTCCTCCTATGAAATTCTCAGTGTACTTATACGCCCCATTTGCAACCTAACTTAGTGGAGATTTCATATATAGGCAGACACCGGTACTTAGAATGACGAGGACGACGCACGGCGAGAAAAAACAACGTGTAAGTGTTTTAGCTGTAGAATATGGCAAGATGGTGTTAATAATCAAAGAAGGCTGTTCTTCAAAGTGAATGGGACAAGAGATCCTTAAGAGATTAATGGTGTCAGGAAAAGTAAAGCATCTGTTAAGCATAATATATACTTTTACTAGGTGATATTCGACGGAGAATAATTTGTTTAAAAAATCAAAGCAGTAATATTGTGTTTGGTGTGAGACAAGCATCTACTTTACTTAACACAAATGAATGTGTCACCCTGTGGCCTGCAGAAAAGATTCTTTTAACATTGAATTATGATATAATTGAAAGGGCAAAAGTGGAAGAAGCTGCTCGTATTTCTCAAAGTATTTTTAAAATGAAATTCTTTTTTTAAGAACTTATGATACCTATGATGTCTATGGTAAGTTTGGTAGATTATAGATATTGGGTGGTATGAATAATACGGGGTACGTACTCCTAGCAGGTACTCCACAGAAATTAGAGGAGGTACTAAAAGCAGAAGTACCTACTCCAGTTTCATATGAATAAAAATTAGCACCAACATCAGAGCATCTCCTTCATCGAACGGAGTAGATGCTTTCATTTACATCGAACCAACTTCTGCAGAAAAAAATTTTCTTCTGTAAATAGGTATGAATATGAACAAAAAAAAATATAATCCTTGGGGTTTTGAGTTGAGTTGTACCTCAAAAACTAATTTTATTAAAAAGTTCTCAAATATTTGAGTAAAATAATTTTTTTTTGAAAAATTATTGAACACAACTAAAATACCTAGGTATATAATTAAAAGAGAAGCATGACGTTATAATTTTTTAGGTTAGAATTTTTGCTGATCGCTTGATCGAAAAAATAGAAATTTAAAAATGCCGTTAATGCAGGTATACCTGTACAGATAAACGACTTCATTGCACATATGATATTTGTTAAAAATCATTAGAGTAATAAATAACAAACAGTTATTTATGTATTTTCAAACTTACTACCTAATATGACTTGCAAATATACCTTAAAAACACTAAAGTACCAAACTACCAAATTTAAAGCAAATCGGTTCTCCTATTTGCAGATGCAGACGAGACATACAAAACTACTTTTTTTTCGTTATAATCCTTATGCCATGATTATGGGTTATATTTTCAGTTTTTTTTACGAATGCTGAACTTGCTTATATTGCAAAATATTCGCAAGTAACTACTTATATAAAAAATTACCTATTTATGTACACAATTCAAGCTTGAGCAAGCAAGTTTCTTAACCGGTCCTAAATGTTTATTAGAAATTTCCCCACTTTCCTGTTTTTTGTTGTTGCAAAATAGTGTCATTTGCGAGCTATAATAGATAATCCATTCCCATATAAATTGCGATCTTGTTATCTCTTAAGATCACGTTTGATGATCGAAAAAGTAGTTCTCCTTGTCTCCACGTGAGGCACTACGTTTTTGACTTTTTTTTCATTAACAATGGTTATCAATTTTTGGGTGTCAGTCATGAGGTTTGTTTAGTATTTACAAAATACCGGAAAATTTTATAAATGACGTCACTGACACCAATGGTCGACTGGAACTACCGTGGTCGAAATATTTTAAATTTTTGGTAAATTAATTTTCATTAATTTTCTTATGATTTGGAAAAAAGTTTGTGGTTTTTATGCGTGATGTTGTGTTGAAGGCGTTATTTTTTTTTCCAATGTTTCTTTCCAAGATTGTTTCTTATTTTTAAAAGGTTTAAAACATCATTATTTAAACAAGATAACTCCAACCTCTATATAAGACATTTTCTATTTAAAGCTCAGAGCAGGCCACTGAGCTGTAAAAAATAGATTTAGGTGATTCTTTTTTAAGCTCAGATAATAGACAAGTAGAGAATCACCTAAACCTATACAATAAAATAATAACAAACTGGTTACCTTTCATTAACCCTAGAAGCTACATAATTAGTTTCTATAGTTCCGTCACTTCGAACATGTAGTGGTTTATATTGCACCTTTTAAATAAAGCTTTAACAGAGCAAAAATACAAATGTTCATTTTAAAGAGCAAACGTCTTCATAAAAAGGGAATTAGGACACTTTTCGATTTGTTTGGATTTGGTCAGCAAAAGAGGTTCTGGTAATCTGTATGTCAGTGAAGTAAAAACATTTCAAGGATCTCGACAAGAGGGGTTCAAGTCGAACATGGGTGTCTGTGACTTCTAGCGTCTATACACTATTGGAACTTGTGTTTATGGTCGTGCATCAGACACACCTAATTCATTTCATATTCAAATTTTATGCAAATTGGAGTAAATTAATCACTATTGTCTTCATTGTTTTTTCGGGTTTGGTCAATAAAAGGGGTTCAAGTCGTCTGTAGTGCAGTAAAAACATCGGCCGAAAAAATAAACACTTCGAGAATCTCGACAATAGGGGTTCAAGTCGAATATGGGTGTCTGTGACGCTAGAAAACCATACACTATAGTAACTTGTGTTTATTGTCATGCATCAGACATACCTAATTCCATTGACGTATTAGATATGGACCGCCAGTAGCCAACTTCACGCGTGTTCCAACATAACTAGGGGCGCCATCAACTACTAGCAGGGAATCTGCGTAGCAGTGCTACGCTTGTTTTAATTAATCATTTAAGTTTAATATAATTAGGTGGAAATTGTAATCAAACTAGTTTTATTTTACAAAACAAATCCACTCTATATGACATTGAGTCACTTGCATATGAATATGTCGACGTTTTATTTAAATTTTAAAAGCGAAATTAGTACACGTATTTAACACTAAAAGATGATGGCGTATTTTTGCCGCTTTTAGATGGAACAACATTTTTTGGCCGTTTGTATGAAAATTTGAACCGACTGGCGGTCCATATCTAGTACGTCAATGCCTAATTCATTTCATATTCATATTTTATGTCAATTAAAGTTAATTATTTATTAACTTTTGTAATAGTTTATGAACAAACATGATCTTATATTTTCTATAAAACTAATGTACAGCGAAAGCTCCCACTCACTGTCGCCGAGTTTTTGTCCGGTTATGAGAACTGTCCGTTTTAAAGAGAGAAATACAATAAGGTATTTTTAATTAATTTCTTAGGTTGACATAGCACTATGAAATGTCTGCTGAAATAAATAGCAGAACTTAAAGAAATCATAAGCGAAAGAGAACCCCATAACAAATTCAGAACATTACAATATTTTGTAGCCCGGGTAATCCTCTATAAGTTTCGCAACGTAACTTTGCTCTTTCCGGTTATGAGAGGTTGAAGTCCGGTTACAGGAGATTTTTAATAGATTTGCTCGTTTTATAAACATGAAGAGAAATTGTACTGAAAACTTATTTTTTGTATCTATCTGATTATTATTTTTTATAAAAAATTAACCTTTTGTTATTTTAAATCAGTAAAAAAAGTGACCGCATCCGTTTGTGCGAGTGTCCATTTATAAGAACGCATTTTGTATGGAAAATTAGATAAAAAAAGTTGGTTCCCGAAAATCCGTTTGTGGGAATTGTCCGCTTATTATATATCGGAGGTGTCGGCAAGCAGACTTTTCACTGTATATATTTTTTTTCCTTTAAGAAAATCTAACTAATGAGGAAGCCAGTGCTACCGTTCTCGAAAAGCCTTCCACCGCTTGTGTAAAATGGTGAATAGGCTCGAGAACCTCTGCATAAAACTGTGTTGTTGAATACTGATATTATTTTTTGCAGGAGAATTAAAATCAGAAGAGACCAATAGCTTAAATTGCTTCGGTATGCAGAAGAGTTTTAAAATTGGTTTGCAGTTTAGAATGTATGAATTATTACATTTCCCACGTCTACACACACTATAAGTGATCATCATTGCAAGGATGTTTTATGATGGTTTTTGCTTGGTATTTTCAATTTTCACAGTGATTTAACACTGATTCTGCTTTCTGTATATGCCATTTTATTTTATTCTATGTTGTCTGCATATTAAAGTGTTATATTGTCTTCATCATCTCTACTAGCTAGTAGTTCTAACTCGCCATCACTCTCAGACGACAGATTTCGCATATTCTGTTAGAAGTGTGATACACATAGGTACACAGGTAAGGACTAAAGAATATCACAAGGTCACGGAATTTGCATGTTCATCTACCCTACCAAAGGTTTTTCAAATTTCAATCCAATTAATGTTTAAAAATTACACACATATTTACAAACTCGTATGTGAATGCTTTTTTTTAACCCCACCCTGTGCCATTCTTCATCTGAATGTAAACTTAGTTAAAATTTATGAAAAGCCGGCACGGAACCATATTATTTGTTTGCCAAGACAGAAATAAATAGATCTTCCTTCATTTTGTAGAATAAGGACTCTTCATCATCCTTATAAGTGCCTAGTCGAACTATGAGAGTAGACTGAAATAATAAACGTATACCTTCTCTGTTCCGAGTAAAAAGAATAAAGTGCTTGTGGTGGAATATTAATTTCGACAATCATCTGCAAACAAGAATTTTGTGTTGTGGGTATATACCGAATATTTATTCGTTTACATTTCAGCGTTTTTAAAAATAATAAACAATGAAAAGAATAAATTTAAACAAAATATATGTAGGAAGGTAGATAATAATATTATTATAAAAATTATTGTTCAAACGTGATTAACAACATCAACAACAATATCCTTTAATTAAATAACAACAACTCTCAAGTATAGTTTGCATGCACCAGAGGCAGCACAATCGCCCAGCAGCACTACTTCAGCCAATCAATTAAAAGAAAAAAGGATGCTAAAGCTTTACCGTAAAAAAAAACGCCCGTTGCCAAAGTGGATTTTTATGTCCTACTTTTGTAAAGTGCATGTGAACCACCTACTTAGCAAGAGATAAACTCATCAAAATAAAGATAGATGCGTCCTTTCGGATTATGAAACACTGCAGTGATATTTTCTTTGTGTTTGTCATTTTTATTTTTTTTCTTATTTTAATTCAAGTGGATACTGGGTCGATTTGAGTGGTGCGGCATCGTGCCAAAATTAAAACAGTAAAAAAATAAAGGATTAGAAACAATTTGCTGACTTTGGAAAGAAAGAAAACACAAACACAAGCTTTTTGTATATGATATCGGATTCGATTTTACATTTTGTGCTAGTTTTCCAACGAAGTTAAGATGATCGAAGATGAAATTTAGATTTGAGATTTTGTATCTTTCCAATAACTATGTCAATTACTGTAAGCTGTAGAAAGAGTTGAAAATGGTTCCCAAAAATAAAACTTATTACATTTCGATTAAATAAAAAGTCAAGTATTTCTTGTAGAATGGGAACATTGAATTCTTAAAAAAAAAAAATTATATTAGATAACTGTTATCTACTGCTTAATATTTTTGGTTCAGTGTAGCGTTTTAAGCACTAGAAAAAGTAGACGAGTGTAGTACGTTGTTAAATCAGCAAATTTTGGGGGGCTGTTTTATGTTTACCATTGTTAATCTGGCTGTATGGCAAACTATTCCGCGCTCATATATCATTTACGAAATTCTTACACATTTAAAACGATATTATAAAATGACAGTGGATCTTTCTAACTTATTCGGTTGCAAAACTCGAGTCCTTGAAGCAAGCACAGGAAAAGTTTTATATTCTTGTTTTATATTCTCCATATCGTTAATCTGGCTGTATGGCAAGTGTTGCCAAGCTCACATTGTGGCTCCAATTGATTTTTTCGGTTCCAGGACTCATAACTTTTAAAAGAAACTGTAATAACAAATTCGAGTTCAAACCGAGTTTGATGTAAAAAAAAACCAAGTTTCTCCGCTACTTGTAACCATTTTTTGTTTACCGAAAACGGTTTTGATAAGAAACTTGCATTTTTTGCTAAAAAAAAATTTACCGATTCGACGAATTCGATGATAACAGTTTTTTGGCTATCAAATTGTGAAAAATGGTGAGTTTTAGAATTGTTGCTTAATATCTTATAATTATAACGTATCTCACAAAGAGATTGCAAACTAACATTTTGTGTTACAAGAGACACAAAAGTTATGTACATACATAATTAAAACAAGTTGATTGCGAGGTTGATTGGGTACTTTTGTTGAAAATATGAAATTGTGTTTTGTCATAGTTAAGATTTTCTAAAAATCAAAAAACGAAAGATAGGTACTTTGTTTTTTATATGAAAGATTTCATTTTAGATCTGCACACCCACACATGTAAGCAAAAGTTATCAAACGTGAAATCTAAGTTTTTTGTATTTTTAATTTTGATCTTTTAATGTGTGTTTTGACAGATTAGTATACGAATCTTATTCTGACATTTTCGGGGCATTCAGGGTGAACTGTCATCAGATGCAATAAATTTGACATTTTGTAGTTTTAACGAGGGGTTTGTCACGGGCCAATTTGTTGGTTCAATGATTGCAATATTTCAAATGACTTCAAATGATTTCACGTGATTTCAAGCAGTATTTAATGATTTAAATATTTTGTGATTGCAATGATTTCAAATAAATCTAATGACTTCAACTGATTGCACCAGATTTCAAAGTGATTTCAAATGATTTCAAATATAAGTGGTCAGGTGATTTCATTCGTGACAAACACCTCTAGTTTTAACAAATTTGTACAGAACCAATGTTGACCTTCGCCGAGTACTCAGTGCGAACTGGCAATACAGCAACAAATTGAACATTTTGCAGTTTGACATATTTGTAGTCTTTCCGTTTGTGGAGTATGCACTTATGAAGTGTGAACTGTCATCAGATACAATAAGTTTTAAATTTTTGTTTGACAGATTTTTAATGTTGACGTTTGCCCAGTGTTCAGTCATCAGCAAACAATATATGTATTTGAAACTTTGTAGTTTGACAACTTTGTACAAATCCAACTTTGACATTTGAAGAATTTGACACTGAGCTTGATTACACTGGTCCTTTTTTCGTACGTTTCATCACACGTCTTTGCGACTGATTGGGTAGGAATTTAGAATCGAAGGCGGAACGAAGTAACAAAAGGACGTATGACAATTTTAAGAGTTTTTTCTGGTTGAACGTTGACGTTTCTTGTTTGACGCGGGCCGCAAAGCCAAATCGAGTTCGGTATTTAGATTATTGAATTCTGCAATAGCTTTATTATAATTTCTGTGAAAATTAAAATAAAAACTGAAAAAAAAAACTAAGTATAAGCATTGAGTTTATACACATAGAGAAATCATGTGTAAGTTTCAAATACTGCTCGTAGGATGTAGTTACTATCGACTTGTTTTTTTATTTACTCTTGTAGCAATTATTCTTGAGTTAAAAGGCATGAGAAATCAAGAAAAACAAATACAAATGTATGCAGAAGAATTTTTTTTCGATTCGGTTTGAGTTATTTTCGTTACAGGAAATTAGAACAATAATAATTACTCGATATACTCATTTAGCGACATCTACTTCGGAAAGTTTGAAACCATCTTGATTCTTCTATGTTTATAAAGTCAATGGTATTAGAAATATTATTTAACGAACCGTTCGGACAAAGAACTGGTGAAATTTAGCTGTTTTTAGTTTGATAGATTTAAGTTTTGTAGTTTGAAAGATTTGATCGAATTTAATTTTGACGTTTGCGGAGTACTCACAGTTAGAACTGCCATAAGACAGTAAATTTTATATTTTGTAATTTGACAGATTTATAAAAATCCAATTTTGACGTTTTTGGTAAATTTTACATTTTGTAGTTTTACAGAATTGTACGACTCAAATCATCAAGTTTGGGAAAGTTTGGGAAGTATTCAGAAAGCAATGAATTTTATAGTAGTTTGACAGTTTGACAAATCAAATTTTGATGTTTGAACTGTCGTCACATATCTATAAATCAATCTCCGACACTTTCTGGTTTACCGTTCATATATGCATACTTGAATTCAAAATTATTAAGTTTCCGAGTGAATAAGTAACGTCGCGTTGGTCGTAAGCAAAACATATCAACCCAGAATATCAAATAAAATTACGTTACAGTATATTTAACTAAAAAATAAAACATGACTTTAAATCCATATAGGATCATGCGAAATTCATGATTATTTATATTTATAGGATTATATTTATAGGATTTTTGTAATCAATATATCCAATAAATTATATCCAATTTTTTTCACAAATACATTAGCTTGCCTTAATACACACCTACAATCACAAGTAAAAATGACATGTCGAAATGTATTCTTCATAAATCACAGTATGTAATTCTACAGAAAAGAAAGACAAACGATAATTTTCTTAACTCGAATTCACATGAGTTATCGATTTGCTAACATATTCCATTTTTTTTATCCAATAATATGTTGAACAAAAACATAGACTCTAACTCTAACCCATGACTTCTGAACTACAAACCTAACGCCTGCAAATCATTTAGAACAATTCAGCTGTCATTTCACCATAAAATATTGCTTCGAAGTGAATTCCGCTGATTTATTCATTCATGCAAATTTATTCCCTGTGCTGTTTCGTGTATATTGGAACGATAAAAAATATCATCCATATCCTGTTCTTAATTGCTACATGATTTAGGCAGTCTCATCATCATCTCGCTACTTTAAAGACCTTGATATGAATATCAACTTCTACTTCGTTCAGAAGAGGGATTTTCCTCACCTTGAACTCTTATTCAACTTAGGTGTATGAGTGTATGACTATACAACGACGCCCCTTGCTTTAATAAGGATTTCTAGGGAATTTCTTATCCAAAGTGCCGTTGGTGGTTTTGGTAGTGTGATGTTATTTTTGGAGGTATTGCTGTATAGGTAACCAAACTATATAAAAGTTGTTGGTTGTTTACAGTTATACAAACGTGTTGCCAAGGAACTTGTAAAATGCATTTTTTTGGTTTGTTTAAGTAGATCGATGAATGTTTTTCGCCACAAAATTACACTTCTCTCCAGCAAATTGTGGGAATTGGGACGACACGATGACGCCCGTCCGCCCCATCTCCGACACGACCAACCTCACCAACAAACCCTACACAATCTAACTTAAGTGTTTGTGGTTTAAGTTTAAGTTTGACTGTATGTAGTGGTTAGAGTAAGGTGTATAGGGAAAAATTAGGCAGACATCAATTCCACTTTCAAATTGTGGGTTTTCTAAGGTGGCAAGGTGGTTGAGGGTGGATTGAAAATGATGGTTTGCAATAAATGAATGTGAACGAACCGCACAAATGCCAAAGTTGAGGTTATTTATTCGTGTCTCTATAGTGTCGTGGTGAAATTTAAGAGGTGTCAAAGATTGTGACTGAAGTTATTAATTAGAACTATATTGAACAGGATAGATTAGGTGCTTAATTTTGGGTAAGAGAGAGAAAGTGTCTTGGAACTTGGGATGCTGGTGGTCACTGGGCAGTGACAGTTTGTGACCTGAAGATGGTTCTTATGTAAGCTATATAAATTTACAAAGAATTATAAATATGACAGAACTTTTGTATGAGATAATTAATATAGAGAAAATAAATTTTGTATTTAGGTTTGGGAGGAAAAAGAGGTTCGAAAAAGACATTTCAGTGACCATAGAAAAAATTTATAAGAAATTTATTAACAGACTGTTCTTCTTTTACCAAAAAACTGGGTTTCTAACAAATTTTACTGTATTAGCAGGAAAAGCAAAAATTTTGAGGATCCCGGAAAAGGGGGTTTCGGTTCCAAAATGCATATCAGTGACGTCAAAACCCGTAAAATCTGTAGCAAAGTAGGATGGTCCATACAAAGATCCCACTGCCGATAATAGCTGAAGTCAAATCTTGGAGCCGATAGATTTTCGACTTACAATCGAGTATACACCGAAATGTTTGTTGTCACATATTTAGATGTTGGTACGAATGATTTTTTCATTGATTTAAAGGAAAATCAATTTTTCTATTTTTCAAAATGTACCTATACAAAGGCAAACTTTATTTTTTACGTTGTGAAATATTTATGACATTTTCGGTGACCAAAAAATCTGCCATTTCCGTTTTAAGATGTCCTTTTATCTTAACACGCATTCTGGATGGTTTGGGTAATTTTATCTAAGAACTCAACACATGCAAACAGTCTATTGTCAAACCTGAAATCTAAGTTATTTCTTGTTTTGTTTGTTATGATTATTTGTTCAGTTTTTCTATTTGTCACTTTGTGATTTGACAGATTTTTAAGAATCTAATTGTGATGTTTGTCTGATATACAATTCGAACTGTCATCAGGAAGTAATAAATAATTCCACTTTGTAGTTTGACATTCAGTGCGGATTGTCATTCATCAGCAAATAATAAATTCGACATTTTGTAATTTGTTACAGAGTTGTACGAATCCAACGTTGACACTTTCTAGGTATTCCGAAGGAACTGTCATCAGAGGCAATAAATTTAACGCTTTATAGTTTGCCAGATAAAGACAAATCTAATTTTGACAGTAGCGGAGTATTGAGTGGGGACTGTTTATCAAATCGATTTATCTTTGATAGTTTCTGGTTTGGAAAATGTGTTGTAGAAAAGGACAGTCGCCAGAGACTTTTTTCTTGTAACAAAATACCCATCCAATTTTAATACGGTTCATTAGTTTTTAGGAGTATGAACAAAAATGGCGGGAAGGTAGGGTATTTGCGATAACCGCCATATTGAAAAACGTGTTTTCTCATATAACTTAAGAACGAATGACTTATCGGACGAAAAAAATTATATTGAGAACTTTTCGATAAAAATATGATTTTCTTTTTTTGAAGTAAAATTTTTTTTTGTAGATATAACACTTTAGGAGTTATGGCGTGGTAGAAGTTTATTTTGTTCAAACTTTGAAAGAAAAGTTTTTTTTTATTTATTAAAGTTTGAATAAAATCTAAATTGTTATACGTTTTAAGTCCTAAAGTGTTATAAGGCATTCTTTAGTTACTTAAGTCATCGCGTTTTCCAAAATAGCGGCTAACGCAAACCTCACACCATACCGCCATTTTTGTTTGATACTTCTGAAAGACTAATGAACCATATCCAATCACAAAATTGGATGGGTATTCTATTGCATTATGGAACCTTAATTTTGTCTCTGCCGACTGGCCTTGAAAGCAAATAAATATTTTCAGAGATTCCAATGCAATTCTAAGTGAGTTTGCTTTGGAATAAACTGATGCGTATGAAATGTACGTATGAAAAACATAACTACATTTAATTTTGTGTTCGGTAATTTTTATAGCTGCAAAATAACAATAAAATTTTAGTTTTGACTGTAAAAATGTATAACATGAATTATGTTTTAAAATTGAACTCTTTCAGTTTGTTCTTACTAACATATTCAGCTAATTGAGTTCTTTTAGCCACACTTCATTAAAAAAAGTTTTTACTTGAGCTTTTTTTTACTTAATTAACTCATCAAATACTCGCATATACAAAAAAGAAAAACAAAGCCAAATCCTTTGTCTCCTATAACTTCCAGCATTTTTTTTAAGTATCTTTTATTTTCTAACAAAGAATTTTTTTTTTTTCATATAAGAAAAGAATAAAAACATTTTTCCTCTTCTTGGAAGAAAAGAAAACTTCACGACTTCGTGGAATCCACGAAACAAAGTTGTTCTGAGCGCCATGCCTTATCCTTGACATGATTTTTTTTAGTCATAAATTTCTTAAAGTTTAGTTCATTGTCTTTTTGAATGCAAAAAAAAAAAAAACATAACTAAAAGAATATAAACGATGAAATTAATGCAGATATTAACCATTTAATTTTTGACTTTAAAATAAAATTAAAATTAATTGAACTTCTGATTTTTTAATTTGTTAAGGTGAACTTCTAATTTTCGCTTCGACTGAAAGTTAAAGCAAGGACTTTTAAAAATTATTGTTTGGAAATGGAAAAGAATTTAGTAGAGTTTCTGACAACAATAATGCAATAGACAAGAAACATTATATGCATATAAAATTGCTTGACAGAGAGAGAGTCGATAATATTTTCGCTGTGGAATTTTAAGGTAATTTAACGATGCGAAAAAATTGCAAAAGAGTTGAATGCCAATAAAAAAAAAGAATTAACAATAAATTGCAAAAGAACACATTACATAATTGAAAAAAAAAGCAAAAAAAAGAGAAAACAAAATGTAATTTTGAATTGGCGACATACAAAACTACCAAACAATATTGACCTAATTGTAAGTGGGTTCGAGTTTAGGTATTTACAAGGATTTCAACGCCCATGGACCTTATGACTATTTTGTTCATGGATTTTATGACTAATTTCAATGAACAATACTTGAGCCCTTAGGCTTCTCGCGTCGAAAGCCCGTCGAGGTTCTCAAGAGATGATGAATATACCTAAGGCGGTGTTACCAAGCAGAAGAATATCTCATTATACTTGAGGCGGATAATTTAAATTTGAATTGGAGAGATATGTTTGCAGAGGCACAGATTTACCCCCGGAATGTTATCGGAAAGAAGAAGAGATCGAACTTAAACTAAAAAAAATTGACCATGATATTTGTAAAAACTTTCATTACCAGCTTGTTTTTGAAGTTGCCTTAAAATACATAGAAAGGTTTCTAAATAATACTGCTGGATCACTATTAAACCAACTTTACTATACTGCCATTTAAATAATAATTTATATTAGAAAATTATTTTATTTATTTAAAAATAAAAAAAATTACTGACGACTAAATAACTAATACACGCGTTTTACAGGATTAGGGGAACCTACAATTGTTCGTCGAGTACAAACGACTAAAGGTAGAGCTATAATGCGCTTGAGCTAGCATGACCAACTGTGAAAATTAAACGACTGTTTCGTCATGTTTATACAAACATGATGAATGCATATAACGAACATGTGAAACATAAGAAAATGACTAGTTTTCAATTTCTTTTATTTGTGTTAAAAATGCATAATTTGTTGATAAATTTATTGATTCATGTAAAATCCAATAATTTAATGGAAATCCGTAGTCTTTTTTGGGTAAAATGCCATAACATTTTTGTTCGCATTGTCAAATGCCCACAGCTGTCAAATTTACATATGGAAAAGCGGTTCAGGTGGCACACCTCATGCGTAGCTCATGCTTAACGAAACTCAACGAAGTGCGTAGATGTCCATTATGTAGCCAACGCCATATGACTGTGTGTATTCGCTCATTTACACATGCGATTTTGACAGAAGCTTATGCTTACTTATGAGCGTTATAAATGGCTCTTAAGGTAAGATCCACTTTTCATGACAATGGTACTCTTGGAGCATTTGTCACTTCCTCGCAAGAGCCATTGCCCCCCAACAAAATATTAGATGAACTTTAGGGTTTGAACCCAGACCTCTGACGGGTAGTCCGACACATTAACCCTAACGCCACGGGCCACTAAAAACTGTCCTCAAACAACAAAGAACTTTTTTATATGAAAATGAACAATAGTATAAGCTCAAATATTTATCTACTATATAACTGCATTTATTGGAAAAATTAAAAACGTTAAAGAAGACTAATTCTATAGCGACCTAACTTAACATTATACACAAACACACGTGTGTGTAGAAACGACACAACAAAATTCATCGTATCTGTAAAAAGCTATTATATCCAATATGAGCACGTTTGCCAAAACTATCCTTCCTCTTATCATTCTAGTCACCTCAAGAGTAAACTATACCTTGGGGTTCAATAAACTCACGAAGGGCTCTTCAGAGAAAAAAAAAACTACGCCATGCATTCTTTGTCTTCCTCATTCTTAGTGCCATCGTAGTTCTTTGTTATCAGATTGGCAACGTTGCTATCCGAGGTATGAGGATGGTACCTTTAACTGTTTACACTATACAACAGAATACCTACTATACAAAACACAATACATATATATATTATATAATACAGGTGGTACACTACCTACTTCAACACTCACCTATAAAACTCTTTCTCTTATTTATCGTTGCTGTAATTTGTGCTGACACACCAAAATCGGCCAATTTTACGTCACCGTATTCTGTGAGCAGGATGTTGGCTCCTTTTATATCACGATGCATTTTACCCATTTGATGCAGGTACTCGAGTCCTTTTAGTGTCTCTCTACACATGTAGGCAATCTGTTGTTCAGTTAGTGGCCCAGTCACTTGGTAGATATCCTGGAGGCTTCCACCACCGCAATACTCCATGCATATCCAAAGCTTGTCGCGTCGCAGGTAAGAACCGTAGTAGGCTATGATGTTCGGATGACGACAATCTCGCATCATTATTATCTCCTGCTGGATGATTTGTATGTCGTCGGTGGGTTCTAGTTTAATGACTTTTATAGCAGCTAATTCGTTGCTTTGGAGACGTTTTGCCTGTATTATGTGAAAAAAGAAAAAAAAAAACAGAGAAAAAGGGTTATAAAATGGAATTACACGGAAAAAAAATGTTATATTAAATTCAAATTTAAGTTCGAAATAAAAGACTAATGTCCAGTTTCACCAAAATACACCTAAAAGCATTTTAGTAAACGGAGTAATAAAATTTATTGGCATTTTAGCTTAAAATGGTTTGCACCAACATAAAGAGGTGAATTTTTAAAAATGAGAAAACTTGATGCCAACCCCGGATTTTTATTCACCACTCATGGCTCTCTTTCATTAGAGAAAGCGAGAGGAGAGCATATCAATCGGAAAATTTCAACGTTCTCTTTGTCTTGCATTTTTAAGACGACTTTAAAATACAAAATGGGACTTTAGTTTATTGGCCCTTTTAAAAATGAAAATGGTTGGTGAAATTGAAAAATGCCATTTTAAGATTTAACAACCCAATAAATATTTAAAAGTGTTTGGAGAAACTGGCCATAATTTTACCAAATATTAAAGGAATATGATCACAAATCATAGATAATGATCACAAATTGAAATTTAATATTGTATTTTATTATCTAATTGGCTTTCATAAGAACGAAAATATTCTTTTTTCTTTAGCATTACTATCACGTTAACCCTCTACTGCACAAAATGCCATATATGGCTATAGATTTTTTTTTGGTGTCAACTGTTAAAATTGCGAAATTGTCAGGTTAAAACAACCGTTAAAACTGACAAAAAAAAAACATTTGCTCGAGTGTAACACTGAATTTATTTTCCATTATCTCTAAAAAAGTGGCAAAGCGGTGATGACAACTTTTGTAGGGACTTGTCGAAATGTTTATTTTTTCGGTTGCGGCTACTTTCAAAGAAGATAATATTTTTTTCCAACAAAATTCGATATTGGTGTGTTAAGTTTAAAACAATGCATGTGTGAGTGGAGTCGTACGCGTTTCTTGTTACGTCCATATATGGCTCATTGTGGAAATATTCGCTATATTTCAGAATGTCATTTATGGCTTCTTGTGCATACGAAGTAGTATAATCAAGTTAGTTTTCTAATTAACAGAGGCTTCGTCTTATTACCCACGAAGGATTTTAAAGTGACAACAAAATCCACGAGACAAAAAATGAAAAAGTCATGGAGAACATCTGAGTTACCTGAAAGTCCTGAAACCCATGAGGGTACTGAATATGATTCGGAATATGGGAAGCTATTCTCTAGTTTAAGAGTAGAAAAATATAACAAAGAGAAGGATAGGGTACAATACCTAATGGAGGAACCAAAACGTGCTTCTACGAGGATAATGATTATCATTTATTTGGGAACTATAGAAATCTTCCAGTGGAAATTTTAGGTTTTGATACCACTGCTGACTTCTTTTTCTATCAGTTCACGGATGATTATTGTGGAGGAATCCAATAGAAAAGCTTTGCAAGAAAATAACAATTATAATAATAAATACGCTAGTAAACATATCGCGAAATGAAGTTCAACGAATTGTCGGTGTATGTTTATCTGTTTACCTCAACGGATTGCCATCTAAACTTCTATTTATGAATCCGTAGGATAGCTTTTTTTAAAGTAGGTATGCAATTTTGTTTCATACTCTGTTTGGATACTCTGTTTTTTTAATTTTAATCTTCAAAATAGATCAAATTTGATAAAACGACTGAAATTTATGGAGTGTCACAAGGATGTCACTTGTGTTCTACTCTTTTTATGCTTTTTGTTTATGATGTAACATCTTGTATTCGCAACAGAGAAATTTTTGTTTTTCTCGACAATTTTTAAAGTTATTGACTCTGCTAGTGATAGAATCTGAAAGCCGATATTAAAATATTTTCTTCTTGGAGACCGTGGGCAAGCTTTATCTGCATCAAGGTTTGATCCGCCTTATTAAGGCATTTTGAATGTAGTAATAAGCTTGATCACGCCAGATAATCCTTCCTTTGTTCTTGAATTTTAAGGCATATCCTAGTTAGCCTGATTAGTAATCACTGGTCAGTTATTGACATCAACGACCTATTCCAAAACTTTTATATTTACCACTTATCAGGTCAAAATATGGACGCCACCGCAAAACTTATAGAATTCGACAATTATTGTGCTTGTTGTTTTCAAACAGAAGCTTCATCGCAAAACATTCGTATGTTCACATCTTCTTAACGCAATATTAAATGCTTCTTAGATCTTTCTTAAACGGGCATTTCTTAAAACGGTGTCATTCCGGTTCTTTGATACTTTTTTAATCCTTCAAAAATCATTAATAGCGTCTTCTGCTGTGATATCTGCATCATACTTGTGCATACATGCGAAAGTACTCGAGTTCGAGACACGCTGGACGCCCAGGTAAATTGAAATTAGATTTTAGCACACAGTCATGAAATTGACCAAATAAGCACTTAAAAATAATTCCACGTT
The DNA here is from genome assembly GCA_951217065.1 of Baccha elongata. Classification (NCBI taxonomy): domain Eukaryota; kingdom Metazoa; phylum Arthropoda; class Insecta; order Diptera; family Syrphidae; genus Baccha; species Baccha elongata. The sequence goes on along the minus strand of OX578274.1, from coordinate 19,428,789 downwards.
CTTCAGGTGTGTAACGCTTAACTTTTTCTCTATCAGTCTAAGTCTAACGGCCATATTATTCACTCGTTAAATCCAGATGTAAAATAAAATCCAAAAAATAATTATTCACTTTCCTCATTTCTTAGCCTAGTTTAATATTGTTTGTTCACAGAAAATAACACATATATAAGAAACAAAGATATCTAAAGGAAGAAACAATCAGAAAAGATGGTTTTTATATGAAAAAAAAAACGAAAAAAAGAATAATTTAAATCCGGATTTAAGTTTTTAACTACTCAATAATATGGTTGTAGGACACAGGGTAAATCTTAAAACAAACTAACATCTGACGCCATTTTGAAAATTATGGAACATTCACATTATGGCATTACTTTCACACCACCTTGTATTGCCACTTTAATATATTGCATACTTTTAGGACGTTTGTCTGAAAAAAAATTGAAAAGTAACAACAAAAAAATTGAAATTAGGATATTAAAAGTATTTTTTCCCAGTGTAATGTAACCAGGATGATAAAGTACCGAGGTTTTATAAAATAACGCTTTCTAGGATAATGGACGAGCATTTTAGGGACATCATATTTCAGCTTCAATGATTTAATGGGACTATCTCTTATGAATAGGCTGATGGATGCATTGAATGTGGTGCTTGTGTGTATGAAGTAAATTGAATTTTTTAATAGCCCTGACCTAGCATGAGTGACATAATTGAAAATTTCAATCTTCTTTCAAAATGACATCCATTATTATTATGTACATCCTTTATTTTATTTTTTGTTGCATTAGAAACCTTAAAATATTAACCAAAGCTTTAAGAAAGAATAACAATGCGGTTTTTTATAGATACATATTTCATTTGATTCTCCACAAAAGCAGAATGAATTTCACCTTAAGAATTCATTTATGTTTTTTTTTCATGAATAAATGGTTAAACGATTTACCTCGACTCATGGCGTACAACTTTCAAGAGTTTTTTTTTCAAATTCAAATTCATTTTGAAGTATTAAAAGAGAGAACAAAAAACAGAAATAAAACCTCCTTATTCCTAGTGAATGCATTTTTGAAGTATCTTTCTGTTTTTTTTTTTATCTTTCTCTGAATTGAAATGAAAAGAGGAAGGACCTGGAATATGTTTTCATTCCTTCTTTTTTTTATAACATCATCATCAGAATGAGTTTTCAGTCATCAATTGCACATTCGTTTTCCAACCTCTTTTGTGTCGACCATCCATTCGTGAAGATGTGTGACTTGAATGGGTTTTCTTCCGTTTTGAATTTTATAAAGGTGAGGATAAACTTTTTTTTTTTTTTTTTGAAAAATAAACAGAATCCATCCATCCTCTGCGGATGATGTTGAGTTGGGTAAGTTAATTTTTTGTTTTTGTTTTTACATTTTTTTGTTTTTGACGGAAATCCGAGCCAGCACTTGTTTTATTGAGAAGGTTTTTGGCACACCAGTGATATGTTTGTACCTTTGTGTTTTCATAGCAAATATTTCACTTTTACAATTTGCTTTGGGTTTCGATGCAAAAAAAAAAAAAAAAATTTATAGCTATGTCCACAAGATAGAAAAACAAATAGGATTAACAAAGCTTCAATTTTTTATGAATTTGAAGGTCTGATGAGGATATGAGACTGAGGGTTTAATTTATGGCTTGAGTTAATTAAGCGTAAACATCTATGTATATTACAAAAAAAAAAAACACCTTTTGATGATTATTACAGCCAAATAAGTTAAGGCGTAGAAAAAACCTATAGGAATGGATTTTTTTAAAAAAGTTAAATTTTAGAACAGACTTCGAAATCGCTACTCAAAGGTTAAGAACTATTCAGAAAATTCTTTCACAACAATTTATAAACAATTCATGATATCAACTTTTTGAGGGAGAGGTATTATGCTGGACTTTTAAACTATGGTTGTCCCATAAGATAATTATGAGAAAGTGCGAAATTTTCACTTTATATTGCGGTAATTCTTTATCTATTTAAAAAAAACTAATAAATTAATAGACTAATAGCGAGGATATTAAGAAGACGGGGTTTTAAGTAAGTAGGACTGATGTTGAAATCAAAGTGTTTATTGTTCAAATTAAAATTAATTCGCCGTGTAGGGGGTCACGTAGTGGTCGTAGAGTTCTAATCTCAACTGTTGGAAAATAACACCCGCGGATTTAATTGCCATTTTGGGAAGGAATTAATGCCTGTGGGCGTTGTTTCCTTTCAAAGGGGGCCTTAAATCCGCGACCCTTATTTCACTGCACCGAATAATCATGCATATGACCATTTTCGTCCCGTTTATTGTCCCGACGGTATACTATCGGGAAGAGGGGCTTAATTCCGCAAGCGTGAGTTTTGCTGAGTTTCTTCAAAATTCACACTCCCAGTCACAGCCGTGTGTACAATGCTTATTCAAGAGATTCCGCAAAATGTTTTGTATTTGAGCTGTGAGCTGTATTTATTTTGATTATTATTTTTTTGTTTATTTTTGTTATTTTATGCTCACGCTCCGAAATAAGGTGAAAAATTTTATTCAAAACTGACGCAAAAAACTCACATGCACATTTTTGGAATCAGAATGAGTCTGTGTACACATTTTTTCGTGCGAACTGCGCACAGCAAAACTCACGCTTGCGGAATTTAGCCCCAGGATTGAATTCTTAATTAAATTGATTTAATTTATTTTCGGCGTACGAAAAACTAATTGTCCCATGGAGAAGTAGATAATTGAAATAATAAGAATAATCAAAGTCAACGTCAGGTATAAAAGAATCAACAGTGAAAGTGTTCACAAGTTGAAATATTTCACGATAGTTTTTGCATAATATGAAGTTTTATTATTAAAAGAGACAGAGATTCACATCACGTAGGAATTCTTGATACGATTGGTTAGCTTTTCAGTTAAGAAACGTTTGTGTCTCGCTAAACGCTAATAAGAATTGTGTTAAACAACTACATCACTTTACGTCAAAAAATAAGGTCAATGGGAATTAGCGTTTAAAGAGAAGAAACAAATCATCTTGAATCTGAAAACAAATCATGTGAGCGGTTTTTGAGGAAAAAGCTTTTGCATTACGATTTTATGAAATATATGTAGGTACCGTTCTTTTGTTTGACTTAAAAAAAATTAGTTCTTTCTCCAAGGAATGCTATAACAAACATACTAAATTTCAAGAAAATCGCCCGTTTAGACTATAGTTGGGTTATTATATTATAATATTTTTTAAGTTCACTTGGAATGTGGCCCAGAGGAGAAGTTGCATTTTTTTATCACTAAATTCATATATTGAGTCTAAAGTTTTTTTTTTATTTATATTGACCAAAAAAGAATCAAACATTTTTTAAGGCTTTATGGTCGGGTTTATGTATGATAGCATGATGCTGTAAGACGGCATATCTTACGCTCTATAACTCAATGTACATTGAAAAGTGGTTAAACTAACCAGCAAAAACCTGTGCACACCAACAGTTAGATTAGGTTATGCTCTTCTATTTATAATCTCATGTTTATTCAAAAACTTTACTTGAATAGGACAATTTTGGGAGTCAAACCCTGGCTTACATACATACATATGGAAAATTGCATTACGCACTTCTACCAATGAGGCTCCGTTTTTAACAGAAAACTCCAAGGTCACAGTGAAAACTTTTTTAAAATTTAAATATTGAATGATTTACTGATCAAATCAAAATGCTATTTAAAAAATATTTTAATACTGTCAAAAGATGGCAGCCCTTAAAATAAATAAAATTCGATACACGGTCCCAAGAACTTATTCTTATTTTTCTTGAGAAAAATGAACATAAACGTGAGATCAAGTTGTATGGTAGCTATGTTTAAATGGTTGTTTGGTCAAAAACTTTATATGCTATCTTATGTTAAATGGCCAATTTAAATGGCATACTAAATTTTAATGAATTTGGTTAATCCGATCAAATTAAGTTTTATCAAAATCGTTAAACCCGTTGTTGAGAAAAATTGGAAAAACTAAAACCGTTATATGGGAGGTACCCGTTATAGCTGGGCTAAAACAAAAATTCAATTTTTTCTTCTAGGGAATCACGAAAAAGTACTACAGACGAAGTACGAAGAGATATACAAGCGCAGATCCGCACAGACAGACCTACGACGGACTTTGAAAACCACTTTCTAGTCTTTATCATCGGAATGTTAGCTATTAAAACCTCGATTTTTTTACACGAAACCAATACTTGTCCTATTAAGAAATTAAAAATTAATATTGCAATGATCCAGGTGCCTACTGATTGATACAACCAGACCAATGAACAGACGAAATTTCCGGATCCACTGTTTTCGTCTTCTTTTTCAACTTAATGTTATTTTTAATATAAATTGATAAAATGTTCGCAAGCAAATGTCTTCAAAATCGAACCTATCTCAGGGGATTAAAAGAAATAAAAACCTCCATCCACTCGAATATTTTGCTTGCCTTATAAAAACCTCTGGTTAACCCATTTCAAATAAATAAATTCAAAATAATTTTCAAACTTTGACAACGGTTTGAATTCAAACTCAAACGAATTTATATTCACAAAGCAAATGTTTTTTACTTGTATTTAAGAAAAAAAAATCTAAAAATTCCAAACTTCAAACAAAATTTCAATTCAAAAGACTCAAAGGTATTATGATGTCGCACTTTTGATTATAAACCCGTTTGACATCGGGACACATCATTACGTTACGGTGCCGTATACATTATTTAATTAAAAGCAACTCTGTTTTCATTCATGCAAATGTGTTTGTTCAAAGAACTTTCCTTACATAAATCTCAATGTCGTTATTATTGTGAACAAAAATATTCCTTCCATTTTTAACCAACCACTTCAGGAGCAGGAGCTGCACGTAACGGATTGCCGTTGTATACATAATTCTTGTTGTTGTTGGGGTGTGTCCCTTGAATGGGCAAAAGAACCCTTGACAATAATTTGTCATAGTCGAAATTACATTTTGCCTATAGCTAGACCAACACACCACCTGCTATATGAAAATACACAATAACATTTATATTTAATGACAAATGTATATTTGACAAAACTTAAGGAACAACCATTTTGTAACTAATAGCATCATCATCATCATCAAAATGACTGTACGCAGCCATTGTTGTTGTTGTTGTCACTGTCAGTGTTTCATTGTTGAGGTTGATATGTACAGTTCTGGAGAAAATTTATGATTTGGAAAGTGAAGAAACATTTTCGAGAAGAAAATTTCATTTAAAAAAGGATTACACAAGTCCATTTTGTACGTGAGCCATTAAAGCGTACTCTACATTTTGTCTGAAGTCATAAATCATAAAATAACCCTTATCACAAAAAAAAAAAACGAGATGAAATTATTTGCATTCTGCTGATGGGCAGGATATAAAAATATACTCAATGTTTATGGGAATTTTTATAGATTCATTTTGTGGTACGCAGAAAAATTTAAGGAATAAAATATAAATATTCAAGGAGCTGATTATCTGTAATCACTGTACATTTAGGGGGGAGGAGCACTCTCAAAAGAATTATGTTTTCATTAATTTAATTATAAATTTATGATGAAAAAAAAAATATTTAGGGAAAAAAATTTCTTTAGTGAACACTTTATATATGGTCTCGCACGACATATTCGGAGCTTTAGCTTTAAAGGAGTTGTTTCGGTGTAAAATTAGAGTTTGGTCCTCCAGGATGGGATTGTACTTTTCCGAATTTCGAAACACCAACAAGCTTTGAATTTGACCAGCAAATAAAATGAGGACAATGAATTTCGGATCTGCGTATGGTTTGCTCTAACTTGGAAAAAAACACATCCAACCGGAAAAGAAGTGGAGGATCGGCGTAGGATTTTTGAAGGAAATATTTTCCGAAACGCACATTATTTTTGAAAGTATCATAAAAGGATTTGTATGAAATCGGAGAATTTTCCGTTCCGAACGGATACCTCGATAGGGTTGAGTTTTTCATATATAAATTTTCAGATTCACCTCCCTCTTCTTCGGATGTCGAAATGGGTCGGCAATGTCAGATGAGCTCATTAAATTTCGATCTTGAAATCATTCTCTGCGTGGATTTTAATGCTTCGAAAACGAAATGCTGCCTCCCGTGCGTCGTTAAAACGGAACATACCTGCAACTACCCATGAGTGGCACACTTTCATCGAAGAACCTGCACTCAGCTTTGCTTCTGGGAATGTGTGTCACTCATAGACCACCTTCAGTGGAACTACTTCATATACCTTTTTGGAATGTGGCGCCAAAAACGCTGCGAAATGCTTAGGTTTCTTACGACGGTGACGACGGTGCAAGAATTTTTACCTCCCAAGATCTGGCGCTATTATTTCCAAATCATAAATCCGTCCAAAGCTTGATTACAATTCCCATGTCTGGACAGGTGCTCCTATCTATAACCTATTTAAAGTTCCTGGATTTGATCAACTCACTAGTCCGAATGGTCATCAAATCAACCTTGATGGTGTGCGTAGACGAAGAAGATCCTATCTAAGGTGGAAGTTGGGGTTCATAAGCATAGATCCAGGATTCGTCACGAGTCTTTTGTGACGCCGCGATTCAGTTTTTTTGAAACCAATCGACAGGAGCCTTTTTTAAAGCGATTGTCAAATTATCGGTATCTAACACGAATAAATCGGTTACATTTTAAGCGACCGGTTTCACATGACAAATCGTTCTGAGCACGATTACCACTACAAATGTCAAAATTTATGATAACAATGTCAAATTTGACATATTCAAATTGGTGTTGCCATATTTCAAGCCTTACGTAGTAACTTACAATGACAGAAATACAAATCTTATTTAAACTGTGCGAGTTCTTTAATTTCTAAATATGAGATCTCAAAATTAAACATGAACAATCTAAGACAATCCATATTTGATTAAACTATCACAAGTTTGTCTTTGTGAGTTTTCAAGGTGAAGACAATTCTTCTATCTGTATGCATCTATTAAAATGTCAACATTGAACTGTTTCTATTATAACAAACCACGCGTCTGTCAGCTTTTTAAGTCAAACTTCAAAAATCTATTACTATTCTAAAGGTTAAGAGTCGCTCATGTGAAAATCTTTATCCTGATAGTTTAAATGCTTTTTCCTAGTCAAATACGTATATACACACACTCGTACCTACAGCTCACATAAGTGTTCACACATATAAGCAATTGATTTCCTTTCAAAAACTAGATATGAGATACAAGAACATCCCGCACCAAACAAACTTTGTCTGCGGCAATGGTAAAATGGATGCATTTTTTGTTCACAAAAAAAAAGGGATGTACAAGGAACTAGACTGGAATAATTTGTGTTAACATTCAAAACCGCCACCATCATTATCAGATGTGATATCCTGGACGGAAGAGGAAAAAAAAAATTAAATTGAAAAAGCTAAATTGGAATTTCCACATGCTCGGGGAATGAAGTTTGTTTTTTGCTTTTGAATTTTTTCCCTTATTTATCCTGGTGTGTATACACATATACCTAACTCGTATTCATTTGCTCTCTTAATCTAAAAGATGGTTGATATGTGTAGAGAATATGTATATATGTATGTAAACCCCTTGAACTTGCTTCAGGGGTAAAACTTCAATATAAGCCTCTTCAGTTTGTATAAATGAAACTAGTTATGTTTGTTCAATGTTAATAAGTTTGTCAATTAAACTTCTACTTTAAGTACACCTTTTTGCTTTATGCTTCCGCGAACATGGATATATTATAGTGGATTTTTCCTTTTACAGTATGTCGCCACCGTCGTACTCCGTTGCAGTAAGTTTTCTTATTTTTTTTTTTTTTTTTTTTTGTATTGAAGGCAGCATGTAATTAGCAATTAACGAACCACTTTCAATGTAATGGAAATAGAAATCAAAAGAGGATTTTATCTTTGAATAGGTATAGCTTTCTCGATTGTTGAAGTGAAGGCCACTTTATGCTGAAGAAGCTATCCATTTAGATACTAAAATAAAATTTCATAGAATTTGTTCAACATAAATCGTTAATCAAATTAAATAAAGTTGGCAACCCTTACTATAGCTAACTACCTACAGTGTCAAAGATACCTACCGAAATGATGTTGAAGAGGTAGCGTAAGAGTACTTCTCTTCTCACGAATCCTTGATTGACATCAAAAATCTCGATGAGATTGTTTCAAACCTTGCAGTGTTTTGTTATTCAGCGTCATACTGCATAGGCACAGTTTGGACATGGTTTCGTAGAACTAATCTCTAGAAATGTTATCATAAGCAACCTTGAAATCGATGAAGAGATTATTTTTATTGGTTTGGTGTTCGGGAGAGTGTCGTCATGCGGATATTTGGTCTTCTAGTCTAAAATACCATCATTTATAGAAGCCTGCAGAAATGGTCTTTTCATATGCTCAGCACCTACTGCTCTTTAACTAGCAGGTTCTCATGCAAGCATCGATATATAAACTTATTTATAAAGTCTTGAGATATTTTCTTGCTCTGCTGTAACACTTTTCCATTTATTCAGTTATTGTGTGTTTCTGAAGGAATGTCTTCTTTTCCTGCATGAGCCCTTCGCCATTTTTCATCGAACCAGGAGAAGTATTCCTTTGTTGCAACAACCTATATATGTAGGCCAGGCCAGCGTTTTGACTTTGTTTGCCTGAGCGCAATCGATTTCGAACCAAGATTTTCTCGATAATTAGTGTGAAAATCCTAGCACCTCAGTTGCCACTTTTTCGATAGCATGTTGAAATTGCTGTTAGTTGGATTCTGGATGGAAATTATCAGCATAAGGGCTTCTCGCTACCTCTAGGGAAATTTGGTCGGCATAGGCTCAAGCGTTTTCATTAGAATGCAGTTGTCCAACGTTTAATCTTCTTCTCATGGTAGATGTTTGCCTAAGGGATTTTCATTTGATATACGCACTCTTATCTTGGAAGCGATCAAGTAGTGGTAGACGTTCGCTGATCTGATGAAGATACTCACACCCAGTATACTAGAAAAGTGCTTTCCGTCAGCCGCAATGTAATCGATTCGGTTTCAATATCGATCATCAGTTTGCCGCCAAGTGTCTTTGTGTGTATTCACATAGGGGAATGTTGTGCTGCTCAATACCATGTTTTTTCCAGCTAGGAAGTCAATAAGTCGTTGTTCGTTTTCGGAGGTGATGTCATTTATAGGCTTTGTTTTCCAGCTGTACTACCAAAGGTGTCTTTTCCTTTGCAATTAGAGCATTCAAATATCCAAGTAGTCGTTCTTCGGGCATTGTTCGTTTTTGGAGGAACTCGAAGAACATAACGTTGGTAGCGTCATCTTTCTCTTCCGCAGGCATGTGCGCATATAAGACATAGATGTTGGAATCTTCTCTTGATGCAGATCATCATCATCATTCTTTAGTCACGTCGAGGAAGCTCAAGACTCTTTGCCTAAGTCTTTCTTTGATAGCATCCAAACAACCAATTCTTGCTACAAAGTTAGCACTTCTCAGTAGATAGTCCTCATCCGGGACTATTACGTGTTTCACCACGGTTCTGTTCCAAAAAGTTCTGCGAGACAAAATTCAATTTCTTCTTAATTTTTAATTTATGTAATTTTATCTATATTGCTTGATTTATTATTAATTATTCGTCTGATTTCACATAAAACACTTGATAGATTGCTCTTACTTTTATAATAAAACGATGATAGAACTTGAACAGTTTAATTAATTTTCAGTCAATCAATCGCTATAGTGATTGATGATGCTGAATTTTGTTTTTAATTGGAAATTGCCAATCACCCTGTGTGCGAGAGTGTTTGAGTTTCAATTGAGTTCCTTTGAATGGTCTGAAACCCAAAAGGTGTCATTATTGGATAATAAATAGTTACACCATGCACTTTTAGCGTGTTTATGAAATGAGAAAATAAATCAATAAAATTAAAGTTATTATCTTGATTTGGGAAAGAAAAATGCTGTGTGTCGATAAAATTCGACTAAAAATTTTAACCTATTTGTTGTTGCTGATTGGATAATTGTTCATGCCCTTCGCTTCACTTTTTTCAATTAATTTTACAAGAATAGTCTTTGAATTGAAGACAAAGGGCCAACTTAAATGGATTTTTATCACAATTTCAACCTAAACAGTGTCAAAAGTTGTTGTCCCATTAATTTTCATCTAAAATATAATTCCATACGACTACACTGATTTATATTCTTGCCCAACTATGAGAGAAAAAAAAACAGTTACTTAAACAAGCAAATTAAACTCTTTAATTGATTTCAATGAGCTCAAAGACCTCAAGCGACAGTTTCAATAAATTTAATTATTTATAATTTTTTTTTTTTCGTTTTTGAAAAGAAAATCCCAAACCTACGCTCTCGTCTTTTCATATATATTTGTCGTATGTATTTGTAATCCACTGGCATAATAGAACAACAAATTGTTATTACTCATGTTTTTTCTTTCTATTTTACTCCCACATACTCTTTGACTGACTTCGTTTGTGTCGTTTAATTGAATTTTTTAAAGTTCCTGGGTTTCATGTTGAACTTGTATTTTGTATCTTATATCTATGAAGGTATGAAGTTTTTCTTTTGTGATTCAATGCCGTAGACTTAAATGCATTACTTTAATGAAATCAAACAAGAAAGTGGAATAGAAAGACAAAGTAGAGCATTTTTTAACTAAATAAAATAAAATGCAATTCTGGGACACACAGTTACACGAACTTAGGTTTGTCAGCTGAAAACATCAGCTGACAACTCTGCCTTTACATAGCAGATAGCACATGCTATATCTTCGTCTAAATTTTTTGTTGTTTACGTTTTGATTATTTTGAAGAGTTAAGATTCAAAAAAAATTTAAATGTAAAATTTTCCTTTATAAAAAAAAAAAAAAAAAATTGCCATATATGGCATGCTGTGCGGTAATCAATTTTTCAATCAGAATTTCTTTTGATAGGCAAATATGTCATTCAGCAACCAAAAGAGACACTTCTTTGTTTTGAACGGCACCATATCCGATCTCTCTCTCTAACCTTAACCTCTACTAACTGCACAAGGCGCCATACATTGACGTACTAGATATGGACCGCCAGTCGGTTGAAATTTTCATACAAACAGCCAAGAAAAGTTGTTCCAGCTAAAAACAGTCTAAAAACGCCATCATCTTTTAGTGTTAAATACGTGTACTAATTTCGCCATTAGAATTTAAATGAAAACGATAATATATTCATCTGTAAGTAACTCATGGCATAAGGAGTGGATGTGTTTTGTAAAATAAAAGTAGTTTGATAATAATTTCCAAAATATTTCAATAGTAATTAATTAATTAAGGAAATCATATCCTGCTACGCAGATTCCCTGCTAGTAGTTGATGGCGCCCCAAAATATGTTGGAACACGCGTGAAGTTGGCTACTGGCGGTCCATACCTAATACGTCAATAGAGCCATATATGACTTTCGATTTTTCGGCATAGACTGCTTAAATTGCGAAAGCGCAAATAAAAAACTGATTAAACAAAATATTTGTTAATGCGTTAGAGCATTGAGTTTATACACATAGAGGAATCAAGATGGTTTCATACTCTTCGAAGTAGATGTCGCTAAATGGGTATGTCGAGTTATTATTATTGCAATAATTCCCTGTAACGAAAAACACTCGAACCAAACCGAACAAAATTCTTTTGCATACATTTGTATGTTTTCTTTATTTCTCTTGCTTTTTCGCTCAAGAATAATAGCTAAAATAGTAAACAAAAAACAAGTCGATAGTAACGACATCCTACGAGCAAAGTTTGAAACTTCCACATAATTTCTCTATGTCTAAAAACTTAATGGTCAGAGTCATTTGGGGTAAGAGCGCACAGTGGGTAAGAGCGTGCACTGCTTATTTCCTTGGCTGAGTAAAAAATAATTTAAATCGAAAAATAAGGAAATCAGTGCCTTTCCAGCCATCGTGACACTTGTCATCCGCAAGTGTGTGCGCAGCTGCATTTATGAAAAATTTGTGTTGAAAGAAAAAAACCTGTTATACCAAAAAAAAAGTTGTGACAGGAAGTGTGTGGCGACGACAGCGTGACAGGACTATACCTCGTTAATAGCATATATTTGTAAAAAAAAACATTTGCGTATCAATTAAGCTTAAAATTTTGTAGGTTTTGTTTTATTTTTTTTTAAATTTAATTAAATTAAAAAAAAAGTAGATTTGTGGTTAAGATAAGCAGTGCGCACTCTTACCACAAATGACTCTACATTTTTTTTTAAATTTGACTGCTTTAAACTGCTAAGATTCTCATTGAAATTATGTGCGCGCTCTTACCCGAGATTTTGCGCGATCTTAACCTGACTTCGGGGCAAGACTGCGCACTTTGACTTGGTTTGTTATTTTTACAAAATAGTATAAAATATTTTTAATTATTATTATTATTACTGCAAATATTTGCACTCAAAATATAGATTAATCAAATGCAAAAATCTTTAAGTTGATATCTCTTAACACCTTTTCACAATTTGAGCCAAAACTGAAAAGTGCGCACATTTACCCCAAATGACTCCATTCTTTTATTCTACGCAAGCGGCAAAAAGCTATGTCAACAGCTTCAGTAACAGAAAAACAAGAAGACAGTATACAATATAGTTATTTTTCTAATGCGACTAGTTTTTAAGGTTATAATAATAATGTTTGGAAGTAATATTCAAGTGTACAGTAGTCAATAATGCATGCGTGAGTGGATATCCAACATACATGGTACTTTGTGCATTCACGAAAATATTCGATAGATTCCAGAATGCGATATATGGCTGATTGTGCAGACAATGAAAGTTATTCGAGTTTTTGTTTTAAGTGATTAAGCAATGCAAAATCGAGTTAGTTTTATAAACAGAGGTTTTGTTTTACTTCTGATGATAGATTTAAGGGTGAAAACGAGATCCTTGAGTCAGAAAATTAAAAAGTAATTTACAAACGTAATAAGGGTTGAACATTTGGAATATATAAATAAGCCCGCTATATCGGTAGCTGTCACTTTTGAAGCTGTCATTTTTTGACATTTGACAAGTAGAAACTACGCCATTAATAAAAATGGGACGATACACGCTTCAACAACGCATTGAAATTATTAAAATTCACTGGTGAAAATTTGGCAGAGACGGTTCGTAAAACTTAAACATTTTTGGGTCGTCGTGAAGCACCTTGTCGGACCGCAATACAGAAATTGGTGGACAAATTCGAGCTGTTGGGACAAGTTAGTGATGTGAAGAATAAAACCCGTGCACGTCGCTCAAGAACAACTGACAATATTGCTGTTGTAGCCCAAAGTGTTGAAGAAAGCCCAGGTTTGTCCATTCCTCGTCGTTCTTTGGAATTAGGCATTCCACAAACGTCATTACACCGTATTTTGCATAAAGACTTGGGTCTTAAGGCTTATAAAGTTCAGTTAACACAAGAACTCAATCCGGCTGATCATCAACAACGTCGTGTCTTTGCTGATTGGGTCCTTGAATATCAAAATAACACCTCTTATTGAAAAACCCTTTATAAATCACTTTTTACAATTTTTTTTTTATATTTAACATTAAATATCTTTACGTTTTCCATATTTATAATTTAATTTAATGTGAGATTCCGAGCTCAACAATTCAATGTTCTTGATTTAAGGTGATTACTTCTTCTCTGTGGAGACTACTACACATTAACGACTTTTTTTACTATGTCGGTGCAACTTCCATTCACGATATAGATGTTGAAATAAGATATAAATGAGTCCGACCGATGAAGACAAACAAAAATCGTCTGTATAAAACTTTTTCCAACATTGATTTTAGTTTCACTCTTGAACTACTTGTGCATTTTGTTGTGTCAAACCTAAACACAAATATTTAAGTTTCCATGCTCGGAATTGACAATAATTGTATATTTACCATTTTACAGCGCTAAAAAAAGGCGATCAAACACTATCATGATTTCAGAAATATTACAATAGTTTCACGATACAGTACCCATCCGTACCTATTTTAATTAAGCGCATAAAAGTTTTTTTTGTGCGTGGGACTAAGTTAGGTACTAATTTACGATGAACATTTTAAGGTTTTCTGGTTTTAATTCAGGTGAAACAATAAATTTCCAACAAGACACTCTATAATTACAGGTTACAGGAATTACCTTCTTTTCAAAGAAAACATTTGTAACACTTTATCTCATTAAATGATCATGGGACACCCATACAGTAAAACGAATATAAGTTTAAATTTCTATTACAAAATTACATTACAATTTCATGAATATGTACAACCACCTCCTTTATGACTAGGTGATGGCTAATTACATGAGAGGTCATACCGGTGTAACAAATGGAATTAGTTACCATCTGCTTCTGGTCTTATTTCTTATCCCATAACAAAAAAAAAGAACCATTCCGCACCGACCAGTAGGAAACTGACTTAAAAAACAACATTAAACATAAACCATTTTCACAAGCAACCGCACCAGAGTGTCATAAACTTTATTTGTACTAACAAAAACACAAGTATTACGGTCACCATGGTCTATGAATATGAATTAGGCATAAGAACAAAACAGAAAGAAAAAGAACAACAAAACAAAACAAAATAACGAAAACAAACAAACCCAAAGAATTAAGAGCTGGATTTTTGGGGGTTTTGTTCGAGTTGTGGAGGGGTGGAATTATTGAAGCGTGTCTAAAGAGCAAACTCAAGTAAAACCGAACTTTATAAATAAGTTATGAAATTAAGTCATTCAAGTAAACAAACAGGTTCATTGCCATAAAAACTCGAAAGTCATATAAACAGAAGAGTTTCTGCTTCACTGCTGCCAACTAATAAAACAAACTTATAATATTGGGAATAAGACTTATTTAAGGTGGTGTGTGGAAAATAACTAGTTTTTTTTTGTTAAATAATATTCTCAACTGAGTCGAAGTGTGGAAATATTTATTAAAAGTGACATTTGTCATAAGCTGGTTGTGGAGAACAGCGGCAAAACTTTCGTTCTAATTTTGATTAATACTATAACATTTTTCTTGGAAGAATATTTAATGTTGGCTAATTATGTATGTAGTTCTAAAGGAAAGTTTGGGAAAATATAATGTTTTGATGATAAGAAAAAACAGCCCAACAACTTATCTATAATATATAATCTATAGGTACATATAATAGTAGAGAAATAAAAAAAAATTGTATTTAAAATATGGTACTACTGAAGTGTCAGACGGAATGAAATGAAATGTGTTTTTACACATAAAAGAATTTTTTTCCAAGAGAAAAACACAAAATACTAATAAACTCATCTATCTCAAAATTGCGCAATTTAAGAAATCAATTTCTATATTACGAAAAGTGTTTGCACCTAAATTGATATGATTTTTGTTTGGTAATTGTAATCAAAAGAATAATACTACCTACGTTCCCAACTAAAAAAGTTTCGTAATTTCAACAAATCTTCCGAAATCACTCTCGAAATCCCACATTTTCCCATACAAATTTACGTTTAATTTCAGGTCGTTCCAGTATAACTGATGAATAAAACAAACAGAGCTAACAAAATTTGGCAAATCCTCGAAATGTCAAAAAATAATATTCATGGCTTTACATACATGTCAGAAAGAGAAAAACATTCGTTTGTCTTATTCTTTTGATTAAAATTGTCAAACAAATATGTGAAGGTGAGGTGAACACTTTTCGAAAATGAGGTCTCGTATTGCGCTATCTCGAGCTAGGTGGAAACAAAGTTTAAGAGAAAATAAAATAATGTTTCTAGCTCATGTAAGCCATGAATTTTATTTTTTGAAAGCCACATTTTGTTACCTCTGTTCGTTTAATTCATCAGTTAAATCTTAAATAACCTAAAATGGACCGTAATTTCAATCCATTGCGTTGAAGGAAATTATGCAATTTTAGAAGGTTTGTCTGGGGCACATATAAAAGATAATTCATGTTCGAAAATCTTTAGCCAGATATTTTTCGCAGATTGACCATTTTTCGTGGGCTACATTGAGTACACAAAAATATCATTCGTACCAACATCTAAAAATGTTAAAACAAAAATTTTATTCGATATTCGAATGAAAAACGAAAATCTTCTTCTACTTCACACAAAACGTTTGTTTTCTAATAAAATATGACTACACAAAAATATAAATTATAAAAATAATTTTTTTACTTGAAGTTTAGTTTACTGGCATTTGTAAAATCCTTCCAGTCTTCTAAATTACTTATACATAATATGCGCAGTAATTAGTAAACAAAAATTGAAAGATTATCGCATTTTAATAGGCAAATTTATTTTATAAATAAACTTCATAATCACATAGTTAATATTCATCAGAGAGAAACATTTAAAAGGAATATAGCAAAATTAAAAATAAAGTCGATCGGTATGCTTTCATTGGCTCCGACCTTGAATACAACACACATTGAAATTATCAACAAAAAGTTAAAATTAAATTGAAATTCAATATAATACACACCTATTGATAAAGTTTTTGTTTCTGAAAAAGAACAATGATAATAAGTTGAAGTACTTACAAATACATACAGAATATCTTCCCTAAAGTTCCTTAGGTCAATGACACCTCAGCAAATTATAAAAAAAACCACTCTACAATCTAATTTCCTCGCACAACTCAGCAGACCCAGGAATCTGCAAATTTATAAATTCAAAATCATAAAGACAACGATAAACACCGCGCAGCACAAGCCCAGCAAAAATATAGTTGAAGGCATCCAGCCAGCCAGCCACAATGATCCACAGAATCTTCATAAAACAATGCCCGCATTCAGTTCTACATACAGTAACTATATGTACAATGTACATTCCCATACCGATTCCCATGTGCATCAACAATTTCGCATTAAACAAACTGCAGACTCTTAATATAAATTCGAGAGCATTTTCTGAAAAGCACTTCTGGTGCGGCCGGCCGTTGCGCAGCCCATAGGTGCCATAGGTGCGGTGCGGCGTGTCAGTGACGAGCTCTATAGAAACTATAAAAATTGAAATGAAAATAATGGCAGCGATGATATGACATACAGAACCGGCACCACATGCCGATTCGACTGGCGGCGGCTGCTGTTTACACGTTTTTTTCAACGTTTTTTTTTTTAATAGAGTACGTAATGTCTGCCAAGAATACACAGCGCCTTCGTTGGTGTTACACATACTACGTTCGAGTCGAGGCTGATGTATCTTCAGTCAGACAGACGACTGATAAACAAAGTATTCCATTAGGAGCGATACTTAGTTTTGATATGGCGGAATTATACTACAGGGAAATGGGGAATTCACTTTATTTATAGAAATGTGGTGCAAGAATTTAAGCCATCACATTTCTCCCATTTTTTAAACAGGTAGGTGCATTTGAGGAACGAGGAATAAAAGACTCATACTCGTACAACAGAAATAGGGTGTTGGAGTTTTTGAGAAAATTTAAAAAGATATTTAGTTTGTGATGAACTTTTTATCTTAAAGACTGAAGTTAGTCGTTATACAATAATTTAAGTACCTATCGAGATATTATAAGCCTGGCGATAATAAAAGAATATGCATTTTAAGATGGCGAAGGAATTTTGTAATAGCAAGGTTCTAATTAAGTATGGATTTCAAGCTTTCCAAAGTTGTTGTTGCTGGTCTTGGTTAGCTGTTTTAACATTGAACATAATCCAAGCAGTGTCCAATAGAAGAACAGCAGTATCATAGTTGTATCTTTGGGATACGTAAGCGATTAACAAACCAAAAAGACGCTTTAAAAAGCACTCATCATTCCATTCGTACTGTATGATGGTGGTGAAGCATGGAACATTTTCGAATCGCAAGAAAAGTTTTTTAGAGAAAAGTTCTACGATCAATTTTGAAAACAAAATTAAAAAAAAAATAGAGACAGACTTTATCTCCGATGGAATAAAAGAAAATCTCCGTCAAATCAAGTCTGTTTCGGTCTGAAGAGACAGACAACGTAAGGTCCTGAAGCACCCAAGTGTCATTTGATAACCTGATCAAGATGGAAAATTCAATGGCAATTAATAGTAAATAGTAAATATACAGGTATATAAATAGTAAAAATAAAGGACAGGCGAACCCTCTTAAATGAAATGAAAACGAAATTTTATTTTTAGTTTAAGCTAACCGGGCGGAATTCTGATAACTATTAAAAAAATTAACTTAATCGAATCTCGGATAACAGATACAAAAATTTCTGTAAGGCGGAATGAATTGTTGTTCAGCATATGACTTAACTTTTCACACAAGCGGATTCAGTAAACCATAGTTTTTGGTATGAAATTTGTTTAAAAACACAGGGATAAATTTATAATTTTTAAGAGACTTTTTCAATTAATCATGCTGCAGTTAATGTTCTGATATTCTACACCAGTATCGGTAGTTGCATGAAACAAAAATAATGCACAATAAAAGTATCATCAGCAACAACATTTCAAGGCGTGAATTCCCATTACATATGACAAACGTTTGATTCCAATTTTACGGAAATGTTAACTATTCTGGATAGAAAACAGAAAATGTTATACAACATTTGTCTATGGTCTGGTGGTCTGTCGTCTCTATTCTCTCTCAACGAGTTTAACATCAGCTTGATTAAACGTTTTCTATCGCAGTTTTGCGTATAACCTTTTCCCTTGTAAATTGAGAAAAGATAAATAGAGCCATCTATACCCAATGTCTCTTATATTTTTCCAGACCTTGGGTACTAGAGCTTTTGATATTACCCAGGTAATACCCGGGTCCAACAACTACCCGGGTACCCGGGTCCAAAAATACCCAGGTACCAGGGTCCAAAAATACCCGTAATTGGGTACACGGGTATTAATTCGAGTACCCGGGTACCCGGGTAGCCGAATTCACAAAAGTGCTAATAATTCGAATGCAATAGTTAACGAAAGTAATTTTAGCCTTTAATAATCATGACATAAATTCTTAAAATTATAAATACATAAACATACATAAATAATCTTTCTTTTAAGAATGTCGGATACCCGTGTACCCGGGTATTTCGGGTACACGGGTACTCGAGTATTTTCGGGTACTAGGGTACCCGGGGGTACTACCCGGGGGGTACTAGGGAACCCTGGCGGATTTTCGGGTACCCGGGTTTCAAAAGCTCTATTGGGTACCCTTACTCTGCATATATAACTCCATCGCTAAATACTATGTTCCTACCTTTAATTCCGCAATTTCAGCAAATCTTCCGAAATCACTCTCGAAATAACACAATTTCCCATACAAATACACTATTTCGAAATCATCTCAAACACCTCAATTTCAACGCAATTTCAACGAAATTGCTTTGAAATTACGTTTCATTTCAGGTCATTCCAGTAAAACTGATGAATTAACGAACAGAGCTAACAAAATGCGGCAATTCTTCGAAATGTCAAAAAATAAAATATATGGCTTTACATAAGACAGAAAGAGAAAAACATATTTTTCCCACAATTTTACTTTGCACCAATACCTAGGCTAAATGATCTCGCTTTAATACTTCGTTCTGTCGATTAAACAATTTTTTCAAAAAATGGTACCTTGTACGAGTTGGACTTAATGACTTAATCCTCAAAATTAAAGATACCTTAACTATTTTACCAAATTAGTACAAAAAAAGATTTGTCAAAATACTTTTTTCACGCAAAAAAAAACACTTTCAATCAAACTAATGCCGACCCTTTCCAAAACATTGATCTAATGTGGTTTTTCAAGTGCTTTTTTTATTGATCTAGATATATTTTGTTCCTATCTTTTTTGGATTTTGCATTACAATTGTCAAAAAAATAAAACCTAGATTACGTCTAGATCAAAATTTCGAAATCTCGATTTGAAATGAGATTTTTCCATCTACTTTTACATACACAACAATGTGTGAGACTGTCAGCTTGTCAAGTTAGTACGAACCCAGTTTGTATCCCTCTTGCCAATTTATAAATGAACAAATATAAAACAATACACACATGTATAACAAACAAAAATCTTTTTGTGTTTCATTCGGCAACAAAAATCTGAAATCTCAGATTAATATCTGAAGTTTCCAATGAAAAATAACATAAAATAACTGCAAATAAATCTTAACATAAAGAGTATGATTAACTGTCAAAGAAACATTACGTATTTATTTACTGTAAGTAATCTAACTATTTGATACAAATGATATTTAAATAGAGAAATTGATTTCTTATGAAAATCTTATTAAACGTTTGATAAATTTGTCACAAAACTTTCAAAACATTATAGAAAATAGGTTTTTAGAAATTGATCAGAATATTTTGGCAGTAACAGAGGTGACATATAGCGATAAATCAAATAATACCAAGGTGAACCTAGTGACACAATAACACCATAACACATACCCAAAAGCAGCGCCGGATATAGCTAGGCCTTAAAGTAAATGTTGTCCCCCATAAATATTTTCTTTTATATCATCAGATTTATTATATATAAAAAATAAAAAAATAAAACACACTGTAGTGAGTTCTCTAAAACAAAAACAATTTTATTTTTAACTTTTAGTCATTTCGTGAAATACTGTTTTCTGGCTTTCAAAATAATAATAGTTTAAGTGCCTTTTAGAAAAAATTGAGATTTAACCTCTAAACACATAGTTATGATGTGTACCTACTTGTCAAAAAAAAAAGTTATTAGCGACAATATTACAGCCGATATGGCAGCATCTCTTTTTGATATCTTTAATATAATTTTATTGAACTCCAAATTTGTCGACCAAAGTTAAAGTGCACTTATTCCACTAATATTATGAACGCTTCATTTCTTAGTAGCAAAGGCTTTTATAATTTCATCAAAATTTATTTCGTTAAGAAAATAGCTCTCAAAGATAGTGCATCAAGCCTTTCCTGCGTTATCATTGTTCGACAAGGACTTTTTAAACGCTTTAATTGAGAGAATGATCTTTCCGTGAAACAATATGTCACCATTAAACTTAAAAATAAACGTAATGCCGAGTCTAATAAAAATTAAAAAATTAAAAAAAATTAAAATTATTTCCATTTTATGCATTATATAACGATGGAACTGTACAAGTTCTTCAGCAAGCCTGGAATTCAAATCTTCAGGATATTTTGACACCAAACCCTGGGGGTCAAATCCCGATCTGTACAACTGTGAAGTGATACAAAATTAACATTTCACTTTTCACAGCGACTTTTCATTTCATCACTTCGTGAACTTGCATAATTAGATTATCGAACTTATTATGATAAACATAATCATGTCAATGTGTGTACTAAAAGTACTATGATACACGATACACCCAGAGAAAAGAAAACGTTCAATCAGGGAAAACCACTTTGATTTAAGCAGATTTAAAAAAAAAAAAATTCTTTGAATGCAAATGTTTTAATATCAAAGTATGAGAAAAAAAATTGAGAACGAAGCATAATTAAATCAAATTTGCTAAGGTACCATTGAAAAACGAAAATCAAATACAATCTAATAAATTTTAATTGCCTTTTTGTCACTCAGTGCAAGGTCTGTCAGCGCGTATTCACTGCTCTTCACAGAACCATTCGACTGTGATAAGATTATGATTATGACTGTGATAAGACTTATGAAAAGTTTTTAATGTTTGTTTTAATTTTTTCACAAATCGGAAATCGAGTATAACCCTGCGTGATAAAACTTATCATTTCACATTTTCACAGATCGGTGCCGAGATTCAGCTTATTCAAACTTCCAGGGAGTGAGTGAGATGAGTCGTATTTCATTGTAAAGCGATTCAGCTAACAAATGCGAGTGTTCCAGTGAGTGAAATGAAACGTCAGATTAATCGCCTAACATTTCGGTCGTGAGTAGTGAGCAGATTATAGACTATTTTATTTAAGAAAAGAAAAAAATGTGTTTGTATGTGTGTTGGTTGGTTGAAAATTATTTAACAATTTATTTCTTTTTAAAATACTTGAGTGTTGCCACTTTTTGTAGAGAAGATTATGGTTGATTTAAAATTGTGTGGTGCCCCTTCCTTCGTGATGCCCTAGGACAGAGCCTTGTTGGCCTAAGGGTAAATTCAAGGCTGACCAAAAGTTCGCTCGACTACAAGTCACCTGCCTACTAAAATTATAAAAAAAAACTGGTGAAACAGTAAAGTGGAAAGGTTATGGTCCTCATTACTGTTGTTTAAAAACTTTCTCTTTAAAATTGCAGTTCTTTCACTTTTATCTCTACATCAGTAAATGCAATTTATTTGTATAATTGGAATGAAGCAACACATGTTACAGATTAGAACAGTGCATAATGTATTTGCAAATTTGTATAATGAGTTAACTTATTGATAATATCAAACAACACTTTGTTTCAAACGGAAATATGAACACGATTAAATTTTAGAAAAAAATGCAAAAAAAAAAGCTCAAACAATTGATTTGTTTTCAATAAGTTTTCCATATTGTTTCAAAAAGAAAATGTTTTTTTAAATAAAATGGAATACCTACGAAACGAATTAATTACGAAACGAGTATGCTTTTCGTGGTCTAAAAAATGTCTAAAGCTATTTTCTGTTAGAAAATATTTTATCTTTGGTTAGTAATTTTTAAATTTTAGGAAATACTGGACTTGTTGTTATCCAATCCAAAACTGTATGGGGTAATTTGTTCTATTTTTATTAATCAATACTTTTTTTTTTAAATTAACGCTCAAACAAATGTGTCTAAAATAAAAAAAATTATAAATTCCACATATTAATAAAAATAAATCAGTACCCAAAACAAATCCAGATCGTAAATACAACATTTTGCTAATTTATTACAACAGCATGGTATATTGAGTGAAATAATAAATCTGCAGATGGAAGAAACAAGGGAATTGGGAACAAGTTGCCAAAACCAAATTCACATTTATCTCTCAATCTATGATGATGATGAATTCTGAAAATTTGACATTTATAGAAATAAATAAATAAAAAAAAATAACAAAAGAAAAACAAATTCACCAAGTTTGTTTATCTGCAAATAGTTAAAAAGCGTAAACGATAACTACCCAAACGTACAGCTTCCTTTTTTAGTCAGAGAAACAAATTGATAGTGTCCTTCTTTTTTTTAAAGCGACATTTCATTCATTTTATAGCCGCGCACTATTATTGAAAACAAAGAAAAAGGTCTCTACCCTCTTCTATTTCCACCACGGCCTCCATTTATGATACGATGTCTCTCATCTGACTTTCAAGACACGAGACAGTCGAAGGGGGAACGAGAAGTTATTTTTTTTTGTTTTAAACAAAAAAGGAAAACTACTTATATGTCTGACGGAAGGATTTATCATTGAACGTTCATTCGACGTCGTCGTTGGTAGAAATAGTGAAAGCTATTCAGTAAAATTAACCAACCCTAGCCCCCACGTGTTTGACTGGATGCCATTATGAATGGAATGATTCAGTGATATTTATACCTACATTCTATGAAAAAATATATAAATAAATATACATTCAATAGCATTTGTTGGATGCAGTTTATAAAGGAAGCTCGTCGAAATTTTATTTTTTTTATTACAAAGAATATTTACCATTACATTCATTAAATTTTACGCCAATTGGAATATAAAAAAAAAAAACACGGAATGCGTGTTAGTAAAAAGTTAATTGCAGAAAAAGGACTTGAGACAAAATTAATTTGAATCGCTGTTTAACAAATAAAAGTGGGTGGATGCAAATAAAGGGTGTCTTAAATTTCATTAGAATTCGGAACCATTTGTGTAAAATGAATGTTCATTACTGATTGATATTTAAAAACTATTAAAGGTTTTCATACCCAATGTCATGCATACCCGATGGATTTTTTTCCTTTTTGAAATCTATTTTGACATTTTTTCTATTTTATTTTGACATTAAAAGTGCGGTGTCACGTATGCCGTTATATTTATCCTGAGTTTTGTTGTGTGGCTTTGTTAAACAGCCATAAAAGTATAAAAAGTAGTTAGTCTCATGATCCAAATCATGGTCGTTGGGCGTCATTTTTTTAAAATGGCATCTAAATTGATCGATTTTTAGTTTGAGGATATTTCTGTTCCCAGTGGTCCGATTTTAAATTTTGAACATTCATTTTACTCGTTTTTTAAAGCCAAACAAGTTTTATAATAATAATTTTTTGCTAAATCACGTTATTTATGAGATATTAGCTATTCGTTTCCCGGCGTTGCTCGGTCGAGTTTTATTTTTTTTTTTGTCGATCCGATCGCTACTAAACTTCACAGGATCACCTTTTGGGCTAATCTAAAGGTTGATTGAAAATTTCATCGAAATCGGTTTAGACGTTTTAGAGTCTATAGAATAAATAAATAAGTCGTGTTTTTACATATCGATATGTGGATGTATGTTTCTTATGTTCTCCAAAATGGTTGAACCGATTTCGATGAATTTTTTATTCGATCTTTAGATTAGGCGACTAGTTTCAAACCCAAAATTTGAAAAAAAAAAAAACATCAAACAAATGTTTAAAGAGTAATTTTCAAAACTTTGAAATTTTATATTATTTTTTTTTTCTTAGATTTCGTTGCTCTTATTAATTTTTAATCAAAAACTGAAAACTAAATGATTTTATGTCTCCTAGTTTTTGAGAAAATTGAAAATTACCATTTTTTTTTTGTTTTATAAAATTTCTTTTGCTTATTTACGTTGTTTTCTGTGTTTGATAGTAATAATAGAATATGAATTAATTCTTACACAAATAACTCTTTTTTTTAATACACATTGTATAACCCATTATTTGTAATAATTTATACAAACATAAAATTATAATGCATTGCTCAACGTTCACATTACCGAGAAGCTACTGTTTTAATGTGTTTGTTTTTATCATGCATTTATATGTATTATGCAATTGCTAATGAAATGTCCAAAGAAGGTATACATATATACGTACATAATACATTATAGAATCATAGTCTACCTCCTCGTGGTGCATTCTGGGTAAAGCTAAATGACTAACTGTACTATAGTTACTAAAAAGAACTCACTCCCCTCCCAAAGTAAAAAATGCTGTTTTATAAAAAACCGTTCTCATTTCTTGGCGCCTCAGTTATCATACTCTCCTCGCACCCAGCTTTACCGCGTATAAACAGTGAGGTATGTATAGGGGGGGGCATACTGCCCCCCTGCAACCCCCCTGCTTGGGCTCACTATAGGATTTGGGGTAGATGCATGGTTGGGTGCATGCAAAGTGTCTCTTGAATTTAAATATTCATATTCAATTATTATTATAAAAATAAACCATGTAAAATACCCTCAAGCAAATAAAAAATTAATTAAATTAAAATATTTGTTCATTTCAATTTAATTTTCAACTTTCTCAAAAACTAGACCACAAAAAATCAGTTTTTGATTAAAAATTAATAAGAGCAATGAATTCTAAAAAAAAAAGTATAAAATCTCAAAGTCTTAAAAATTACTCATTAAACATTTTTTTGATGTTTTTTTTTCTCAAATTTTGGTTTTGAAACTCGTTTTTTTCAAAAACTGTACATAGATTTTGCTTGATTTACAAATTGTCTTATAGACAAGAGTGTTGGCTTTAAAAAAAGTATAATACTTAACTGTAGGTATACCGTTATTTTTTAATATTTTTTACCATTTTTAGTACTTTTTTTATCAAATTGCCCCTCCTGCCCAAACGGGGGGAGATCGATCCCCCACCTATAGTAAAAAATGCTTGTATTAAAGTGTTTTACAAAAACCCATTATCATTTCTTGTCTCCTCAGTTATCATACTCTCCCTAAGTTTCTTTATAATAATAATAATAATGATAATAATAATAATTTAACTATGTGTCTGTAATTTGCCGTTTAAATGCAACAGGTGTTGCACGATACAAGTTATAAGGAGTAGAAAGATAGGAAAGAATATTGTTATGCATTAATTTTAGGACACCCTTTATAAAAGTTCATACAATCTTCGCATATTGGCAATCCTGTATATTTGACAGCTGGCAATTATAGATTACAGCACATCTTTCAAACGCCAAACGTCATTTCGGAAAACTTTTTATAAAAGTAACGAAAGATAAGAAACATTACGGCGGTGTTCTAGGAGCACCTGCTAAGATATGAAATTTGTTTTAGATTGATGTACGATTGTACGACTTAGAAAACTTAAGCCGTACATCCGAAGAACAGAGTTGGGAAACGAAAACGAAAAAATGAGAGTGCTACTGCCAGCGAAATAATTCATGGAATAAGCTGTTTCGGACAAAAGATTGTTGATAAAATTCAAGAACAGAGTGGGAGACAAGACAGATTCCTCTGGCACTTCATCATATAATAATTCAGACTTAACTGCATTCAATACTATTTGCATTAAGCTGTCCACAAGGAAGCTTATAATCTAACGGTGAAATGACCGACCAAATCACATGTCGATTTATTGCTACGCAAAGCTTTATTGCATGTTATTTAGATGTTGATAGTTTACCAGAAAGATGGTCCGTAAGTACAATCGGTCGATACTTAAGATTAACAATAGCTAGACAAATGGTGTTTTCAATCCATTTGGAAAGAGACATTTAAAAGAGTAGAATAAGAGAAGGTAGAAAAGCGGTTTTGCCAGGGTGAAGTAAAAAAATGGAAGTAAAGTTATAAAAGTAAATTACCTACTGGAAGTAAAGTTATTGAAGCAAAGTAATGGAAGTTAAATAATAGAAATAAAGTAATGGAAGTAAGGTAAAAATACAATTTGTTATTAGTATAATGTAATTAAATAAATTGAATTAAAGTTATTGGCGCAAATTTTTAAACGATTAAGCATCATACTAAAACATATTTATCATTATACTAGGTTAAAAAACTATTGTTTTGTGACCTAGTATGATGCTAAATATTGTCGAGTATGATGCTAAATCGTTTAAAATTTTGCGCCATTGAAATTAAATAATGGAAGTAAAAAAATGCAGCCATGTCTGTATAATTTATATAATTTTTTAAAATTTACCATTGCAATTAAAACTTACAACTTATCCTTACAATTAAGAATTGTCGAAAGTAATTATCATACCTGAAATGAAAAATAAAATACATACCTATTAGTTTTAAAAGAAAAGTAATGAGAAAATAATAAATCTTTTAGAAAATTAGAATTAAATTGTTGTAAACCATAAAAAACATTAATTGAAATATTTATTAGTCAGTCCAAAGTTCCCAATTTTGACTGAGGCCATGTACTGAACGACGCGACAGAAAGAATTAAAACAAAATGAAGTCTAACAGGCCATGCATTCGGTATAATTGATGAGCGATTCAGCTGAGGTATGATTGCTTATCGCTCAGAAGGTGGCCATAACCAGACGTTTCAGGATCTCTTTAATAGCCGAGCTATGTAATCATTTGTAAAAGCACTTGAATTATAACACTTCACGATCTCAACTTTGGCTGGCGTATGTAGAATATTGAAAACAAAAGATCATTGATTATTTTTTAGTGTTGCAGCATTGACTTATAGATTTGTTCTGTCATTTGTTAAATGTACAAAATGGAAAAAGTGAGGAAATCATTTGCTAGTGTAGTGTTTTCTGACGTCACTGAAACCCATGTTCGACTTTAACACTTACAGATCCTCTATTATTATGTATGTAAAATTTGTTTTCGAATTTAGCAATAGGAACACTCCTTCGTCGATGTTCTTTTTATTTTTTGTCTATGGTCACTGACAAGGTACCCCTCTTCGGAACAATACTGAATACAGATCATGAGTTATATTATCTGATTCGACCATGGGTGTCAGTGACGTCAAAGAATAACCCTGTATCAAAATATCCCATATTTTGTAAATATACCAAGTTTTGTAAGACAAACCTTATGACTGACACTTAAGTCCATTATACTAACGTTATGAACGAAAAAAAAAACTTAGTACCTCCCGTGGACACTAGCAGAACTTAGTTTTGTATCATGATCTTGTTAGATAGCAAGATTTTAATTTGTATAGAGATTGATGATCTATAAACATCTCTCTTAAAAAAAACTAATAATGCTAAAATGCAATTTTTAAGTTAGCATAGTTATAATGTACCTAAAGGGTCTTCCCATTGACGTATTAGGTATGGACCGCCAGTAGCCAACTTCACGCGTGTTCCAACATAACTAGGGGCGCCATCAACTACTAGCAGGGAATCTGCGTAGCAGTGATATGATTTTTTTAATTAATTATTTACTATTGAAATATTTTGCTGGAAATTATTATCAAACTACTTTTATTTTACAAAACACATCCACTCCTTATGCCATGAGTTACTTACAGATGAATATATTATCGTTTTCATTTAAATTCTAATGGCGAAATTAGAACACGTATTTAACACTAAAAGATGATGGCGTTTTTAAGCTGTTTTAAGATGGACCAACTTTTCTTGGCTGTTTGTATGAAAATTTCAACCGACTGGCGGTCCATATCTAGTACGTCAATGATTGACGTATTAGGTATGGACCGCCAGTAGCCAACTTCACGCGTGTTCCAACATAACTAGGGGCGCCATCAACTACTAGCAGGGAATCTGCTTAGCAGTGATATGATTTGTTTAATTAATTATTTACTATTGAAATATTTTGGTGGAAATTATTATCAAACTACTTTTATTTTACAAAACACATCCACTCCTTATGACATGAGTTACTTACAGATGAATATATTATCGTTTTTATTTAAATTCTAATGGCGAAATTAGAACACGTATTTAACACTAAAAGATGATGGCGTTTTTAGGCTGTTTTGAGATGGAACAACTTTTCTTGGCTCTTTGTATGAAAATTTCAACCGACTGGCGGTCCATATCTAGTACGTCAATGGGTATTCCAATAAGAACTTCCGAACTTTGACAGTTAATGGCGAACTGAAGTTACATCACTGTCAAATTGTCTGTCAATTATTCTGTCTTTTTCTCCGAATTACCATGAACGGAAGTAGCGTTCAATAAAACGTGCAAATTATAAAATTGTTTTATGAAAGTGGGTCTCCTTTTCGAGGAAGTTGAAACCGATTGCGGTCGAAAAATCGTTTTAAGCGATGAGTCCCATTTCGGAAAGAATGGGTTCGTCAAGAAGCAAAATTGTTTCAAAGTCACTGTTGAAACAATTCGGTGGGTGTCATCGGTCTATATATCATTGAGAACGACGCACGTTGGTAATACCAACTTTGATGATTGCCAACTTCTTTTTTTTTTTTTGCCGAAAAACCCTTTAAATATTTATGCATATATTCGCGCAATTAAACGCAAGACTTTGAATTGCTCGTTTGCACATGTGCATTAACTTACCGAAATAACTTTGGAAAGAATAATCGCTAACATAAGTGGAATTTCCGTTTTTGTGCTGTTAATTAGTTGTATATTTTAAAGTTTTGTGGTTTTTTTTTAACCATGTGTTTCGCTAACTTGACGTCAAGTACATAATTTAAAAAAAGTAAAATTTATTTTTTTAACAAAAAAACCTCTAATTTTTTTTTCTTTCACAACATACATAAAGGCAAAAAAGCGGCAAATTCACAACCTATTTTGGAAAGCGTCATTTTAGTGTATCTTTAAGTTGACGTCAAGTTAGAGAAACACATGGATTAAAAAAAAGCGGCAACATCTTAAAATCACCTATAATGAACGGGAAAAAAGCGGCAAGTTCCGGTTATGTTAGCGATTTTTTTTTCAAAGTTGTTTCGCTAAGTTGATAGACATCGTTTGCACGTAGGGTATCATATACCTAGTGTTTGCAAAATCATGTCACTAAAAATTCTTAAAATTTTATGAAATCAAGTTCGCCGCTCTATTCATCTATACATTAATATTTTTTTTTTTTTTGTAAAGCAACCATACCTACCCTATTCGAATAGACGACAAAAAAATAAATTCTTTTGTTTCCCCCTATTAACGAATGACATTCCACATTCATTCCAATTGCGGTATGCGCTTCAATAGGTCAGAACTTGAAAGTGCCTTCCCCGACTCACCACATTGCATATTTGCCCACGACTTTTTATTAATTTGTTAGTCAAATATGTTGAATATCAAACCCATGCAGTGATATCGTGTCTGACAGCTCACATTGAACCGAATTTGATTTGGACAATGAATTTGACATGGTCTCCCATATACAAAACCACATACACTCCCACAAAGCCGCACATGTCACCGATGACAGTTGCATAATGGCCGATCTATGCATTTATTTATGCAATTTCAACAAGGCACAGCACAGCCACAACCCAAGGAACACCTGTCAGATGCATATTAGTGATGCGTCCCTTGCCATTACTCATTCCTATTGTGATTGTGACATATACCTCCTCCTCTCTAATGTTTGCTTTGGCTAGTTGTTGTTTATTTTGTTTGCCTCTAACTGATGGTCTCATCTAAACTATTATTTAGACACACGTGTAAATATTTACTTTAAATAAAATAGTTGTGCGCGGTGTGGTATAAATATGTTAATTACGGCGAAAAGTTTATTGCCGGGTCGATGATTTTCGCACATCTCTAACTAAACTATAGAATAATAATGGCTGATGTTGTTTATATATGTATGTTTAGGTTTACACATGCCAGTTTTTTTTTCTCTTTGTGTGAAATTAATATTGATTTTATCATAAAAACTTTGAACTCTTTGAATATAAGATTTTGGGTGAACTAAAATAAAACCAAATGATGGAAAAAAGGCAAAAATAAAATAATCATTTTACCTATATGTAGAGGTACGACTTAAGTTCTTTCGAATTACGATATCAGGGTCAGCATTTTTATTAGGAAGATATATTTTAGGTATATTTTCTTACTGAATAGTCATTTTTATAGGTTTCTATCGAAATAACCGAGCGACCAGAAAGGTTGTGCTTAAAGGCACAAAAGTCTTTTTCTTAAGGTTGTCAAATTAAATTTGTTAAATTGCTGGCAAATTAGTATGTGATGAGGTTGAAATGCTCACTATAATAGCAAAGATATTTTCTTTTATTGTTATTATTATGTTACTGGTTGACATATAAATTATGTGGATCATGAGTTTTAATAAGAATCATAAGCTTTTCAATTAGATTAGATAATAATTTTGCCATAATAATGGCATTCGACAGATCTGGTGTTTTATCATATCGAAAAGTCATCGACAGCAGAATGGCTTTAAGGCAACGAATTTTATAGGAATCTATGGATGATTACGGATACGAACAGACAATTTAAAATCACAGGTAAGAAACCCCGCAGAAGTCTAAAAGAATTCTTAATTAAATTTCGTGTACGCACATCACATCGAAGCGTCTTGAGTTCTATTCTCTTTATTACAGACCTTGACTTGTCTGCTGAAAGATATTCTTTTTTTGGACGAAAAACAGTACTTTTTCCTCAAAAATTGAAAATAGCAGTACGTCTATAAAAAAAAACAGTATTTTTCGCAGTAAATTTTTTTTTATTTTTATTTATTTTATTTCCTTAAAACATGAAATTTATTGCGTTCATTATTGAATTCCTTTGAGTTTTAGATGCCAAGGACGAACCGCTGAATGTTTGCATTACTTTTAATGAGTGAAATCAGATAACTTCATCTCATATATAATACTCGGAGATTAACAATGGAAAGATGGAAATATCCCACTGTCATTCACGTTTGCTTACAAGCTCAAAAAACTGCTGATTTGAAGTTCTGTATATCTCAAAATAAAAGCAGTATTTTTGAAAAAAAAAACAGTACGCAGTTTTACGCAGTTTTTGAGAACAAAAAACAGTACAATACTGCGAAAAACAGTACAGATACGAGCGTTACTCATACATCACTAACCTAAAACAATAATTTTGTTATTGTTTTTATTTGTTTCATTTCAGTCTCAATTACAACCTCGAAAGACAAAATAAAATTCAAGGTGAGTGGCTTAGGCTCGTCGCAACCTACAGAGGAATTTTTGGAATCAGAATTCTACATGTTTGCCACTATTTTTTCAAAGTAATTTTGCCTGACTTCCCCTAACAATTTTTTTTTCATTTTGCCTGATCTAACGTAATTTGAAGAAGAGTCATGAGACGACTCTAGATTCATGGTGTAATAGAACACTATTATAAGAAACGAAAAAAATGTTAAACAAACGAAATCAAGTAAGTAACTAAAAACGAAATCAAAGACCCTATTCTACTATTCACATGGATCGTTAATTCACCTTATCCATTCGATTCCCTTTTGTCCTACATTTTCATTCTGCTATGCGATTAGATTTGATCGTTTTTCTATTCTTTAATTCTTTTTCTAGGGCGTGGAATGCTAACTTGACTGTCAAGTGAGTATGCATTGCACGACAAATTTACGAAAAAAAACTGGAATTATTTGCGTATCCTTTTTTTAAATTCGATTTGATCCCTTTTCTGGGGGTGGTAAGCCTTACTTGACCGAAAAATTAGTTTTTTTCGGGTTATTTAAAAAAAAAAAAAAACACTGCGCGAAAATTTTTTTAGTTGCACGACAAATTTAAGAAAAATTCACGACAATTAATCCTATAGTTAAACTTTTTAAATTTGAAAGTGCTAACTTGACAAACATAATTTTTTTATATTTCCGCCTTCCACAATAGTTTATTAAATTGAAATTCGTCATGCCGTCCGTCTGTCTGTCTTTGCGGATGTTCGGTTGTACGTTCACCGAGCAACAGCCTTAGCAGTTGGACGGATTTACTTCAAACTTCATGTGTAGTACCTTTTGGTGATTCCCTAGATAGTCCAGTCAAATCGTGTTTTACGTTACAAAAAATATACAAGTGGATTTTTTTTTCGAATTCTATCTGCAGAAATCCAACAAAATTTCCTGATGCGTTTTGAGATATCCGCGAAAACCGCGGAATGTTCGCACTTTTTTCGGTTTTTAGCTTACATCTTGGAAACTACGTGTCTTAACTGAAATTTTACCACAACAAAATGAAAGACCATTAAATTTCCTACAAAATACATACATATTGTTTATATCTCAGGCGTACCGTTAGCCCGTTAGAGCGCGTTGAAGTTTCAACATAATTTCCCATTTCTGTAAAATTTTAGTTAAGACGCATAGTTTCTGAGAAAAAGCAAAAAACTGAAACCGAGGTTTTTCGCGGATATCTCAAAACGCACCATGATTTCTTCAGATTCAGATTCAGCGACGCAAAAAACATAGAATTCGAAAAAAATGCATTTGTATATTTTTTGTAACATGGGGGCGATTTTAACTACGCTTTTACTGGACTATAGAGGACAAATTTTAATTTTTTTTAGCCAAGCTATAATGGGTACCTCAAAAACGACTCTAATGATTTTGATAAAACTTTGTGAACGTTATATTTGGAGTGCTCTTAATATAACTGCTAACTGCTTAGTGTTATCGGTTCTTACAAATTTGGACATAACTTGATAACGGCTGATCCGATTCCTTTGAAATTGGGAACAGATTTAAAATTTGAGATTTAACACAAGAAGACATTCACAGTTTTTGCTTAACAACCGTATAATGATAGCTGCCATACATACGTGATCTCACGTTTGGGCCATTTTCAGATATTTTTCAAACTTTTTTCAGAATTTAATAAATTAAATTTTTTGTGGTTTCATATTTTGCTACAAGAGCAAGTTCGTTCGACCCAGTCGTACATTTTTTTTTATTCCGTTTGATATTTTTCTGTCTGTAAGCACAGGGATTATTTTTTAAAATATTAGCCAAAATATTTTGAGTTTCACGTTCCACGACAAACTTTTGAAATATGCACACAGTACCTATTAAAGTGGTAGTGCTTACTTGATGGATATGTATATAATGCTTGGAACTCATGTTAAAAAAAGCAAATTTGTGCGACAAAAATATGTATTTTAATTATTTCAAATTTGATTTCAAATATGAATTAGCATAATAAAACAAACAACCAACCAACCAACAAGTCAAGGGCATTATTATCTATCCAAAACAGTTTGCAAATACACTCTAAAAAAAAAACTACAAAATAAATGACCAAGTTGTCTAAATCGGCAAATAGGTAGGTAATATAATACAATATTTGATGACATAATCTGCCCCCAATTCTGTGTCCAATTCATTGAATATTATTTTTTTCCACGGTGTCAGTTTCAGCACAATGTTTATTTTGTTAACAATGTAAACAGTTTTGTTTAATTGAGGTACTGCAACTGTCAATTAGTTTGTTTAGTTTTATTTAAATAATACTATTTTATTATATACATACGATTATGCAACTCATTGTAATTGCACAAAAATGCAAACAACATAATTTATCAGTTCCACTGAATAAATAGTTCCTCATATCTAATAACGAAATTCAATACTTTCTTCCACACTAGAATGATCCAGTCCCAACTAAATTGTTTTTGTTATTGTTGTTGTTGTTGACGGATTCTGATTAAATTCTATGTATGAAATGAAGCTCTACAATGTACAACCAGCTGTTGTTACAATTCAATGAGGGTTGAAAAATACCGATGGGTGTATAGTGTACTTAATATAGAAATAGGTTAGGTTATGTTATGTTGAAGAAAGAAAAACACATTTGTTTCACGTGGTTGTCACACACATTGGATAAAATATTGCAAATTGAAATGAATGAAAACATAATAGGAAGGACTTGAATAAATTGTGCATTGATTGTTCTTTGCCCTATATTGGTTGTTGTTCGCCTTTGAAAAACTGCAACATTATATTTTTATTGTGTCGATAGTTATTTTAAATAAGCTGTCAATTTTTTCGAGAATATTCTTTGATGAAGTTTTGATTAAAATTAACGTATAGTTATTTTACAACTTGATTACTATTGATACATATAGAGTTCGTCTATTGAATGCCACAGGTTCTCCACAGTCCGCTTGTGTTCTGGTCATTCATTATGTGGTTTCAAAAGTTAGTAATCGATTAAGAATTCTTGATCCGACAAAGTAATTTTCGACAACATACGAATATTAGTTTTCAATAAAGTGATCAAATCTTGAATAAGTTTAACTTCATAAGGGTGTAGTACATATAGATGTCACCCAAAGAAAAACTTGGTAATTTTTGCGTCAACTATGCACCGTGATTGATTCAAACAAGCTTGTGTGATCATTTTTTCATAAAAATGACCACGAAGCTTGGTTGAATCAATCACGGTGCTTGGTTGACACAAAAACAACAAAGATTATTGGTCGATTTTTTTTTTTCAGTGTAGATGTAGCAAAATGTTTTGTAGAGCATGCACTACTATGTGCATGTGATAGACCATTATTTCGATCATAATCTACTCGTATCACCATTATTTTTAGTAAGTTTTCATTGCCTATCGTTCAACGTTAACACAAACCTTAAACTAAGGGCAGTACTAAATTCAAAGTCAAGTTAGCACTACCACCCCAGAAAAAGTATTAAATATAATCGAAAAATAAAAAAGGATAACGGAAATAATTGTGTCTTTTTTGTCGTAATATAAGTCATGCATACGATATCCGACCAACTACTTTTGGTGACGTTTCGGAATGGATTTCGGCGGAACTTGCCTTCAAATTTCGGAATGGTTCAGATTTTTTTTTTGGAACGGTTGATCACATTATACATACGTCTTGGGTTACTTACAAGAAAATTGCACGACAATTTTTTTTCGGGGTTGTTTTAAAATTGTGCGACAAATTTTATAGTTGCATAACGTACCTACATATTTACGAAAAAAACTGAAATTATTTGCTTTATCCTTTTTTATTTTCGATTACATTTAAAACTTCTGGGGTGGTAGTGCTAATTTGACTGTCAACTTAACACTTCCAGGAGTTATTTTTAAAAATAATCGCACGATTAATATTCACGACTTATTTACGACAATTAATCCAATAGTTAATAGATAATTAATAGTCAAAGTGGTACCTAATGCTAGCTTCTTTTGTCGTACCACTAAACAGTCTGTCGCGTTATTTTTCTTTTTTATAAAAAACTACCCCATAAAAAGAATGGAATCGAAAATTCAGATATATAACGAAATAATTGTCGAGTTTTTGTTGTGCAACTAAAAAGTTTATCGTGCAACTAAAAAGTCTGTTGCTCTAAATTTGTTACATAAACTCCACTTTACTACAACCCCATAAATTGAAACGAAATTCAAAAAGGATAACAAAAAATGTCGCTTTATAAATTGTCGCTTTTATAATTGTTGTGCAATTTGTTTACTTAAAAGTCAAGTAAGTGCTACCACACCAGAAAAGATCGAATGGAAAATAAATTGCTGCAACTAAAAATTTGTAGCACTTTGACTGTCAAGTTAGCTCTACCAGTACTACCATGGATTATAAAACAAATAAATACGTCAATTTTTTTAGTCGGACGACAGTTTCTTTTAGTCGGACGACAATTATTTATAGTCAGACGATAGATTTGCGACACTGAATCCAATACATAGTTCAATTTGGAATTACAAAATGATAGTGCTATATCTTGATGGATATACTAGGTTTCTAGTGTTTTGGTAACACCAATTTCCAGATCATTAATAACACAATTCAGAAGCTTCCTCGATCTCTTTGCGATCTTTTTACTGTCAGTTTATAGCAGTATGATAATTTTTTTTGGTTAAAGGTGATTATTTTTTGCGTGAAGTTCAATCCTCCATTAGAGTATCATTAGCCGTTTTTTTATTATCAGAGATGGTCTATATGGATCATCTTTTGATAATAAATCAACTTTGGATCATCGGTTTTGGTTTTTCTGTTGTGGTAGCATTGACTTTAATATGTATGCCAAAAAATGACATTTGGTAATTGAACAAAATGAACAAAGTAGGGAAAGCAAATGCCTCCTCAACAGTCCTTTTTTTCCTAAATCATAAAAAAAAATATATGTATTAGCTATATAGAAAAAATAAAATTATATCTTAACCAAAACTTAAAATTGTACTTTATCAGGATCCATTGCAAAAGCTTTTTTTTGTAATTTTGGTCCATTTGACATATAATTTCAACATGAAATAAATTAGGTTCGTTTGATAATCTCCAGCTGAAAAGTAGCCTTAAAACATTAATGATTGATTTTATACAAAGAGAATCTATAAGGTCACTAAACAACATAGATCATCAAACATTTGTTTTTTTTTTTAAATTTCTATGATTTCGGCAAAAGGAGTTCGAGTCGACCATGGGTGTCTGTGACGTCAAAAAACAACCTTTTATCAATAAATGTTTTTGAACAACAACAACAACTTAAAGGCGCTACCACAAATTTTTAAACGAATTTTATTTACTCGTTTTTACGAATTTTACTATTCGTTTTTCCATCTTTGGCTGGAGATATAGCTATTTCAAGGAGTGCCAATTCCTTTCATCAGTCTCCTTAGTGGTGTCGAGCTTTAATCCAATTTTATTATGAAAAACTTTTTTCACATACACATCATGAGATTCGAACCCACGCATTCAGATTTACTCAGTCTTCCAAGTCGTATACACTACGAATTCCACCGCTTATGACCACTGACGACACAGGTCGAGATGTTATGTTTGTTTGTTTTTCAAACGCATTTGGAGCTTCAACATTTTTTTAAGCGCCTTTAAGTATGCTGTTTTGTTCCGACTCCATTTTCTCCTAACCTTATCAAAATATCCCATAGTTTGTAAAACAAACCTAATGCCTAACACTCATGTCGATTACCAACGTTATGAAAGAAAACAAAAAACGTAGTGCCTTACGTGGAAACTAGCAGAACTTATTTTTGGATCATGAAACATGATCTTGATAAATAACAAGATCTCAATTTGTATGGAGATTGATGATCCATATGGATCATCTTTCATAATAAAAAACGGATATTGTCATAAAAAGTACATCTCACATTAGTCGTTCGTATTCAACGTAAAATTGTAGGTCCCGTCCAATCCTGTAGAACTAACAACGCACACAAAAGGATTGTTTGAGAGTGTAAGTTACTAGGCCGTGGTTCTTCGGAGCTGTGAAGTGCAACTTAATATAAATATATAAGTTCAATGCAAGTAGGAACGTTATATGATCTCAGCCACTGGATATTCCGAGAACAACCCCACTTAACTGTGTACTTAAAGTTTAATAATCATAATCCTTAACTTTTAAACAATTTATTTTTGATTGCAAACAATTCTATTTGATTATCATAATTATCCATAAGCCAACACCAGTTATCTTGCTATTCTCTTCAATATTAACGCTTTTTTGGTTAAGTTAAAATAAAAAAAATAAGTTCCAAGACCAGAAACAGGCTTCTGGTGTCATTAAAAAGGCAAAAAATACACGAATTAGCTTTACAATACAATGAATACAAATATAAGAACAAAAGAATTTTACTCATAATGGAAATAATTTTATTATACGCATCGCATCAAAAGACAAACACAACTACAATTCTGATGGTATAAAGAAGATGACAGTGACGATGACGATGCCGACGTCGTTGCCGCCACCGCCGCGCCGACGACACTACAGAGACAAATCCAGAGATTCATACAAAGCCCTCAGCCAACAATGATGCTATAATGTTAATGTTAATGATGCCGATGTTTATGACGACGAAAATGATGATGATAAAAAATCAACTGAGTTAATTTCACAAGCAATTTACTCATGTGTGCCTTCGGGTTCTACCCCTTCCCCAGACTCCCACACACGCTGAAAAACAGTTATAAGGCAAAAGGATGAAGACAAGACAACCTATATGAAGGCTTACAATGTTGTCGTCTGGTCGGAAGGAAATTAAAAAAAAAAAAAAATATCATATCACAAGGATAATGAACTTTTGTTAATAATTTCGTACCAATTTCTTTATTTTGTTTGTAAACATATCTCCACTTTATGTGTGCCATTTAAATAAAGAAGCTCTGTTGTTTGTGTTAAGCTGAGCGTGAATTTAATCATCTTTCATTTTAAATAAATTGGATATGGATACAGATATTAAATGTTTTTTTTTTAAATCTAAATTGACTTTCTTGGATCGTAATATATGTTCTTTACATTAGTGACATCAGATACCAAAATGTTGTTTTTGGTTCTAATCGATTTAACATGTCTTACTGTTTGCTAAAAAAACTATGTTCAATTTCTCATCAAGGCAGTCACTTGTTTATGCCCCTTAAAATCGTAGATCACATAAGATTTACGAAAGCAAAAGTAGACATTGAAATGGTTTTCTATTGTTCTTGATCGTCGGCACAGTTCTTGGATTTATCCAGACCAAACGCTCTGGAATGCGCGATGAATTGATCTTTATGCCACACGTTCGGTCTTCCTTTTCACCTCAAACCTCGAAGGCCTCGATTCGAATACCCTTTCGGTTGGAGCGTTATTTTCATTATGCTCTAAGTGGCCGAGGCAATTCAGTCGACGTGAATTGGCCTTTGGAATCTTCTCCTCCATTTCCGCGTCTTGCACATAGAGAACTCAGCACTAGCTCCCACCTTCTGCTTTGAAACTTGGCTCCAACGTAAGGCAGAACTGGCAATATGAGGGAGAGCATGCACTTCGAGGAGTCTTTAACCCATTTGTTTCGCTAAACCCAAGTAGCAGCTGCAGCCGTTTTCTTTCTGAGCCTTCTCTTCCCTTACAATTTAAAAAATGCTGCTTCCAAATCAATATAGTAGTGATGCTTTTCCCTAGATGGTGAAATATGCTTTTTTGTTGGTTGATGAAGATATTTGATGCCTTCCTCGCCTTCCTCGTTTGCGTTCACGTATGTGCATATCCATATTTGCTAACCCTTTTCAGGCATACGCATTCATCATGATGCCCTAGACTTAGGATGATTATTTCTCTGGTGTAGTTACTGAGTTTGGCTACTTATCTGTCTCTTCAACATCATGACGTCTGACCAACACATCCCCGATAATAATAGAAGGTATTCCTATTCGCCTACGGCTCAATTACATACGGTTGCGTCTATTTAATCGCATATAGCTCTTCCTAGGTTCGAAGTGTACAACCGAACTAGTTCTATCAGAAATGGAGAACCGAATTGATCTTTCCCAATCACAAATTGTTGGGAATTGATCACAGCTGGAAATGCAAAATCTTGATCTTAAGACTTCTAGATGGAAAGTCACTAGAAGCCAAACTAAGCGCCAAGTATATAGGAATTAATTTAACTAGCTTTTCAGGTTCAACGAACATTTAGTCCCAGTTCACTCGAGCATCACCGCCGTCGCGTCAAACAGAAAAAATTAAATTGTATTTTAACACATTGTCGTTTGAAAGATATGAAATAAAGTGACGTTTTCGAATACTGAGCCCGACCTGTCCTGCTGTCATATTTTCAAAGCGTCTATTAAAAAATAGGAAGACACCAATTTAACCGTTCGGATGGAAAACAGCATTCGTCCAGCCAGTCCCTAAAAAAGGCGAGTCCTCCTCCCCTCAAATTACCGACCAATTGCACTTACGTCCTGTCTTTCTAAGGTCATGGAAACGCTGATTAATAAACAGCTAAAGAAATATCTTGAAGAACGAATGCTTCTTAATGACCGGCAGTACGGCTTTCGTAGCAATAGGTCCACTGGTGATCTGATGGCATATCTCACCGAAAAGTGGAACCAATCCTTACACCAGTTTGGTGAAACCAAGGTTATTGCGCTTGATATTTCAAAAGCATTTGATAGAGTTTGGCATGAAGCTCTCTTATCGAAAATGCGTGCATTTGATATCAATGAGTCTCTTCTTCGATGGATTAGAAATTACCTTTCAGACCGTTCAGTTCAAGTTGTTTTGGGTTGTTTTACAAAAAAATAAATGCTGGTGTGCCCCAAGGGTCCGTTTTGTCTCCGACTCTCTTCCTGATATTTATCAATGACCTCTCGTCTGAAACTTCGCTGACGAAATTGTTTCGCTGACGACAGCACGCTCAGTTTTTCATATTCGTTCCCAGATTCACATCCCTGCTCTTCGGAAGTGGAACTGGAGCGGCATCGTATGTTAAACTCATTAAATTCCGATCTTAACAGCATTAGAGAATGGGGTGTAAGCAACCGTGTGGAATTTAATGCTTCAAAAACACAATGCTGTCTACTGTCGGCCAAGCGAAATATACCACCGTTGCCACTTTCCATGAATGGCACTTGCATCGAAGAAACCGAAAAGCTCTTGGTATGTGTATTACGGATCACCTCTTGTGGAATGATCACATATTCGAAGTCGCGAAAAACGCTGCTAAATGCTTAAGTTTCCTCAAAAGATGCAAACAATTTTTTTCTCCTTCTGATCTGGCTACAGTTTATAAGGCATACATTCGCCCAAAACTTGAATACAACTCTCATATCTGGCCAGGTGCTCCTAAAACTCAATTGAATCTATTAGATAGAATTTAAGAGCAATTAAGAATAGAATTTAAGATAGAATTTAAGAGCAATAAAACTGATTGGAGACATATCCATTACTGAAATTTTTGTTTACTTAGAACACCGTCGTAATGTTTCTTGTTTAACGTTATTTTATCGTTTCTTCTACAGGGTGAATCATGAGCAATGCGACAAAATGCTAGGGCGTGTAGGTTGCGTTGAGACAAG
The DNA here is from genome assembly GCA_951217065.1 of Baccha elongata. Lineage (NCBI taxonomy): Eukaryota > Metazoa > Arthropoda > Insecta > Diptera > Syrphidae > Baccha > Baccha elongata. The sequence continues at coordinate 19,387,363 of OX578274.1, read as the reverse complement.
AAAAAAATCGTATGGGAGGGGGGGGTCTATTCCCCTCCGTTTAGCCGGGAGGGGCAATGTTTGAAAAAACTGACTTAAAATGGGGAAAAAATTATTTAAAATCAACGGCTTCATTCACAATGCTGTGCGATACGTTTTTGAAAAGCCAATAAATTTTTCTTACATCCTGTGTTTAAATAAATCTATTCTAAGAAATAGTTTTTGAAATATTAATTTTCAAAGTCAAAATTTTGAAAAAAAAAAATTGAAAAAAAAATTTCAAATTAATTTTTTTCAAAATTTTACGTAATTAAGTGCTAATTTTAATTTCAAAATTCAATGCTGTTATTAATTTTAAGTCTAAATAAGAAAACCGGATGCAAAAATTTTATGTCGTTCTCAAGAAATTAAAAAAAAACCAAAACCACCTTTTTCTAAGAAAAACATTTATTTTTATTGTAACGAAGCAATTTATTTATTTATTTAGCATTAATCTTAGTTTTTTTACTTTTTTTTTTAATTAGAGTTTTATGAGAACGTAATAAAATTAAATAGTATTGGAATAACCCTGGATTAATATTATTTTCATTGAAAACTGACCTGTCAATATTTTTGCCTTGGCCTGCCCGCAGCCCATGGGTTCTACCTGTTATGGGGACCGCATTTGTTTTAATGAAAAAAGAAAAGAAAATTGCAACGCAAGATAAATAAAAGGCATTGTCCGTTAATTCTTCTCGGGTGTATGAGCTTGACATCGTTACGTGTTAATGAGTTAATATTCAAATTTGAAATAATTACTAAGCAAAACTGCAATGCCTTTTATTTATCTTGCGTTGCAATTTTCTTTTTTTTCATTAAAACAAATGCGGTTTTATTGTCCCTATTGTCCCTATAACAGGTAGAACCCATGGGCTGTGGGCAGGCCAAGGCAAAAATATTGACAGGTCAGTTTTCAGAAGTTATCAATGAAAATAATATTAATCCAGGGTTATTCCAATACTATTTAATTTTATTACGTTCTCATAAAACTCCAATTAAAAAAAAAATTAAAAAAACTAAGATTAATGCTAAATAAATAAATAAATTGCTTCGTTACAATAAAAATAAATGTTTTTCTTAGAAAAAGGTGGTTTTGGTTTTTTTTTAATTTCTTGAGAACGACATAAAATTTTTGCATCCGGTTTTCTTATTTAGACTTAAAATTAATAACAGCATTGAATTTTGAAATTAAAATTAGCACTTAACTACGTAAAATTTTGAAAAAAATGAATTTGAAATTTTTTTTTCAATTTTTTTTTTCAAAATTTTGACTTTGAAAATTAATATTTCAAAAACTATTTCTTAGAATAGACTTATTTAAACACAGAATGAAAGATAAAGTTATTGGCTTTTTAAAAACGTATCGCACAGCATTGTGAATGAAGCCGTTGATTTTAAATAATTTTTTTCCCATTTTAAGTCAGTTTTTTCGAAAATTGCCCCTCCCGGCTAAACGGAGGGGAATAGACCCCCCCTCCCATACGATTTTTTTCTTGTCTCAACGCAACCTACACGCCCTAGCATTTTGTCGCATTGCTCATGACTCACCCTGTATAAACAGTGTTCAATTGAAATAGCCAGTTGCATTCCTCCCCTTAAAATATTCCGCCGTAATACTCGCTTAGCTATGAATGCTCATCAGTTCACCCTTGAGCCTAATTTCAGACGTACTGTTAAATATAGAGATTCTTTCTTTAGCCGAACAACACGTTTGTGGAATGCCTTGCCTCACACGATTTTTCTCCCTCTTTGTGACGTTCAAGTATTCAAAACCAATGTGCATCGACATCTCCTTTTAAATCCTCTCCATATTTCCTAAACGCTCGCGCTGTGTATAATCAACATTATAAGGGTAGTCATAACCCCTTGAGTGCGGGCTAATTATAAAAAAAAAAATGCATTATAAAAATTTTAAAAACGTTTTTCTGTTTAACAAATATTTCTGAAATATTTTACAAAAGTTTCCGAAATATTTCTGTGTTGTTAAAACACACCTTTAGGGAAGACAAAAAAAACTTTGAAATTCAAGTAAATTAAGAGAACTCAAATGTAGGTAATCAAAGGTTTAAATTAATTAATTTATGGAAAAAAAATCTACATTTCCGCATAAAAACCACATTTAACATGAATCAATTTATTAAATTCCAGTGACATCAATCAATATTGATACAATTAATTCGATTCTCAAATTCAGCTTTTAACATTAATATTAAATACAGAGAAGAACAAAGTGAAGTACTTAACAATGGGTAAACTTAATCGGATTTCATGTACCTATAATGGCATGCAAATGAATGGAGGATGATAGCTGATGTGGTAGTGAAACATCCATAATTGAATAGGACACCAATCCTCTTAACAAAAAAAAATATTATGTATAAATATTCATACTGAATGTTGAATTGATGTACATAGTAGGTAGATATAGATTCTATTGAAAACTAATTGTTCAGAAATTGATAATAATATAAACATATCAATAAAAGCAAACATGGATTAAATTAGCTTTTACCCATATTCACAATATGCTACCATTAAAATAAAGCCTCTGGCCTTAAAAAGATATTAATTTGGATTTTATGTTTGCTTAAATATCAAATGAAATTATGAGAGATACATGAATGTCTTTATACGTATGTATGTTTTTTTTAATATAAATAAAGGGTCAAGAACTTTTAAACTTCATGCAAGAAAGATTTTCCTCCTTTACAGTGTTTAAGTTATTATCTTCTATACACTCTTGCTCAAAATTATCAGACAGCCGTGAATTTCGTTGATAATAAATTAATAATAGATAAATATTCTAACAAGAAAATTATAAGAGAGTTATACAAAAAAAAAAAGCATAATTTTATCCGTATGGTTGTCAAAGTGTGGTCATATAGGTAGTTTCCGAGCTGTGACACAAGAGTCCGGTGGCTCGTTTGTTGTTGGAAGCACTCTATTTCAATAATCTGATTTGGATCTTAAACTTAAGATCTCTTTGGCTAAATTTAATCAAGCTTTGGCGGTCTTCTTGTTATTTAATCAGCTTTTTCATTTTCTGGTACACTATTTTTTCCAGGGACCCAACAGAGTCTAACGTTGTGCCCTACGATTTTGATGGCAGATAGCTTTAGTTATCTGTCCATGAGGACGGCAATATCAGTTTGTATAATTTCAACTATTGCAAACTTTTTATCAATATTCTTCACTTTGATGACGTTAGATTTGAAAAAGATGTTATAATTAGAAAATATGAGCTGGCTAGTTAAAGAGTTTCTAAAAAAATTACCTCACTAACACCATTCTTTACCTTGAAGCCTTCGGTGTAGTGGGCTAACGTCGACTTAATGACTTGTGGTTGATTGTCTTGTCAGTCTTCCGTCTTCACTGCTAGAAAAGTAATCTCAGGTGGTTTATGAAAATCTAACAACGACCTGGATAAATAGTATTGCCGTATTAGATGTACTTTCAGCTACCAAATTGAATTAAGGTTGAGGTTTCATCGCCTCAGTGGTACCAATGTTCTTGTTCTTGGTCATTGTTTATAGTTTGATGGCTGTTGATCCGGTTCATTCCACCAAACAAAATAATCACGTTTCAATATTGGTCTAACTATCGGTGTCAATTTGCCAAATATCTTTTTGCAGACAGACGTCTATCATATCTGTAAGCTTATAAGCTTTTTTTTTAAAGTTTGGACTCAAGTTTAGTTTCCTGCTGATGAAGTATTTGGCAGTCTTTTACCGCACAGTTTTTTATGAAGCCTCCGTGTCCATGAAAAAGGCGTTTCTTATTGGACGATAACAGTGCATAGGAATTTTACAGCTGCAGGTATTGTTAAGTAATGCACATATGTGACTACATTGTCTGCAATTCATATTTAAGCTTCGTCGTAACAATTAAGTATAGAAGTGACGAGAGACACAATTTCAAAGATCGATTTTGATCTTTACACCTCTTAGATCTGATTTGATTTTTCAGTTTTCAGCATACACATAATCCTGGTACTAAATTGTTTACATTAAGGCCTGTGGAGCTCTGCTAGATAGCACACTGTAGTCGTTTAACTCGATGCTATCCTTGTGATAATATTTAAAAACAGGTCATAACCCAAACCAAAAATATTGCTCTTCTTCATTTTCTTTTCCATCGATGTTGATGACCACAGCCTTCTATATAAGGATTTCCTTGTTGGCTCTCAATTGATGTTTTTCGATGTAGGGTATAGTTACATGAGCCCACATGTTTTCTCAAAACTCACAATTGAATACAAACTCCTACTGACACCTCCTCGTGGTGAATATTAGGTGCATAGAACCTCAACTAGAGATTTAGGTAACCAACCTCTTCTTGAAGGTTGTTGGGAGCAGCTTACGGGAGAAGGGGAACCACTTTTTCTTTCAACAAGGCGGCAGTGGAAGAATTCCCCAGATTCAGCCAAAATGGTGGCGTCTATAAAATTTCAATCAGGCTGAACTGCTTAGTGAACACCTTATACGGGCTACTACGACATATTCGAAGCTAAAACCTTGCTATGCGAAATTGGAAGCGGCTTTAGCTAGGACCAGAGCTGTCTGGAGGGACATATTCGTTGAGGCCGTAGTCCATTCTGGGCTGTAAGCATCATCTAAAGTAAAGTAAGTAAGTTAATGTTCTTCAAAGATCTGTTCACGAATTTTTACGAATTTTTACCAATATTCAATATTTTTTGTCTATAAGACGTCATCTGAAAGAAAAAATACAAACAAATGAGATTTCCTGTCTCGATACCATCTTCCATGATGCTTTTGATTTTTTCATGCTGAGCACTTCCTGTAGAGCAGTAAAATTAGTTTTAAATCTGGCGAGGGTATCAGCAAGCTGCTCTATTTTGCGCAGTTCGTTCGACGTAAATTCCACGCGTATTTCGTTTTGTGGAATTCGCCTGCATTTATTGTTTCTTCATTTGAAGTTTCATTCAAGCTGGTTTTTCAGGGTCGATTCTTTACCTAGTTATTGGTCTAGTTCCAGAGAAGATAACTCAGGTGTCACAGTTCCTATGGATCCAGAGGGCACCACTTGCAGGTGACGATGCGATTTCATACCTTCTTTTAAGCTAAGGGGTCATTTTCAGCTACAAAAGGTCGCAGAGTTCTCCCGTGACTTAATTCATTAACATTTTTGAATAAACAAAAATAAAAAGAAATTAAAACTATACTGAAACAAAGAAACTTTTAAAGTTTTTATTTGATTTCTGGAGATTCTCAAGAGTCTGCTTTAGTTTTGAACACGAGTGTACTTATCTTTTTATTTATCTCTCTCTATCTTTCTTTTACATTCTTTCTCACATTTTCATATCTAAAATTCTCAAACTACACAATATACATAGATACAAACAAAAGAAAGATTAGATAAGCTTACAGCTCTGCAAATATTCAGAAGTGGGATTGGGATTAGTGAAATGAAACTCATGAAAAATAAATCATTTTATCTTTTTGGCTCGCATTAATCCTTTTCCAACAAGGAAATCGAAATATATTTTCTCATTTTTCGTTTACATGCACATCCTTATTTTTAGAATGAAACATAGAAGAAATATCTTTTTCTTTGAACCACATTATTTTCACAAAGGTAGGTACATTAAAATTAGTTACCTCTGAAAGGATAGGCAAAGCTACCATAACTTACTGCTATGTGCCATGCACTTTAATTTGTTTTTATTTCATTGGAAGTAGAATTAAAAGCCAAATAAAAAGATAAAGCAAGAATAAAATATAAAAAAAAACAAAAATGAATGAATGGAGAGCGCGAAAAACACATTAGCAGTCAGAAGTCAGAACCATCTAACATTTTCTAGCTTTTATAGTGATGTTGTGTGTTTGTTTATATTAATGCAAAGGCGGGGGTTGAAATATTTTCTTCTCAAAGTGTGTAAAGTACAATACAGTTATGTATACAGAAAATCTAGATACATTTTGTTAGTTTGTGCTCGTAGGTATGTATGGCAAATTCCAAGGTCATTTTCGTTGATGATCCTCTAAGAGCAAAGGCGTTAAAAATCTGGTCGTCGTTGTCGACAAGAGAAATTAATGGTTTATTGTTATTGTTGCACTTTTATTGTAGAACTAATAAATTTGACAGCAGGACAGGTGTAATTTATACGAAAAAAGCCAAGACGTTGGCAGGTTATTTTCCTGGTTTCGCAAAAAGAACAAAGGTGTCTTTGATTTATGAGTGGCTGATGCAATATAATAATCCAAATAAATAAACATGTCAATTAAATGAAAAGTTGCTGGTAACAATATCATAATTTTGTGTTCCAATAATTGGGACAGCTTTGTTTTATATTGTAATTTATTTGTTTCAGATTCATATTTGTAATAAAATGTTAAAACTAGGTAAAAATTGAATGAATCAAATTTTATATATTGGGCAGTGATGTTGGTAAAATGTGTTTAATGATAAATGATAACAATTTGACGCCATTTGGGCTCTTTTTAGCAGTAATTTTTCGCAGAACCGATCAAATGTAACGATCTTGCCGGCAAGTGTCTATTGCTAAACCATACTAGATAGATAGATAGATATAATTCTTTATTTCAATAGATTTGTACAATAATATAAAGATAAGATTAAGGACATGGCTTTGCTGCCGTCTGCCTGATTGACAATTGATACACTATGAAATACATAAAAAGGACATAATAATGAAAATTAAACATCGTTATCCATTACAATTTCTATTAAATAAAAAAATCTTAATTTGGAAGTTAACAATAAATTCGAAAGTTTTTTTTTTGTGATTGAAACCAGCTAAAACAATCATAAATACACAATAATTTAAAAGGTTGAGTTATACATAACATCTCAGTTTATATAAATTTTGAATTATTTAAAAATTGAAACGTGTATCAAACAATAAACTTATTAAAATTAGAATAAATTCGTAAGTTTTTTTTACAATTGAAACCAGCTAAAACAATTTTAAGAATAAAATTAAAAGATAAATTTATAAATTTGAGTTTATATAAATTTAAGAATAGTTTGAATATACTTTAATAGAGAAATACTTTAACTGGAGAAATGCATCCATATTAGAAGCTGTTGCGATACATTAGAGCGTGCTTACAAAATTTAGATAGTTTTGACCACCCTAAGGATCCATTTAGTACATTAATAAGCTGACTTAAAGTCAGAATGCTTTCTTGGAAGTAGAGCCGCCGAATTTCTTGTAGGATTGGACAAACTGCTATGAAATGGTAACTATCTTCAATTTCTCTTCTATTACAGAGATTACAATTTTGAGGGAGATCTGACCTATGAGGAACATAATTAAGGTTGAGTAACTCAACCCTTGCTCTAAAAATGGTACCTATAGCTTCTACTGAAAGTTCAGAGCAGAAGTAACTTATTTCAGTCGGCAAATTGTGGTTTAAGCTTTTATAAATATGTCTGCTCTCAGACGAAGTTGCTCTGGTTAAATGTTTAGTATACATTTTTTCATCTACTTTAGCGCCACTAGAAACACCATTAAGTATGAAAAACCCAAAATTTTCGAAAAGCTCTAATAAATTTCTTCCATTGCTATTCACAGTACCATCTTTAGAGTGTCTAATAAAATTAAAATCAACTTCATACTGAGAATAAAATGAATTTGGATTCTGGTAGTTACCAATTCGTGCGTTTACATCCCCAATTAGCATTATATTTTCTAAAAAGTTATTATTTAAAAAATTATAAAGACTTTCGAATTCATTTCGCCAGTTATTACAGTTTAGGTACAACGGAATAATATTATAAATTGTAGAGGAACTAGTAATTTGTATAACAATTCTGTTTTCAATACGATTAAATTTTGTAAGGTTACCTATACTACTCAACTTAACAGCGCATAAGATGCCCCCACTAGCTCTACCAAATACATTATTTCTTACAGCGGGTATGAACATTATTTTAAAACCTTTAAAATATTTCATGAAATTCTGTTCATTTTGTTCCTCTATAAACGTTTCTAAAAGGATGATAATATCATAATTCAAAATAAAATTAAAAAATAACGGTGACAAAAGTTTACTTTTAAGACCTGTAATATTATAAGAAAATATTTTTAAATTAGAAAGAATAAATTTATGTTTATGGCAAACGGCAGAAGCACCCTATACTTTAACATATTTAATGTTGTTCACTTGCTGACTACAAGATGGCGATGATGATGGCAAAGAGCCAACTGATCTTGACATTGCAGCTACCTCTGTTTCCCCGCTGCAGTCAAAGTATTCCAATGCATTATCACCGAACATCTGTTTTATAAATGTCAATTCGTTCTCTGATTTGACAATTAAACCTCGTGCAAGTTTGTAAACAAACATTTTTTCATTGATTTCCAATTTATCGCCTTTAATAATTATTTTAATTGTCGGGTTCAATTGAAGGAGTTTGGTTTTAATTTCGTACAGTGTTTGCCTCTTTTTCCTGTACATTAGAGATTGCTCACGAAGCACACTTATCCCAGAACCTTTTAATTTGCTTGTTACAGCCATAATTTTCTCAGCAACCTCGGAAGAATCAAGCTCCAGAATTACTGTTCCTCGTTTTGTGCGTGTGTTTAGAATTTCCCGGGATTTCTTAACGTGAATATTTTCATCTTCTTTTAACATGAGTAACCCCTTGCAAGTTTGTTTAGCAAAATCAACTGCATTGGTTACTCCGTCTAAAGGAAGGTGTACAACAATAGAGTTCTCGGTTGATTTTCTCGATATTTTTTCTAATTGGGCTTCTAACAGCTCGCATCTTTCTGTCATCAGTGTTAATTTATTATTTAAATCCGAGTTTGTCGTTTTAAGTGACGTTATTTCTGACGAGAGTGCTTCGATATCGGCTTTCGTGGCAAGATTTTTTAAGTTTTCGGCGAGGGATTCATTGATAATTTGTTTTAGTTGATTTATTGATAGATTTCCCACCGTCATAGCTTGAGAAATTTTTTTACTGTTAATGTCTGATTCAGGTGAAGTCTGAGCTAGCCCCCGTTTGTTACTCATGAAGAAGTACCGGTGCTTGCCGAAAGAATTTCTTTTCAATTTTTTGTATTTAATAAGAAGTGCCTACCTTGATGTTAGATATAGGAATCTTCTTGTGCTGGTTATAATGTGATAATAAAAAATTGTTTGACAGTAAAATCCAAAAGAAAAATAAATGATTTTGTGGAAAAATTAAAAAAATTGCAGGAGCTTATAATTATACGCACTTCAACTTTGACAGTAGAAATGTCAATCTCTAAACCATACTATAAGGTACCTCAGAAATAAATTTACTAAAGTAGGTATGAATTGCCACACTACAAATTGCACGTACAAATTTCCTTAGATGGCACATGCGAGATGTTCCTAGCTAGCCTCCAGCAAGCTTGCTGAGGTCATTCTCAACTTCTGTGCGCCATTTGCTGCGTAGTCTTCCTCTGCTGCGTACACCATCAGCATTGCATTCGAATACTTAATCGAAGAATCTTTCTCTCTAAGAGCCCAAATAACTTTTCATTCAATACGTTCAACGCCTGGCCCATACGTCGGGATTGAGATGACGTCTCGTTAGTTCTATGAGACAGAGGCCTTACTACTTAAATGCTTTCTGACCCCATGAAACAATGATTGGCAAGAATATTTCTTTGTTTGATCTCTGCCTGATTTCATTCTGCGTTGTAATAGTGGATCCCAGAAAGACAAAGTCATTGACTATTTCGAGGTTATATATATCCATCGTGAGGTTTTGCACGAGTCGATTTTGTTGAGATTCATTTCTCGATATATTTCGTTTTGTCTTCATCAACAGCCAATTCCATTTTCACCGCCTTCGATTCAATACTGACAACTCTCACTTATTCCGGTCGATTTTATCTATGCCATCTGCATAAGCAAGTAGTTAAACGGACTTTTGACAGAATGTACTAGTGCAATACCGTATCGACTTGCGATTTACGTACAATTGCTTCAAGAACGATGCTTTAATAGATTGCATAACACATCGCCCTACCTTAGAACTTTCTCTCTGTATGCTCTGTATGATTCGTCTCTATCTACTCTATCATACGCGATTACCAACCATCTCCTGTTGTTTTGAACGATTCGGCTAGTAAGACGTATGCACCAGCAGCCTTATACAATTTAAGTTTGGCAACCACTAATCGCACTTTAGGAGGCCAGATGAACGAAAATGGCCACATCGTCGAAGTTAAAGAAAAGTAGTCGACTAGCAGCAAAATTTTGGCTATCTTCGACGTTTAAGAGTCTAAAAAAATGATCTTTCTAAGTCCCAAGCACTGACTATTTATCTACTACCATATTCCCCCTCTTATTTTCGGCTTCCGTTTTGGCCTTGCAGCCTTGGTTACCCTTTGCAGCTGCAATGCACCGACCGACATTCTTACTCTAACCATGAGAAGAAACTAAGAAACCCAGCACTTCAGTGGCGGTGCTTCTAATGGGTTGTGGACAATATCTCTACCGGCGCTCTGTACTTGCTGTTGGATGGCGGACTCATTGAGAGATTGATAGAAATTGTAGTCAGGAAAAGTGGTTGCGGTGCCTTGCTATTTAAGCTTCGCAAAATAAAATCTTTTCACTCATCAGCTTGGTGTTGTGGTGCCATGGATATCCGCATACGTTCACCCCACAGGATGATCAGGCATCCAAGATACTGGAAGCAAGTTTTGCGTTTTTTGATCACAGTGCATCCAAGTCCGTCTGTGTATATCAAGGTGCATTTAACCCCACAGCTAAGTCTACCGTCTTGGCACGCACATATGGAACGAGCTTTCCAGGAGATCATAGAACGCGTCATTGGTTGTATAATTTTTCTTTTCGTTTGACTTCTTGCCTTAGTATTTTCTTTTCTCGTCCTTCCAACTCTTTGAAGCACTATCCGTGGTAGATTACACACGATGTCATTCTTCATACGCCTTCTCATTCCATACCATTTATACCCAAGCCTATCCAGGGTCTCCACTAATGGTTTGGCTGATCGTAATCTGTACATTGCTGGGTCTTCAAGATTTAGATCATCTTTAATTAACGCTTGTTGGTGTTCAGAACCACGAATTTTTTCCGTGGCAGAGAAGTTACTCTGACGCACAACTCCATACTAGAAGACCAGACTCTTAGATAGCTCCAAGAGTGGAGAGCCGGTTAATGTGGTACTAGCACATATAAGTTAGTAGTAGTAGGTAGTATAGCATGACTGGACCTGTAGACCCCGCATTCTTCCGCTGCCGCCTTGATGAAAGGAGTAGTGCCCTAATGGGAACACTGTCCTTTCTATCGTTGGCTGCCTCCAACAACCTTCAAAAAGGGATACCCAATCTCTACTTGAGTTACTAGACACCCGATGTTTACATCGTGGATGCTTAAGCGCTTGAAGAAAACAATTCTTCGACTGATTTATGGTCCAGTATGTGGGGATGAAGGTTTAACGACAATCTTTACCTATTGTTGGTTGACATCAATTTAGCCAGAATGATGCGTATTTAATGACACCGGACCATGTAAAAGAAGAAAGACATTCCTATGGTTGCGTGACCAAGCAGAAGAAATTTCCAAGAAACTTGGTGTGTAAAGCTGGATAGGGCTATCCCAAAATAGGACTGGCTTGAAACACATGTTCATTGTATCAGGCAAAGTTTTTTTTAATAAGATTTACATAATCAGCTCCCTATGGTTTTCATCAAATACTAACTAACTTGAAAGAAATGTTCTTTCCAAGTTTTCTGTGCAACTTACACATTTATCATCAGCACTCTAATAAACATACCTGGGTCACTCACGATATGACTAGATAACTACTAGTTCTGTTAAACTTAAATGATAAAGTAACTCATGTACAATTGTCAAAAGTTTTACAATTTGTTTCCTTTACATCCATTACATGAGCACAATTGCTTTCCTGCAATAAAGTCATACATATACAACACCTTTGCTTGGTGCTTCGGTCAAAACTATGATGTAACTTTCAAACTTTCTCGTTTATTCCTAAAATTGAATTACATTGCCAGCACATGTTCTTGTACTTTCAAACAATTTTCACAATCAAAATCCAACCCTGAAAGAACAGGTCCATCGCGTCGTGGTCGTCGTCCCAAATTCATTTAAGAACGTAATACTAAATTATTTAATTCCCAAGCTGCTTCGCCTTAATGCACTTCAAGTAGGCTTCAGCACGAAGTAAGTGAATAAAAATAAAATTGTCATTTCGAATAACCATTTCTCTGTTTTAGTGATGATGATGGTGGCGATGATGACGATGATGTGAAATATTTTTCCAGCCGAAGAAGGGATGGTTGTTTTTTTAGAAACATAAAAGTTACTTGATCATCTGGTTGGATTTTATTTGTTTGTTGGGTGCATCAAGATGCTTGCTAACTGAAAACTTCATAGAAGACTTTTTTTACAGAAAAAAAAAAACAAGGAAACAACAAACTGCTAGGAGCAATTTGTAGAGTCAGAACTTAAAATCAATGCAGCCACTAGGGTCGGTCGCCACAGACATGGTGATTTACAGAGGAAAACGAAGGAGAGACACAAGCGGCGCTGCCATGCCACCAGAAAGGTGGGCGACACGCCAATAAGTAGACAGCAACGACAACGACGAGAAGGAGGAAAACATAAATCGATAAAAGTGAAGGAGATTGGGTTGAGTAATTTTTCTTGTTTTTTTTTTTCTCCTCGAGTTGGATTTTTCATTTAAGCAAATTGATGATGAATATGAGGGAAAAGCAATTCCAATTGAAAAATAAAACCCTTTTTTTTTTTGTTGTTTGCCTTTTGATGTAATGTTGGAACATTGTTTGTGTTTTATGGTGCTGAAAAATATGCCATCGTTTGTGTACCTAAAAAAAGTGTAGAGAAATGGGATTTTTGTGCTTGTTTCTTGTGTTTAATGCAGGGATACATATAAGCTCAATAATAAATTGCAATCGACTCCCCGATTAACCCCGATATTTTTAAGATTTTTATTATCGAAGCTAGGCAATTATTTTTTTTTTTATTTAACTTCGCTCTTTACTTTAACTTCTTTGTTGACGATGTTAATGATCTTGACTGGAACAAAAATTCCCTCACTTATCTTCAATATACCTAACAATCTGTCAGTGAAGGTCGCCTGGTTGATCTCAGAAAACCGGTTTTGGGTTGTTTCATTTTACTTTGGAAAGTCTAATCAAAATTTTACGTTTTATTGTAAAAAGAAATTAAAGCCTCTATCATGATTAGAGAATCGAACGTTCGACTAAAAGCGAACGTTTTTGAAATCATTTATTTCGCGACTTAAATTGTTGTTTTCACCTCAAAAGGTAAAAGTTTGATGACAGGTGGTGTTTCTCTATTGGAACGTTGAAACTCGCTTTTATAATATTAATAAATCTTGGATTTTTTCATCGTTCGCTTTTAGGCGAACGTTCGATTCGCTAATCATAATGGGGGCCTAAGTTTATAAAATTTAAGTTTCTTTCTGGGGATTGAATTGGGTTCCTTCGCGGAATTCGTTGCGAAGCGAAAGCGCAATCGCACAACCTTCAGGAAACGCATACGAACAATTCCAATGGTTTTCCTCCTCTTAGCATTGGTTGTATGAACGCAACTTTGGCGGCGGGGTATCCACATTGGAGGCTCTTTGACTTTTGGATGTGGTAGGAGTTGTGGTCTACAAAACATATGGAATTGTCTGCAATGAAATTGCCTTCAGAAAGCAAAATCAATGCTAGAAACTGCAAAAGGACACTGTACTATAAACGCGACAAAGAAACATAATGTAAAGGTGATGAAGACAAAGCAGTGATGTCTAAAAAAAAACGAATTTTTTGGTCTCTCGTAACATAGTTGCAAAAGCACGCCTACAGACATTGCAAGAAAGCAGTAAGGTTTGCCCAGCTTATAGCAGATACTACAGAGAGCATGAGTTGAAAAATGATCTACACCGGCTGATAATGCAAACCAGGCTTTTAACGCACTACGACAAAAACTTACTGATAGATAGATAGATAGATAGTTTTTATTCATTTCATATTAGTTTTAAGTTTTTACATTTAGTTTATAATTGAATAATAATGAGCTTGGCATTGCTGCCGTCTGCCCGAGTGGCATTATTTATTTGATATTACATTTTTCTTTGTTCAAAACATTCGAATTTGAAAAATATTGTAAGATTTTTTTTTAATTTAACTTAATACATAATTGAATTTAGTTGCAACTTACTTTTAGTTTAGTTAAAACAAAAAAAAATAGTAAAATGAAATTTACAAAAAACTTACTGTTACCAGCCGATATGACAGGATTTTTTTTACATTGTTGATGTATTTTATTTTCATTAAACTCCAAATTTGTCGAACAAAGTCGAAGTGTTTCCACTAATTTTCTTAACGCTTAAAATATCATCGTAGATAAAATACAGGACGATAGACTCAGGTGGTATACTGCTATGTACTAGATTAGATTAGAGTAGATAAGTTCTTTATTTTTTCATAAAAGTGCTTTCCTAAGAATAAGATTATGGCAATACTGTAGTCTGCCTGATATGACATTTCATATGAATAAAGATTAAAAAAGTTATCAATTATAATTGATTTGAAACACAAAAGAAAATTTAAAGCAATTTTGAAGATTTGCAATATAAAAAAATAATAAGTTTAACACGAAATAACTAAGAATTTAGTAAGGAAAACTGTTACGGTAAGAGATTGCATGACGGATATATTTATAAAGGCTTTGCCAGCCGACTGCTCCATTTGAAATTTTGCTTACGCGATGCAAAGAAAGAAAACTTTCTTAGAAATATAACTGACAAATTTCTAGTAAAATTGGGCAGATAGCTGGGAAATGGTTTTTAACTTCTAAATCTCTTCTATTTCACAAATTACAAAGTCGTGATATATTTAAGATTTCCACTCTATAACTTTAGCTGAAAATTCGCTTCGAAAATATTTATCATCAGATACAAATTCATGAGAAATACCTATGCACGGTTTCAAATGCTTTAAAGGGTATATACCTACCCGAAAACTTGCATTTCAAAACACAAGCAAGCGTTGACTAATGCATTCAAAACTCTATATTTAGACACCAGGTCTATATCTATGTCTATTAACCTTGTCAAAAACAGAAATAAAATCCACAAAGCAGGTAGGTATAAAGCTTTTCTTACGATCGATAAATTTCCTGGCTATACTTGAAAGACCAAAAATATGAGCCATGGTCGAAAAACCTTGGCGAAAACGAAATTGGAACTTAATAAGTCGGTGGTTATCCTCAATTTATTTGGAAAGCCTTTCGTATAGAACGAGGTATAGAATGTAGAATCTCTTTTTTTGTAAATTGCAAAAATCACAAGTTTGTTAAAACTGCTGGCAGAGCATGCGTCTTTATACAATTTGTTAAAGAAAGTCAAAAAATAATTTCTGGACTTCCTCGTATTATTTTCATAAAATTGGAATGCCGTTTATTTTTAGAGTTTTATTATGTTTCATTTTATGAAGTGTTGCTTCACGTATAGCAAAATAGAAGCATGCAGCTAATTAACTGCAACGTTTAGTAAAGCTTTTCTAGTTAACCGACCGAAGAGTAGTGACCTGCCAATATCTCAGCTTCGAGTGTTCTTCATACCTTAATTCCTTCCCCCAAGTTCACCAACATTACTCCAAAACGATTTGGAATCTTTACAACATTCCAATTTCTTGGCTAGGTTTTTAAGGTAAACACAACTGTTTATACTCTTTATTAGTATGAGATGAGGGTAGATGTTTTTAAAAAATTGAGCATTTGTTAATCAAAAAAGTTTTATGTTGGTAAATGATAGCTTACGAAGATTTTTACAATCTCTGTCAAAACATTTGTTTTTGCAGGTGTAAACTTATGAGGGTTTTTACTTGCAAAAGAAGCTGATATTTTGATGACATTAGCTATATTTTCGCATATCTCATCGACTTTGTTAGATTTAGATGTACTAAAGAGAGGCGCTGAGAAACCCGTTGCCATCCAAAAGGCACTTTCATACAATGCTCCGGTAAAATCGCGAAATACATACATGCCCAATCCATAACCGGTAAGATTGTCGTTTTCATAATTTTACCCAAATGCAAAAGTCGAAGCAAAAGGTGCAGTGATGGGTGGCACAGTTTGACCGGCATTAGATGCCTTGAACACCTCAACTTTATTAGGTAGTTTAAACCCTAAGCCAAACCAGAAACTGGCGTTTAATTTGTTTCTACCAGAAATCTCTGTCTCGTTCTCTGTAAGGAAGGCTCCGCTTTTTCTATTACATATAATAAAAACAACCCTTTCTAATTATTATTTTTATGCTAATTGTATGTATATATGTACAAATAACCGACGGCAATAAAAAAAAAAATTATTTTTTTTCTGTTGCCACCAACAAAAATTTTTAATTAAAACACCATCAGGCACCCAGAACTTTAATTCATTTCTCATCTTGTTGGTCGCATCGTTTTATATTTATTTAAGAAAAAAAGTTTCAACAAAAAAAACCTCTTTCATTCCAATCCACGCCTCTGAAGAGCCACCCTCAAGAAGAACTTAAAACCAGCCCTCTATGTCACTCTTAATATTCACAAAAAAAGAGTTATGTTTTTGAATACAACAATACCTAAAAAAAAAAAACCTTAAAACAATTTTCTAAATTTTCAAGGACCTTAAATAAAAATAAAAAGAAGAACAAAACAGCAGCGCTCATGTACCCTAGGACAAGGACCACCGCCTTATTTTTTTCAATTTCTCTTTTTTATTTTCCGGCAGCTGCCTGACAAGACACGAAGAACGTGGAAATGGAAATTAGGTCAAAGGTCCCACCCACTCATGGTCCATATCCAATCTAGCATTCACCATTGTGTTTCAATAAATTCATCCCTTTTTTACATTTCTTCTGCGCCGTTAACATCTTCTTTCCACTGACAATCGTGCGACGGAAGAAGAATAACATTACGAAAAGGAAGAGAAGATACAAAGAAGAGAGATTGCTCCAAGCAGGTGCATCAATAAAAACTTCGTAATTGAGGTGTTTCAACCATCGCTATCCCAAGGCCCTGCAACTTACCTTGTAAACATCCCCATATGTTCCTGATCCGATTTTCTGTATTAGCTCGTATTCGTCTTGCGGATTACGTCGCGATATATCCGAACTAAGCAGATTGGCGTTGTGATGTGATGATGCCATTGTTGTTGGGAATTAAAATCCAATCCTTTGATTCTGATTCTGATTCTGGTAATGTAGTTTTTTCTGCTTTTGGTAATCTCTGGTGGTGCTGCTGCTGCACGCCCCCAAAAAAGGATACACTCAAGGAATTGAATGGAATTAGATTGAAATTGGAAGAAATTTATGCCAACACACTGGAAATGAAGTGCTTCCCACACTTCTTCACAGCAAAGTGAAGGTCGTCAAAAACCGAGTATTATTTTCACAACAAAATTCTTTTCTACGAATTTATTTCACTCTTTTAAGGTATTTTATTTCTGATTTCACCGGAACGCGATTATTTTTTTACATTTTTTTTTGAAAATTTTGTTGTTATTTAACATTTGCACCGTCGACGTGTTGCCAAAAAAAATAAAAAGAAATTTCATATACAAGAAGAAACAATCATCTTGTCTCAGTCAGCGATGTCAGAATCAGACTAGTTAGAGCGAGAACACTATAATCCTAAATTGGAAAAATTATTCTGGAACTACATTACTGGAAACACACACTCCAATAAATAAAAAAACGAATTGGATGTGGAAGTGGAAGAGCAGAGAAGAAAAAAAAAAGAAAAAGAAATTGGGCGCTGGCGAAAAATATGATTTTTTTTCTTGAATATTATCTTGCATTCACTTTTATTAATAAAAATCAAAAGAATTTCATAAATTTTTCTTCTTGATTATATTCACTGATGTTTGAATTAAAGTTTTCACGAGATAAATTGATTGTAGCAAAAAACGAATTCGTGGATTTATAAATTATATTTTAAAATGCGAACGAAATTTAATTATTTTTTTTATAAATTGTGAGACTTTACGGCGCGACCAAACAACGACTTGATTTTTTGACACTTCTCGACGTTCTGGCATTACGATTCACGGTTGTTCCTTTGTGTTGTATGGTGTTCTAATTTTGTTTGTTTCTATGAGAATGCGGTGAATTCTTGTTTTAACGCCATTTTGAAACATCCAGTTTCCAATTGGAAATTAGAAAGAAAATATGGTCTATTGCTCAATAGATGGCAGCAGTGATAAGTCGGTGTGTTCACGAATGGTGTAGTTAGTACAGCGGCTACAGAAGCCGCATTTTTTTGCAAGTCCATATAGACTTGTGTGAAAAAACGACAACAGAAGTAATATAACAGCACGTAAATACAACAACAACACAAGTCTATATAGACTTAGCTAACTCATAATAATTATCGGGAATTAGCTAAGTCCATATAGACTTACTGAGTTACCGACATAATTACATGTGATTATATGGGAACGTCGGTAATGACGTTTTTGTCACACAAGTCTATATAGACTTGAAAATAACACGGCTTGAGTGAAGTAATTGTTCACTGAAGAACGAACGGTACCCCTTTATGCATTAATCATTTTGACTTTGTTGTTGTTTCACTTGTGCGGTTTGGGTAATGTCATTACAAGATTCCGCCATTTTGTTGTTTTGTGCTTAAGTCCCCAGTGGTAAAAAAAACAACAAAAAACTGCTGAAAAAAACAAGTATCGTAATCTTGTATTCTTTTATTCCTGATAGAGAATAACATATGTATGTCGAATTCCTTGGATTTTGTCATATTTGTTCAGAAAAGTTGACTTTATGCGTTTTTCTTTTTTCGTTCAGAGCAGATACTGAGTTGTCAAGCATAAAGTTGTGTTTCTTTTTCCGCTCAAATCATGTTCATGTTGACTGATCATTCTGAGTGAAATGCTGAAAAATTATTAAAACAATTGAAATGGCGGATGAAGCCAGCCATTTTGGTGCTGGAGATAGTTTTTATTAAATAAAATACAAGGGCCCATATTCATAGACATATTGTAAACTCAAATTCTTCTGAACTGGAGTCTAACGTTAACACTCAGGTTAGACACAGTTGTTATGCATAGATGTTTTGTCAGCTTAGTTTAGTAAAACACGAACAAACTTGGGTTCCACATATGGAGTGAGTGGGATAGATTGATTTTTTATTAAGTAAGAAAAAGAAGGGTTGAAAAGAATGCATGACAGGTTGAAAACAATACATTCCAGATGTTTACGATATTTTTTTATTGATAATTTTTGTCTAGGAACAGAAAATTATAAAACTTGAAGAATATCAAATGAAAATTAAGAAAATTTCTGACAAAATGCCGCAGTATTTAGTTTCCCCATCTCAATTATTTTATTGCACAATTTTATCCTCATCTGCGTGAATAAAATACCTATATTCCGCTGAAATTTGTCTTATTGTAGGCAGGTTAATACGTGTAGAAATATTACTATCTATTTATGTATTTGGTTTTTTTGTTTGTAAAATAGTAATTAAAAACATTTTATTTGAAAGAAAAAGAAAATTACTCGCGACCCTTAAAAAATTATTTCATTGGTGTACCTATTTCTGACGTTTATCAGAGTTAAATACAACTTAAACATGGGTTCGGTCCAGTTTAAAGGTAGATTCGAGTTTTTCGTTTAGACTTAGGTTTAAATTTTCTATGAATAGCAAAAACTCGAGTTTAGCTTAAAAACAACTTAATAAGAACTTGTCAAACATCTATGAATATGGCCCAAGTTATTTATTATTAATTAAATTAATTTCAGGGTTTAAATGAACCAAATGGATAATAATAAATTAATAACTTTCAACTTAGATTTTGACGTTGTGTGTGAAAGAGTCAGAACGAATGTCAATTTATGACAGCTGAATGCTCGAATGTGTTTCAAAAATAAATCTGAACGCTCTGACGTCAGACCATGTTCAGTTCAGAGAACGCTCAGAGCATGCTCTGAACGATCGGAATCTGTTCAGAGCTCTGTTCTGAACGAAAAAAAAAAACGCCTTTTGCATCTTGAAACAATGAAGTTGCTTTTTTTTTGTGATTGTATTGTGTATTTTATTTTTCCAATTTAAATTTTCACTGTAACTATGTATTTTTTTAGGACCAGTTGTTCAATCGTGGTTCAAGTTTTTAACCCACCGATTTTGAGAGATTAGCTATGGAAATCAGTGGTTTAAAAATTTGAGCCACGTTGAACCACGATTGTACAACTGGCCCTTAACAAATTGCACTAATCAAAACAAAATTTATATTAAATAGATTGTTTTAAAATAATTTTACTTTGGAAATTCCTCTTAAAATAAACCACACTGCACAATTAAAAGGTTCGTCTGACAGAGGGATTTGCTACGAAATCAAGATTCAAGAAAAGTTGATCTGATAGGAAAAAAACAACTTTTTCTTGTCAATGGATCATAATTTTTGAAAAAGCTAGTTTAATACGAAAAATCTACTTCAGTGCGAAAAAAATCAAATTTTTTATTCCAATGAACTCGACAATAGATATGTGGCCGGAAACCCCACAAAGCAAACCAAATTGTAAAAAAATCCAAAGAGCGGATGCGTGAGACCTTAAAAAAAGTTTTATAAAGCTATGGCCATACACGATCGAGCAATTTTTGCGTTGGTCCAATTTCTTCGTGGAGCCAATTTATTTGAATAGCAGAAATTGCATAACAACATTTTCAAATCGGTCAATTTGAATGGTCAAACACATTCGAGCCAATATTAGGTATTTATGTCAAAATATTGGATTTTCCATTTTTTCATTCCACTAGTGCTTGATGGATTTTCAACATTCTGAAAATGAAGCCGAGCCTGCGGAGCCACTGGAAGCCTTATACACAATGGTAAATTTGGAGCATTTATGACAAGCAGAATGGCGAAAAATTGTTTAAAGTCGATTTCCATGACACTATTCAAATTGCTCTGAGTTTTGTAATTATTGTCATGGAAAACTTTTTATTTTTAGTAAAAATTAGTTTTATTAGTCGGAATATGCATGATTGCGACGACCAATAGACAATCGCGCGAAATGCTAACTTCAAACTGACATTTCTCAAATCAGTTGGTGAGTTTTCACGTATGTTATTGCTCACATTTCTCGTGGCTAAATATATTGGTTGTCAAAAATGATCGAAAACAGAACAAAAACAAACATTTTCACTGGACAAAGTTTTGAGGATAAAGTTCCAAACTTTACGTGCTACCATTGTATATAAATTTCTATAGTACAACCATGGAGCAGCGCCATCTAAAGAAAGTTGTTAACTGCACATTTGGAGGTTCTTACATTTACTAAGTGTCTATTCAATAGTCGTCTACGAAACAAATTAATAATATATAATGTATTTTATTGGCTCTAAAATCCATATTTCCTTGACAAGAGTCGTAAACAAAACAAAAATAATATATGTTTACGACTGTTGTCAGGGTTACAGAATAGACAACTATTAAATGCACGAACCTAAAAATGTGTTTATCACACGTTTCTCAAGATGGCCAGGCGGTGATTATTCAGCATGAAAATACTATATATATACAATGGTGCTACCACGCATCCAGCTTACAAAGCTATGTAGATGTGGATCGGCAGTACTCATTAAAAAGTGCTTGGCTCATCATGAGGAAGCCAAGTTAATGAAAATATGCAAGTGGCAACGAAAAGTATAGGCATGAAAAAGAAAGAGTTTAAAATAGCAGCAATATACTGCCTACCGAGGCGCTCTGCAACAGAAGAAGATTATAAAGAACTCCTTGACTCGCTTGGAAATAACTTTATTGTTGGTGGTTCAATGCCAAACACACACACAATAGAGATATAGGTTCATAACTACAAAAGGTAAACGTCTTTACCTACCAGGTAGCAAACACAAATGTGAATTCTATTCCACTGGAACGCCAACTTGCTGGCCATCTGATCTGAACAAAATTCCAGACCTTATAGACTTTTTCGTGGCTGACAAAATCATATAAGTGTTGTAGGCAGTTGCGATTTATTGTCAGCTATTTTATCACTGAGTAAGCTGAAATAAGAGACAAAAGTTACCCAAAGCTCGTTAGTCCAGTCCACCCTTTAAATTTTTCCCAGTCAATAAAAGAAAAAAACAGAGGTTGGTGTAACCGTAAAGGACTATTCAAAATCAATATTAAAATTTATTTCAGACAAATCGGACAGTACCCTGGAGCCATTTAAATGATTAAAGTTCAAGTGAGAAAAGTTGACGTACCCCGATTAACACCATGTAACTTTTTTCTCAGCCAACAAAAAAATTCAAAATTAGTCTCAGCGTATATGTAGGAAAGTAGGTCTGATAGAAAAAGAAAATCGAGTCATTGAATCTTGGAAGCCCCTCTTCGTCAACAAACTTTTCGATCGCTTTAACTTTGCAGTCGTTTAGCATTGAATCAGTTCCACTGAACATTTCATATGGGGGGATGCATTTTTCAATAGTTGCAGGTAAATTTCAACACACAGGAAAATCAGTTGATCCAGAAGGAGGGAGTCAGGTAGATTTCGAGGCGGTGCCGAATAAAGTATAAATTTCGATGAAGTTTAATCTTTGTTAAAATTAAATAAAAGTCAATCATTGTATCCTTTACCAACATAAACATTTGTATTTCTATTTTTTTAAAGGAATTTCGTGTACAATTTTTTTTTGTATTTATTTCGCGTAACAAAGAATAATTATAATTTTATTATGTTCTTGAGATTTTTAAAGGTCTTGCTCTTAAGAATAATTTCACTCAGAAAAGTGTGAAACAAACAGTTTTTGTTTAGTATAGTTTTTTTTTTTAATTTCAACAGAGATATATTATATTTATGAGTTTCAAGATTTATAAAATTTATTAATCTAGGTTGCACATTAGGAAAAAGTATGCAGTGTTTTTGTTTTACTTTTTAGATTATTTTTTTTATTTATTTAAGTTTAAAATTTGTTAGAAAAAAAAACTGTAACCTATATTTATATATTAAAATTGAGAGTTAATTATTTTATTTGACAATATATAAACACCATCTTAAAAATCATACTTTACAAACACAAATATTTATAATTTATAACAAAACAAATTTTTTAGAGTAAGTATACAAAAATTGAGATTTAACTTAAATTAATAATATATAAATATAAATATAGATTTATTTATAAATATATTAAAATATTTCTTGTGTATACAGACATTGTACGTTAACAAAAGACGTATTGACATTAACATTAAAAAAAACAACAATATATTATAATAAATTATATTTTTCATTTGATTGCCACTGGTTTAAATTAATTAATTAAAATAATAATTTAAGATTAAAATTATAAAAATATTTCATTGTATATGTGCGAGATTATAGAATTTATTTTTATTTAACATAATAAATTGTAAACTGTTGATTCTTTTGTTTTTTTGTTGCAAGGCTTTTTCTGTTTTATTTTATTTTATTTTTTTTTTTTTTCATAAAAATGTGAAAATTTTATCCTATTTCTTTTTCTTTAAATAAAATAAATATTTATTTCACTTTATAGTTTCTGTATAAATATTTTGTTTGCTATTTATATTTGTCATGTTTTCACAGTTTTCGTATGCTGCTATTCGTGGCTGCAGAGTTTATTTTCGATCTGAAAATATAGTTTAAAAAATTGTGTTAACATTTTAATCGAAATTTATTTATTTTTTTATTAATAAAATTAACTCAAGCATTTTCGCATAAAATGACATTCGTATGGTTTTGAAAAAATAAATACCCAGGTCAATCTTAAATTATTTTTGAAAAATTAAGCAAAAACAAAACACGCTCCAAAGATAAAGGTTCTGTTCTAA
This sequence comes from Baccha elongata, assembly GCA_951217065.1. Taxonomy (NCBI): domain Eukaryota; kingdom Metazoa; phylum Arthropoda; class Insecta; order Diptera; family Syrphidae; genus Baccha; species Baccha elongata. Next base: position 19,363,511 of record OX578274.1, on the reverse strand, counting down.
TTAGTGGGAATTAAAAAAGAAACACATTTTTTTGTGTAGAAAAATTATTTCGCAATAATTCTCTATTAAGTAAACATTGCTAAATCGATAGAACATTTTTCGGGTGGTCTCCAAATCCAATAATGTTTACCATTTCCCATATAAACACTATTAAAAACACACGAACAAAAACAAAACAAAAAATAAGTTTTATAAGTTTTTTTTAATCTCGAATAAAACTCATGTCAAAAATTTCGAACTTAATTATCCGAGAAGCCGAGGGACATGTTGAGTGACTTGCGATTATAGAATGAATGAAAGAATACAAGATTACGACACTTTAACCTTTTCACTTTGTTGTTGTTTCAATTGTGACGTAATTTTCGCTTGTGACGTAAGCACCTTACACTCTTTTTCCCCTTGGTTGGGGTCAATTCATAACAAGATTCCACCATTTTATTGTTTTTCTGATCGTGCTTACGTCACAAGTGAAAAAAACACAACAACAAAAAGCTGAAAAAAAACCAAGTGTCGTAATCTTGTATTCTTTCATTCATGCGATTATAGTATAGGTACTGTAACTATAAATCAAGCCTTGGATGCGTGCAAAAAAAAATGAGATAACAATCAAAAGTGTCATTACGATGATTGAGAACGAGGAGACGAAAAAATGGGTGCGGCTATTCTATCTGTCTGTCTGTTTCGTCTCTCGTCACTTTCAACCTAAACGGTAGAGCTTTAAGGGTAATACGCCCGGACCTTTTTTGTCGGTTTAAAAATAACGGTACCTGCCTGCCTGCCATATAACCGTTATCGAAAACTCTATTTTTTTCGGAAACGCTAACGATTTAAACTAAATTTCACATGTATAGCAAGGTGTCAGAGGTCTATCAGATAGTGTGAACCAAAAAGTACCTGCCATATATAAACAGGCCCGGACTAAGACATTTTGCCGCCCTAGGCAGATCGTAAATTGCCGCTCCTCTTACACCACACAAATTGAACACTAAATCTTGTCTGAATGCTTATTGTAAATGTTTTGCTTTTTTCCGAATATAAGCATTATCCAAATTTACCAAATCAATAAGAACACCGAATTTTTCGAAGATTTGTTCATATTTGCGGAATTTTTCCTGGTAAATCAGACAGAAAATTGTTAAAAATAACATGTTTTGTATTCTTGTTAAACTGACAACTCAAATGCTTTTTTTGGAAGTAGTCAAAGTCGTCACGTGCATTAGACACAGTTTTGATGAGACTTTTATACAATTGAACAACTTCACTAAAGTTAGTTTGCGTTGATTGGAATTTTTTATTTACTTCAGCAACACTGCGCGGCACTAAATTCTTTGTATGAGATTGTATGACGTTACCCGCACTAAGCAGCAGTGGAACTGCGATTCAGCGACACTTGGCGATAAAGTTGATAATGTGATCAACTATGCCGCGTAGTGTCGCTCAAGTAAAGTGTCGCGTAGTGCGGTCTTACTTTAAGATTTATATACAAACTACTTAAAAAGGGCACCAAATTTAATGTTTAAAGTAGATCACAGATTTCCAAAATTTAAATATTTAACAAAAAATCAGTGTGTCTGGTAATACTGCTTGCAATCTCTGTTGAAAACAACCCTGTCATAATTTGACAGCTAGTATAGTATACAGAAATCGGAATACTTTCATATATGTATATGTACCTTTGTATTTTTTTTTATCTTTTCTTCGTCGTGTTATAATATACGATTGTGAAAGGTACATGTGACAAAAAATAATTTAATTACACAAAAAATTAAATAAAAATTGTTAAAATACAATCTGGAATCAAGTTTGCAAACAAAATATTTCTTGTGGAGCCACGGACAGTGTAAGATTATGTGTAATCCAAGACCAAGCTCTATAGCCAACTATTTTTTTTAACTTTCTGTTAAAGCCTTTAAGATTTTTTTAAAATCTTTTTTCGATTTCTCAAGTCAAAACAAAAGCGCAACGGAAACGATTTCGATTTAAACATTATTTAATATAAAATGATGTTTTAAATAAAAGCGTTCAAACGAATGGGCATATTGCGAAAGAAACTGAAAAATATCGAGATTTAAAGATCTGCTCAATTCACGTGACTAAGGTCCAGTTTTACACAGAGTTTAAGCTGAGGCTTTAAGGCAGAACCATAATAGAAGAATAAGTACGTACGGTGCCGTACGAGATTAGCAAGAACAAGGAATTTGTATAGTGCGCACATAATGTCGGATTGCTCAGTTTCGGCAAGTTTTCGTTCACTTTTGCCTCCGTACGTAAAGAGCGCTCCAGAGCGCAGTTTACGTACGTAAATCTGACAGCCAGCCAAATACATGTGAAATTAGCTTGCGCGTGTGTTCGACCATTATGGTCGAGTGAAGGTAATGGCGGCACTTAAGGAAACTTGACGTAGAACTATGACATTAGCTTTCGTTTGCTTACGACTATTATGGTTGACCCTTTACGCTTATAGGTTTCACAATAAAAACAAAGTTTCGAATTACTTCTTAACACCAAAACTCGAAGTCCATTTAATTCTTTTAACCTCTTCCCTATTATAGTCATCTAATCGTAGTTTTAATTTATGATAATTATATTCATATCATTTATATAATTATCATATTATTATTATGTAATTAAAAAACAAACAAAAAATTTGTAAATGATTTAAGAATGCTTCGCATTCTGTTGGAATAGTAGTGTAGTTTAAAGCAGCAGTAGGACATATACATTTTTTTTATTTAAATCAAAGCATGTGCATTTACTTAAAATTTAACTATGCAAAAGTTATCATTAATAAAAAAATAAAACTATCAAACAATAAAACAGAAGGAAACGCATCAAACAGCTGGACGAAGATATTTAGCGCTTACCCGTGTTTTTGAGTTATATTATTTTTTTCGTTCAAAACACACTTGTTGCCGTTTAAAGTTGAAGTAATGTCAAAAAAGAGTAGTTGACGTGTAGATTTAATTTTTTAAATTTTGTATGTAGTTTTTTTCGAAGTTATTCGTTATTAACTCAATAATTATTTATAATCATCAATTAATTATTTAAAGTTTTTGGAGCAAGGACGAGTTTGATTTTTGTTTACTTTATTATTTACAAAATTGTTTATATTTATGTTATAAATTGCAAAAGTATGGACGAGAAATGAGCTTTTAAAGATGATCAGTACATAAAATTATGCATCCTTTTTTTAAGAGATACAAAAATGGTTTCATGGAAGAAAGAGAAAATATGTAATAGATTTTTTTTTGAAATATCTTATATCATATTTTAATGAACAGATTAACTGGAAAGCGATGGCAAAGTAAAATAAAAAAAATATATTAACAGAAAAACAATAAGATAAGACATTTTAAATGAAACATGAAATAATGAACAATTTTGTAAAAACATAAAAATAGTATTTAATGCAAATTATATTTATATATATATATATAATTTTAAATTACAGCATAATAATTGTCTTAATTAATTGAAGCATAAATAAAAAAAATAAATTAAATTTATTATATTAGCACAGCGCTCTACTTATTGAAGTAAATCTTTTTCTGTGAGTACCGGTAATGTGGACCTAAGGAGCATTTTATAAAATTATTTTTAAGGCAGTTTGATGTAATGTGTGTGTGTCATTAGGAAGTGAAAAAAAAGAATAAGAAAAACTTGTATTATTTTTTTATTTATTAAATTTAATAAAAAAATATTAAAAAAAAAAACTTTAAAATTTTACTTACAATTCCATTGACAGAACTGTTGGATTCGTACAGGCTTGTGGTGCACGCACATGACATTGCTTATGACATATCATTTGGCAGTCACGACATTCGTAGCCCTGTTTGCCCGGTCGTCGTGGGATTGATTTTGTACAAATAGCACAAACAAGGCGGCTTCTAAAAAAAATATATGATTTATTTTTATGATATCAAGATTTTTTTTTTATAAATGATATAACTTACCCGCTTAAATGTTTGGCAACAAACGTATGATCGTTGTATATGTGAAGTTTTGTTCCTTTGCGACGCCATTTAGGACGCTGGGCTATTGCAAGAGGAACTATGCAATGTCTAGGAAAATGAAATGAATGAATTAAATGACACCATTAATAAATGTATAAAATGAACAGAACGCACTGTAGAATGTAAATATATTTATGAAATCTAGTTAGAGAAGAAGCCCACATGGCAATGAGCGTTTTCTCCATTTTTACCCAGATTTTTACCACCTTGATTCAGGCAGTTAATTTGTTGCATCCATACCATTACTAAATTTATTTAAAGAATAGAATGAAATGTGACTGCTGCAACTTAAAAATCCAAGTAGAAAACGTCAAAGAAAAATAAATGGGTTTTCAAATAAGGACTTCCTAACTTTGACAGGTGATTGCGGTCATATTGAACTGCCAAATTTGCTGTTATTTATGTCTTTCTTGCCAAATTAACATGGACCCTGATTACACCTGCCGTTTTGTTCGTATACGTGACGTGTGTTTCGTCTTTCTGACAGGGTTCGAGGAAGTCAACTATTTTGTTCCAGTCTTTAGGCCGTCAGGTGACTGGAAATCACGACGTACATAGAATAAAAATAACGAACCATATGCGAAATTTTCTCGTGAAAGGGCGACTACCCCACAAGGCAAGTAAGTAAATAAGTCAGTAAGGTAGTTCAAATATGGGATGGAAATATGAGATTCTCTGTGTAGTTGAACCTACGAGCTGGAAGAGTTGATGAAGAAAAGTCGACTAAACTTGTGCGCCTAAGAAAGAAAATGGCGAAACCCTGGTAACTGAGCATATTGCAGTCGACGGAAGGTACTCTTCTAGCATACTGGATGTGCGTACTTTCATCAAATCAGCGAACATCGACTCGGATCACTACATGGTCGCTTCCAAGCTACGGGTGCGTTCATGTAACGAATCTCTTAGGCGAACATCTACCATGAGGAGAAGATTTAACGTTGGAAAACCAGAGGAGTTAGAAGAGATGATGAACAATAATGTAGCATTTTTAACATATTACATGAGAAAGTGGTACCGAACGCTCAGACCAACACATCAGATACAAAGTATGTATCTTTGACTTGACAAATCCACTTAGCATCTTGGATTTGCCGGCGATTTCGACATCACAGGAAGAAGCAAGCGAGCAGTTATTGGTGCTTTCGCAGATTCCGAAACACATATCGAGATGAACCAAGGAAGCAAGGAGACGGTTAACGAAGCACTCATTATTTTGGTTTTACTGCATAAGGCAAAAACATGGACTCTTTTCAAACCGTATGGAATGATCAGGTTGAAGAAAATCTCCTCCAACTGGAAGTAAGTACTAAATAAAGACAGCAAGTTAAGGATCGAGCTGGCTGGAGAATCATATTACGTGAGGTCTGCGGAATGGAGTTTGCGCTTCCAGTAGCGCCAAACAAATTAATTAAGGGACATTTGCTGAAACGTTACTTAAATATTTATGCTCTACATAAATCCTTAAATACTTTTTCCTTTGCATAAACTGTCACTTAAGGATTTAAGTAAAACATAAATGCTTAAGTATCGTTTGAGCAATGGTCTAAGTAAGTTACTATTAAGTAAGTTTGTAAGTAAGTAAGTAAGTAAGTAAGTAAGTAAGTAAGTAAGTAAGTAAGTAAGTAAGTAAGTAAGTAAGTAAGTAAGTAAGTAAGTAAGTAAGTAAGTAAGTAAGTAAGTAAGTAAGTAAGTAAGTAAGTAAGTAAGTAAATAAGTAAGTAAGTAAGTAAGTAAGTAAGTAAGTAAGTAAGTAAGTAAGAAAGTAAGTAAGTAAGTAAGTAAGTAAGTAAGTAAGTAAGTAAATAAGTAAGTAAGTAAGTAAGTGTCTAAAATAATTTTTAAACACTAATGATATTAATGAACCTTCACCTCAAAACTATTGTTTAAAACCATTGTTTATACCTTTATCATACAAATAAAAAACCAACTTACCTTTTCACACCATTTTCAATAGTTTCCAATACCAATGTGGACGCTTCGTGTACAAAAGTTTTGTTGCTAGCCGATGAAAAACCTGAGATAGCAGAAGATTCTGAAATTGAGGATCGTCTTGAATGGTCAAGTGTTGTCACATTTATTTTTGGACCTAAATTTTTGGTTTTGCCAATTTAAACATAAAATAACATAAAATACGCCACGCATTTAAATATGCAATGTTTTTTTTTACAGCGATAGTAGTATATTTTGTGTGTATTGTTTTTTATATTTACGTGCAACAATTAACCCATTTTATTTTTTGCATGTATTTGTTTGTTTGTTTGATGAAGCCCATTTATGTAAGTGTTTGATTTGTTTTTTTTAAAAAGTGTTTAACGATCACCAAAAATAAAAGAAAAAAAAAATATAAAAGAAAATTAATATAAAAGATAAAAAGTATTTAACAATAAAATTATAAGTAGAAAGTGTTTTGTTACAGGAACGGTTCAATATACGAAACATTGACAATATTAACATTGATCGACATGAAAAGAGGAAAGAAAAAAAAGAAACGAAGGTTCACAAGTTTTTAAGGGAAAAATTAAATATTTCTTAAATGGAGAAATGTTTGGTGAAATGTGGTGAAATGTTATGTAACTACTGGACGAATTCGGTCAAAACTACATACATATCTACTCTGGATAAAATACCAGTTTTATCTAAAATTGTCAATTAATTATTAATTTTCTATTAAATTATATTAAACACATTAACCAATAAACAAAAAATTTCGACTCTATTTTTGTTTACAATTATTACAATGTAAACCATAAATGACAAAAAGTGAAAGGTGAGGAGGGATATATATGTATTAAAAAAGAATTAAACTAATTAGCAACACTAAAGTGCATTATTACCAAGCGAATTGCTTTTCGATAGTACACCACGATCAGCAGACAATGATCTAGAATCACCATTTAAATTGTTAACATCGAACGGTATTAATCCATCATTACGTTCTGCAGATCGTGTTCGAGTTTTCGATCGTCCCAAGCGCTTCTTCAACGTTCCAAAGAAATTACGTTTTTTACTTCGGCCACGATCATCTAGATCATCGGGAATTGGTGAGGTTGGATGGGTTTGACTTCTTGGCAGGCTATTGTATCCATTATTGCTATTGTTGTAATTTCCATTGCCATTATATTGGCGATTCATTTGATTGGGCGATGAGGTAGCAACTGGGCGACCAAACTGAAAATGGTAATAAGATAGTAAGGTATTGTATTAATAGTTATTCGATACAAAAAAAGACATTTTCCATAAATTAAAATAAAATCAAAATTTCACTTCAAATCTTTCATTTGATATGATATTTGTACTTTTATACGACGAAGCTTTAATTCAAGATTTCGTTCGGGAAATCGAAGACTGGGAATGGGAATATCATGATAAGAGTTTTATGAATAAAAGTCCGAAAAACGCAAATGACATTTTCCTGTATCGAATGCTTTCAACTGTGTATCGATTTCGATTTTTTTTTTTTTAATTATTGTAAAAAAAAAAGACTTGGGCAAACTGCATGAGATTATAAAAGGTGTTGAACAACACACGAAAGAAGCTTAATTTTTCGTAAACAAATTGGAATTTTGATAATCAGCCCTATCGAGTTATCCGTTCGAGAGAAGATCTAATCAGAAGTCATTTCGGATCGTTAATAAAATTGCGATCGCAGTATCCGGTTCTAGAATAAAAACGCATTCATTTGACATTTTCAAACAGCTGCTTTGTTACATACAGAAATATTTGCCCCGTAACTGTCAAAAATACGTATTTCTCAACGCGTTGCATTGCACTTTAATAGTATGTATTGAAGTTTCTTAGATTTGTGCATCGGAACGGATACCTTGGTTGAAAATTCTCCGATTTCATACGAATCAATATGTGTTAATTTGCGACAATTATTTGAATTAAATTTCGTTGAATTTACGCTCTCTCAATTGACTCCCTTAAAGCCATTTTCTTTGTGAATTTCTTGACATAAACATCAGACACAAAATCAGACATAGTAGATCCATAAAAACATAAATAGATCCATCGGTGTTGAATCGCAATGATCTTGGTGACTATTATTCTGATCACTGAAACAAAACATTTCACAAACTGAAAATTTTATTAATTAATTGAATTGTTTTTCTGACTATACATATATGGACTGTGGCATCGCCTCATTGAAAGCACACGTGCGTCGTTCACAAAAAAAAAACTGGATTATTCTGACTGAAGCGAGAATCATTACCAATACCAACTGACCGTATTTTGAAGGAATAACGATTCTGTGAACCTACCATAACAGCTCAAAAAGTCAAAAGTGACAGTTTTGAAACAATGAAATTGCGTTTTCATTGAGGTACTACATATTATGGATCGGCAGTGGCCAACTTCACACATGTTCCAACTGCAACTAGTAGCGGCATCATGCCGCAGCATTGAAACTCGTAGCAGTTTTGGTGGAAATTGCATATATGTATGTCATCGCTTTCATATCAATTTTAATGACAAAATTAGTACACAATTTCACAGCTAGGAGATGATGCTGTTTTCGTTAACTTTGGCCTCCGTACGTAAATTCATAGCGCAGTTTACGTACGTAAATTTGACAGCCAGCAAAATACATGTGAAACTTGCTTACTTTGGCATCCGACCATTATGGTCGACTTATAGAATTGACGGCACTTAAGGAAACTTGACGTAGAATTATGACATTGGCTTCCTTTTGCTCTCGACTATTATGGTTGGGCCTTTAAGCTGTTAGCTGTCATACAAATGGCGCCAAATTCAAATCTGACTTGGATTTTGGGACACCCTTAATAATTGTTATTAACAAAGCAATTCGTGTAGAGTTTTTGTGTTACATTTTGAACAGTGGAACATTTTTGTAGGTGCTGAAATGTACTTAGTTGATTGCGTAATTATTTGAGCTTGGATCAATATATGTTATTCTGTGCGAAAAAGTTCGCCAATAGAGCACTGATGTATTTCACTGTAAATCAAATTTTGAGAGGATCTGGCCAGTTAGAGTTCAATTGACAAAATTTTACTCGAATGTGTCAAGGTGTCAAGCATCAATGCAACACGGCATCAAGGTGTGAGGCCGTCTGGGAGTCAGACTGATAAAGCTTCAAGGTATCAAGAGGTCAAGTGATCAAGGCGGCAAAGCTTCAAGGTGTCAAGGAGTCAAGGCGTCATTACGTCAAAGCTTCAAGCCATCAAGACATCAAGGTGTGAAGGCATCAGGGTGTCTAGGTATCAAGACGTCAAGGCATTTAGACCTCCAAGCGTCAATGTAGCAATGCGTGAAGGACTTAAGGCATCAAAGCATTGAGCCGTTGGGGCGTCAATTTTAAAATTTCGCGATTGCCAGTGAGTTTTATTTGCGTTTTGAATTTGACTTAACTGATGGTTATCTCTGAGTTGCGATGGCTTATGAAACGGCTAGTTCGGGTGTAAGAACACGAAGTTGGTTTTAAGAATTTAAACTGATTACAAAGGATAAATCAGGTCATCAAAAGTATTGTAAGTTCTATAAATTATACTGATTCCTACTTTTTGCTTTAGGGCCAGTTTTCCAATTTGAGAGAATTCGGGTTTCAGGATTAAACTGCAGCTACCGCATATACATTTTTCGGCCAGACTTAACTCCGAGTAAAAACTGGTGCGACGACAGGAGATACCGGTAACCGATGTACATATATTGGTTTCAAATGTTTGACCATCACATGAGAGAGCCGGGTAAAGTGTTCCTCATTCGAGTAGGTTAACTAAGAAAGAATCTCTATACTTAACAGTGCGACTGAAGTTAGGCTCTGGACTTTGGAGTAAATTGATTAGCATTCCTTGCAGTGCGAGTATTATGCTTGAAGTGTTTGAGGGGGTGGGGGCGTTGAATGCAAATTTCTATTTCTATACGAAACACATTATAAAAATAATGAAATACACGAAACATTCCCCCGGGTTACTATGAATATAAATGTTTTTCTTATAGTCCAATCTCCTATAATTTGTCTTGGCTTTTTAGTTAACCCTTGATCTGAAATAAATTAGTAAGTTGGACTCAGAGTAAACTTGGCACTGTAAAACTGAACTTTAGAGACTTCTATACATTCCGATACTCATACAGACAGACCATAAATAGAAAAGTCTGCTTGAGATTCATCTAGCCGACTGCAAGACAGATAGATCACAATTATGACAGTCTTTGCTCTATCCATGGGTTAAAGTTTTTAACTTCTTTTTTTTTAAATTATATATTACAATTCAAGGATTAATATTTGAAAATACATTATACTCATGACTAGATGCTTGTTTTCAAAAGCTTTTCATTTATTTTTCTTACAAAAATTGGGTTTTTTATTATTTTAACGCAAAGCTTTGTATGCCCATATAATAGGTACGTAAAAAGGCAAGCTTAGTTATTAACTTGAGAAAGCTTCACTCAGTAAAAGTTTTTTTTTTTTTTCTTATTTCAAAACTACACAAATAAAAACAAAACTCTTTAAACCAAAATAACATATAATAAAACTCTTAATACTCACCTCATCTAACGATCCATTCAAATCCCCGCCATTACCTGTTTCATCCGGATAGAAAGCAGGTTCGTTTGGTGGATAACTATCAGTGGGACTTGCCGTAATATCAGTCGTCACTGATATATCCTGATTCGTAGATTGATTTTCATCCAATCCAGTTGGAGTTGATTGTGTCTGTTCGGAATTATTTTCATCATTTTGTATGATTTCATTTTCAATACAATTATCGGATGGGGATTCTTTAACTTCGATTTGTCCTTCTTTATTAATTTCAACCTTCATTTTTTTATATATATATATATGTACATATACATTGAAGTAGGTAAAATGAGGTTGTTTAGGGTTTTTTGGTTTGGTGTATATTTAGGGCACATAGTTTGTTAAAGCGTTGGATTAAGTTAGTTATAAGGCAGCACAATTTTATAAAAACAAAAAAAAAATTGTTAATGATTTAATACAATTTTTAAGGAAATAACACTCTTATGGTATTTGTATAATTTTTTATGATACGCAACTTAAAACAATTTTTGAAAAAACAAAAAAAAATATTTTATTTTACACAAAATGAATAACAAAAAAAAAAACAATAAAACAAAATTAAAAACAAATGACCATAATGATTAATTACCTTGAATGCGTTTTGATTGTTATTATTCTAAACAAAATGAAACGGTTGTAAGGAGGAAACAGGAACATGAAAAGAAAACGAAAATAAAATATAAAATGATGAAGGCTTCCAATGTAACATGGCACCAATTTTTTTTTTCGAAGTCAAAATGCAATGGGAATTTTTCCGAAAAATAAATTATAGTATTTTTGAGCTCACAAATAAAAAAAAAACGTGACTTTTTAATAGATTTTATTCTTGAAAACAACTTTTTACAAAAATAACCCACTATTTTACATAACTTAATTTTGCATCATAAATATAGGTGACACAAATTTATGAGAATCAAGTTTTCTTTGAAGGCTTTTAATATTATTTATAATTGAAAAACAGGAAACTTATTTGATGTTTGATAGCAACGAAATTCATGAATTTAGCATTTATGAGCTCATCAGAGGAAAGCTATAAAAATTATACATCAAAACTTACCCTCTGTACACTATGAATAATGACTGTACTCTTGCTTGGGTTTCCATTATTTGTCAATGCACCATCTTGCAAAGCTCTAACAGCAGCATCTGCTAAATCCGCTCCATTCCTTATATGCTCATTAATAATAGGTGTACTTATTTTTAAAGCTTCTTTTAATTTATAAGGTCTCGGTCCGACTGGTATTTCAGCGCCCTCAATAAATACAAAATCAACCATTATTGCACCGGCAACTTTTTGAGTTTCATAAGGTCGCGGCTGTAAGGCAAGTGTTTGCGATGAAGCTGGCCCCACGGCCAACTCATCAATGCCAACCAAACCAAGACCAAGGAATTTAGGCGGATCATTAGCATTCGCTGGACGATCGTAAACTTCGAATAGAATTTCTGCTGACTGGGGTGATAATTCACTAAAAATAATAAAAGAAAATAATTATTTAACTTTCATATCAAAATAAATTAATTATATTGTAATATTACAAAAGGAAATGTTCATCCCAATAGGGATTTGTTCCTTGTCGTGCTCCTGTTTGATTCTTTTGTGCTGGTTCATCCATTTCCACAACCACATAAGGATCCTGGGCACCAGCTAATCCTTCACCTTTAACAATCTTGACTAGCAATCGTCTGCCAGAAGCCATAGCTTGCATAGAATTTCCCATTTGATTTTGATATCCAGAATTGTTGTAATTTTCCATATTGTGCTGATTGTTTTTAATATTGTTGTTGATATTTTTTTTATTTTTTTTTATTTTATTGGGAAAAAATTAGGAATTTATGAAATGAATTCAAATATTATTTTAAACTAGATGACCAATTTGTAAGTAGACGAAAGGAATTTCTTGTGAGAAGATCGAAAAAAATAAAACGATTGGGTCTTTTATTTAATAAAAGTTTTATTTGATAAAAGAAAGAAATTAAAATTGTAATGGGGGTATGTAGAACTTGTTATGTATAACGTGTTCGACTATTTAGCCTTTTTTGCAATTTCTTCCGATATCATTTGATTTTATGTTCCCGAGATTATAATTTGAGCCTAAAGAGTCTGTGTCTATCAAGGAAGTGGTTCAATTAATGTCTAGTTTATTGACTTCAACGATATTAAATTACTTTCTATCAGGTTAAAATGATCGAATAGGGTTGGCAACCCTAATTTCTGAACATACCTTGATTTATCGAGGAAAAGGTTCAAATTAGCAGTTAATAAAAGGAATGTCACGCACGTTTGTAGAACTAATTTATAAAAAAAAAGAAAGCTTATTATCTGCCTATATACTAGATTTTATAATTCAATTAAGTTAAACTTTCAAATGTCTTCTTAATCTTTGCTTATGCACCTCTTCAAATATGTTATACATTAACATGTATTCAAAATTACTGCTTCAAGAAGGAGTATCGCACAAGAACCTCATTAATTGACGCCTATAAATAGTCCTGAGGACCAAATACTTGTGTGAATGGCAAAAAAAAATGACGAAATTCTTCACAGGTGTGGCGTTTGAATGAACAGTTTCCAAGACTAAAGTTGCACTATGAAGAAGTGCCCGAAATCACAGTCGAAGAAGTTAGTAAGGTGGTAAGAAACTCCAATAAAGAAAAAGCAATTGGAGCAGATGGGTTACGCTATGAGTTCTGGAAAAAATATGGGAGACATCGGGCTTAGATCGGACTAATATGGCTAATGGTTCTTATCTCCAAGCTTATCCGCTTTGGCCAAACTTATCAGCGGCGACCAAATGCCTAATGAGTGGACAAAAAGTTTACTTCTCCCACTTTACAATGGGAATGATACGCGAAACTGCCATAGTTACCGTTCGATTAAGCTGATACCACACATCGTGAAAATCGTTGAGTGCGCATTGGATTGCCGTTTGTGAAAAACAATATTGTTATCTGATGACCTGTGCAGGTTTGTTTTGTGTAAATCCACCACAGACACTATTCGAGTGTAAGGCTGACCATTAATTCAGTTTGTGCCAAAAACGATGCAAGTAAACTGCGGTGGAGTGAATTAAGAGCCGCGGAATTAAGACCCGCGGAATTAAGACCCGCGGGGGTTCATTCCCACTTTGAAAGGAAACAACGCCCACAGGCATTAACTCCTTCCCAAAATGGCAATTAAATCCGCGGGTGTTATTTCCCAACAGTTGAGATTGGTAAGGGGAACACGCTGTCCATCTGCAACCCCCCTATCTGGCCCACTATAGGATTGGGGCGGTGCGAGTTTGGGTGAGTGCAAGTCCCGCGGGTCTTAATGATTTTTTGTGGCGGATTTAAATGCCTGTGGGCAGTGTTTCCTTTCAAAGTGAGAATTAAGACCCGTGGGTTTTAATTCCGCGGCCCTAATTTAACTCCACCGTAAAATAAAATCAATTTTCAATTGAGGCTGGCGAGTGTATCAAAAATCTGCTCGAATTTGAGCAGTCCTTTAAGTGTGAGCGTACGTTCGCCGGCGGCGTTTCATCACATGAATTGTTTTGATTTTTACAGAGTTTATTGCTCAAACAGTACTAACACATCTATTCACAATAGAAATTCGCTGCGTTAACGTCAATTTGAGTAGTTGTTTACCGTCGTGAATCGCCAGCCTAAGAATCAAAATTGAAAAACATTGTGATTCCTCAACCGACTTGCATTCTGTGTTTGTTAATTTTGAAAAAGCATTCGATAGAATAGACAACCAAGAGATCTAATATGGGTGGCCCTAAGGCATCGAGGAGTTTCGGAAATATACGTGCGGATTATCATGGATATGTAAGAGACTTGTCAAAACGAAGGTTAGATGTACTGCAGAATACATCGAAAACAGTAAGAGTACACCGCTTTGAGTCCTTTGCTCTTTAATACACTTCTTGACTATCTACTTGAAGATATGGTTATAGGGACTTCAAAGTGACTCAGTGATTCTTTGCTGACAAAATAGTCATCATAAGTAAAGATACTCCGTCCTCCGTCGTTAAAACGACCACTTGATGTATGGATGGACTATTTGAAGGGAAATAGGATTTGCATAAGCTCCATTTTCTGTTTCACTTAGATCTTTATTTAGGAAAAGTGCTATTCAAGTGCGAACATTTTAAATAAATTTCAGCAATGATAAATGCGGAAGCAACTTGTGATGACGACGTTCAATGGTTTACGTCGTCATCAAAAGATGCGCATGGCTAATGAAGTGGCGTGACGAGCTTCTGTGACTATTCATTAGATTTTAAAACTCCTGGAAAAAACAAATGCAACAACACCAGCATTCAGTTGGCCCCAGACATGAAATAATCCAAAACCTGGAAGCTTGCCGAAATTTTCTGAGGTCAATCTTCACGTTAAGTTTTGAAGTGGGAAAGTTATGATAACATTCGAGATCATAACATTAATCAAGCTAATGTCACAAACTGTGAAGATTGGTGAAATAATACAGTCTAGACTCTAGAGAGTATAAGAATCATAATGATACATTATATCTGATATTGATGGCCCAAGGTAAAGAGAATAATTATTAAAATAAATAATTATTTTAAAATATAAAAACTTTAAAATCATTATTAAATAATTGGTCAACACTGTTCAATATAAATTTTAATTTTTTTATGATTGTATGTGATATAAAGGGGATTTGAAAAAGTTGTATTAATTAGCATGTCACATAGCTTTTGAACCAACAAAAAAATTATTTCCACTAGGTGGTGGCGTTGGGTCACTTTTTTATTTATGAACCAACCAAAAATGGTTGAAACGTTTTTTACGGGAATTTAAATGGCAGATAGCTGTTGTTGTCACTTTTTTGACAATCCTTATGACCTTATTCAAGAACCGATTGGATCTAGCAGCTATAGTGTTCATATAAACACCCCTTGAATTGGAAGTGATTTTATCTAAGTTAAGTTATAGTAAAAGGCGGTCTGTTAAAAATATATGGTTGCCAACTCCATCCGACCATTTTAAACGTCATCTGATCAATATTGGATAGGAAACCCGGTCTATTTGGTTTCTCCGACTGGTCTTGTGAAAATTTAGTATTTGACTTGTATTTCATTTTGTTTTTCTTATTATGTATTTTGTGACTGACTGAGTTGTTGGTATGCAAAAATAGTTATGAGAATAAGAATTTTATATTTTGGTTAATAGTGATTTGTTCAAAAAAAGTAAAAACAAATAATAACTTCTTAACTGAACAATAAGATTAAACCAACTCTTTTTATTAGGTAAGTAATTAATTCAGGAATATCTTCTTTGGAAAATCAAAACATATATTGTAGGTAATCCAAGTCAAAAATGTTCATAACAAAAACTCAAACAACAAAACATTTACACACGTGTCCTGCAATTTTGAAAATTTTTCATTTTAAATAAGCATATTTTCGCATTATCTGAAATGAAATAAAAATAGAATACCGTCACAGGTTATTTTTCATTAAGTCATATAACAATTCCCATTATTGAAGATGTTCTAGGAGCTTGTTACTAAACGAATGACATTTGACACGAAAAGCTTTATTCTTTCGATGGCAAATAATGATAGATGGCACGCTACATATACGGTTTCATAATATCACATCGATTAATATATAAAAATGCAGGATAGGTTATAGTCACGATTCACGAGAAACATGTTACTACAAGTTCGTGTTCTTGACGTTTTTTTTTTTTTACTTTTGTAGGGAATAATTTCCTTTCGTCTACTTTTCAAAATCGGACCTAAAAATATGAGATAAAATGCTCCAAACTAAGAGGTAAGAGAGAATAAATGAGATATTAAATGAAAATTAAACAATAAAAAGGTATCACGCAATGTTGATATGCGGCGGCGAAAGGACGCTCAACTCAAAAAAGAAACAAATCCAAAAATAAGCATAACTATCATGCAAATTCTGAATGTAGTGTGTAGAAATATTAAGTTTTTTTTTTAAATCTCATTTTTCAATCCTATCTCACCAATAAGGAGTCATAATGAACTGGTAATATTACAGGAATTTCTGGTGTTTCAACTTCTGCTCGAGGACATGTTGAGTAGATTGAAAAATCACATGGATAGACAGTTTCACGTAGAGCTGTTGTCAAAATTTCACTATAAAAGTAAATTTTAGTTCCTAAGTTCAGATTCTGATTAAGTCATTATATTACCTTATAACATCCTGTAATTGTTGTTCATCCTGATCGATTGCCTTAATGGCACCCACACTATTCATAGCAATTCGTATCTGAAATGTCAAAGTTTAAATTTTTAATGTCAAAGATAGAATATAGATGACGCAACTTACATCGGGATATCCTTCCACACGCATATGACCTTTTAAGGCATTATAATTCATATTAGCAGTCATTCGTGCACGAAAACGTGACACTGTCACCTTGTAATGTGAGGTGTCAACTTTGCCCGATTTTTGACGGAAAGTTTTAACCTGCAACACTGGCATGGCATCAACGTCAAATGTTGTAACCATTTCTGATGGATTGTTTTCATCACAATTACAGAATATATTTGACAATCCAGGTGGTGGACTGTCAGGAAGAACACGCACAATTTCGACAGCGACTCCATGCTGAAAAGAAGAAAGAATATAATGTAATTTAAGGAGTAAATATTGTATGCATATACAATTATACATATGTATATCTACATTTACACATAGATATTGACTAATTATAGGCCATAGGATATCTACAGAAGATTTTGTGAAGCATTTTTTTCTAACATTATCTTTAATTCAAAAAAATAAACTCTTTCATGGTGCGAGTATTAGTATATTTACCATGATTATACCCATTACACATTTTAGGAACCTTACGATATGTCATTATTGACAATAGTGCTTAAAAGAATATTTTATTGGCGTACCTTATTTTCTCTAATGTGCAAAGAAAAACAAAAGGCAGAAGAATAACAAATTTACAACAACCACTGTCACCCCTGGGTTTGATTAATTACAGTACTTATCTATCACGAATGTGCATATAGATTACGATTACATGTATGTATCTAGATCTACCCTTTATATCAAATACTTATTACTAGATATACATATACATAATAACAAAGGTTATTATTTTTACGTTTCAATTGATAATTTATTGTTAGTTAACCTCCTTCCTGTCTCGTTTGCGAAACATTGAATGTTCTTATTACAAATGGCAGATAGAGAAACATTTATTTATTTATTTATTTATTTAGCTACAAATTCAATTCTTAGCTTTTAAAGTAAACATACATAGGAACATAAATATAATTTTAATTTTAGTCTTGTAAATTGTTTCTTAATATTATTTTTAAATTTTTTGAGTTTAAATTGAAATCTATTAAATTAAAACAATTATTAAAATCGACAAAAGCAGCAAAAAGTGGTTCATGAATACCATAGACAGTTCTATTAAATCTTAAATTTAAAAGTTCAAAATGACGGAAAGTTCTATTTGGAACATTAATGGTTATTTTAAAAAGTAGATTATTTGAATCGATATTTCCATTTAATATGTTAAAAACAAAAAGGATGTTAGATATATTTCTTCTTTTACTTAATGTATCAAGGTTCAAAAGTTTTAAGCGACTGTTGTACGATGGTAGGTTGGTCGATCTGTCCCAAGGAAGATACCGCAAGGCAAACAACAGGAACTTTTTCTGGACAGATTCAATGCGGTTTATGTTAACATTGTAACGTGGACACCATACGTTGCTACAGTATTCTAAACCCGATCGCACCAAAGAACAATATAGCATTTTTAGTATATGCGGATCTTGAAAATCTGTAGCCCACCGACGCAAAAAACCAACCATTCGATTCGAATTATTCACAATATAGTCAATATGTTTATTAAATGTCAGTTTTTGATCCAAAATAACACCAAGATCACAAACATAATTTACACTTTCCAATAGAACATCATTTATTTTATAGTTTTTCTGGATCGGCAGTATTCGACGAGTAAAAGTCATTACGTTGCATTTCGACATATTAAGCTCCATTTTATTAGTACGGCACCATTTTGCAACATTGTCTAAATCACTTTGTAACCAGTTAGCTTCCCTTTCATTTTTATAAGACAAATACAATTTAGCGTCGTCAGCGAACATTTGTATATTTGACCGAACAATAACATTGCACATATCATTAATAAACAACAAAAATAGGGGAGGTCCCATATGACTTCCTTGAGGGACTCCAGAATAGACATTTATTTGTTTTGAAACTTTGTTTTTAAACAACACAAATTGAGTTCTACCTGATAAATAAGAATCCAACCAATTTAAAATCCAGATAGGCAGTCCTATCCATTTTATCTTTTTCAATAGAATGGAATGGTTCACACGATCAAAGGCTTTTGAAAAATCCAAATAAATGGTATCAGTTTGGTATCCGTCTTGATTTTTATTTATGACATCCGAGCAAAATTCCATTCAATTTGTAGCCGTAGATTTTCCTTCAGTGAATCCATGCTGATAAGGAGAAATTATTTGTTTCCAATTATTCTTTACGGCATCGAATACAATTTTCTCAAACATTTTTGGAATGCAGGACAGTTTGGCAATTCCTCTATAATTTTCTATATTACATTTATTGCCTTTTTTGTGTAAAGGTATAATAAAAGAACTTTTCCATTGTGTAGGAAAAACAGCACTTTTTAACGAAAAATTAAATAAATAACATAGAGGACGAACTAAAACAGTTACGAATTGCTTTAAAACACAAGATGGAATTTCGTCAGGTCCAGAGAACATAGAGTTTTTCAGTCTTAAAATATAGTCTTTTATTATAGTTTCGTTGATTACCGGAGAAGGAAAGCCTACTTGCGAAAAGTATTGCACATTTTCTTTCAAAGTATCACAGCTTATAGTATCACAGGAATCAGGTTTCTTATAAACTTGTTGAAAAATCAGGCAGTTTTACAGTAAAAGATGCAATTTCCCGGGCAGTTCTAAATTTAAATTTATTACATGATATTCCATTGGTGTTGTCAAGATTCAGTACCGCTTTGATATAATTAGTAATATCATCTTCCGACGTAGATGAATCAAACCTCGAAAGAAAGATAGTTTTTTGTGGAGGGACTAGTCTCAAAGTTGGTAACACCACATCCTTAAGGGGCAAAGAACACTTATCAACAAGAATTACACTATCACTCAAAGTTTCAGAAATCGGGTTATTAGGCACTTCTGAGACCCTGACTTTCTGTTGTGTTGGAGGATTAGCATCAATTTCAGTTAAAGACATATTAACGGGTTTCAACGAATCAGGAACATTAATAGGATTAGGTTTTGATGATGACGAAGCACTTTCAGAATTTGTTTGCTTTTTTTAACTGGTTTAGAATGATTTTCATTACTATTTTGTATTTTATTAGTTGGCTCAGTTTGACTTTCGGCCTTACGTTTTGCAGAACGTGTAAAAGGACGCAAAGAAAAACCCTCCATTGCAGTTTTCATTTCATCGATTGCATTTGAAATTTTAATAAGTTCAGATGAATTTTCGTTTACCATCGAATAGAGCGAAAAACACTTACTAAAATTGCATTTATCGCAAAAGTAGTGAACATTCGAAGTTTCACTGATTAATTTAAAGGTGTTAAAATCAATCTTGGCACATGATACATGAATCAAGGACTTACATATACCACTGCACAAAACATACTGTTCATCAGCTTTAATCTCACTTAAACAGGATAAACACACATATGCCATTTTATTAAAGTTTAAATTTTAGTGACTTTACTGTATATATTTTGTAAGTTTTTTGATCACTGAAGTATGCAATTGAAATTGTAGTCAAAATTTGTATTGTATATAAAACTCACTTAAGTATGCAATATAAACACACTTAATTGTTGCTGAATCAGGAGAGAATTCCCAAATGTCAACTCTAGAATTTTATTAAATTTCAACTTTTTGGCAAAAAAATTATTTACCAATTAAACACTTTTAACACAATTATTAATCAAAAACACTATAACACCAGATACACAAACGCTTAATAATAGCAAAAGTCAACAATTAAAAAATATACAGCTTTTCAATTAGACGAAAAAAAATAATCAAAATAGACACAATTAATTACGACTAACACTTGCAACAGGGTTGCCAGAATGTTATAAGTTATATTTCGAAAATGTTTAACAAGCGTTCAGTCCAAAGAAGCATTATAAAATAAAAATTATAAAATAATATAAGAAGGATTTCAGAAAAGTTTTCTTATTTCAATAAATGCTTCTGATTTTTTTTTTTTCTGGACACACCTCAAAAGAAGACTAAAGGCGGAACTTGGTAAGAGCTGAACCGATTTATTTTATGTTTAGCACAGCATTTAAGTGAAAAATTACTTTTTTTAGCTAAAGAATATACAAATTTAAAACATCTTGGAATACAATTTCTGTAAACAAGTTCGTATTAGCCAGTCGTGCATTTTATTATGTTTTTCTGTATATTAGGCCTAATAGGAAATACCACAAAAATATAAAAAACAAATTGCACCCAATACTAGTGAAAAGATGTCAAAAAACAGACTTTACAACAATTTAACGATTTTTTATCGAAATTGGTTGATGGTACAATGAAAAATGTTAAGAACTTTTCCGATTGATATAAGCCATAAGTAACTTTTGATTTTTATCTTAAAGTTTTTTGCAAAAAGTTCATAATTTCCAAGAAATATTTAAGCAAAAAAACTGAATTTTTTTCCCTTTCCTCCCTAAAAAATTTAGCTTCTTACCAAATCATTGATACTTTTTCGGATTTCAAGACTTTAAAACAAAGGTGTCCATTAGCTCAGAAAAATGAGATTTGAGACTGAGATAAAAATTTTCGGATATTAACCATAATTTAATTTTTGCTTAGGCATGTCAATTCTATAAATGTTACCATCATGATGCGAAATTAAATTAAGACAATTAAGACAATTTTTCGCATATCGCTTACGGTGAAAGAGTTAAATATTGATTTAAAAAAACAACCAAACGTTACATACCATGTGTATGTGTAAGTTTAGAAGTATGGACACTAACAATCTTATCGGCTGAGTCGATATTGTCCAAGCTTGGTATTTATTGTTACGTAAACGTATTTTAAAATGTTATTCTAGAGAATAACTGTAAATGTGGGTGAATTCGAGGACAAAAACAAAAACAGGAGTTAGCTATTTCAGGTCTGCCAACGCCAATTACCAGACTCTTTATTACTTGCGATTTTAAATACTCTAAGGAAGTTTTGCATTCGTGTAAACAAAAATTTAAGATAACAATCAATCATGACAGTATGACAATACGATGATAGAGAAGACGAAAAAAGTGTGTTCGGTAATTATCTCTGTCTATCAGTCTGGTTGTATCAGCAACTATACAGCCTAAA
Source organism: Baccha elongata (assembly GCA_951217065.1). Classification (NCBI taxonomy): domain Eukaryota; kingdom Metazoa; phylum Arthropoda; class Insecta; order Diptera; family Syrphidae; genus Baccha; species Baccha elongata. The sequence continues at coordinate 19,341,573 of OX578274.1, read as the reverse complement.
CGGATGAACCGAGTTGGTTTCGGTGTACATTTTCATCTGATTGTCTTTTGATCAGGTGTACAAAAAATTGGAAAATTTATTAACTTTACCTCCCATAGAACCGTTAATTTTGTCTGGGTTATTTGATTTTAACCCAAAAATTTTCAAAGAAAGATCATCTAGGCTTGATAAAACTTCAATACCAAAATTTTATAAAAGTGCTTACTTTTAATTTAAATAAATTTTTTGTTTGTTTGTATATTCAAGATATGGAAAACGGCTTGTCCATAAATTGTGTTTTTGGAGTAAAATGTTATTTCGTGTACTTTATTTATTAGTGTCACTCGTTCATTTAAAATCTCATGTTTATTTCTCAAAGCACGTTATTGAATTTTTGCCTTGGCCAGAAATCGAACCTGGACCTTCCAAACATGGTCATCGCACTACGCAATTCTATAAATATATACATGTAAATAGAACGGACGTTGTTTATAAAATTAATTGTATGGGTAAAGAAGAAGAAAATTGTGACCTCTGCTATGTTGGCACAACCAAACAGCTCTTGCGACAAAGAATGGCGAACCACAAATCGGATATTAAATCAAAAAGTTCCGGGAAGACAGCACTGGCGACTCATTGTGTTGCAACCAACCATCAACCAAATTTCGATGAAGTAGAAATTTTGCAAACGGAGCGACATGTGTCCAAAAGGTATACGTTGAAAACACTTCACATCTTAAAAAACCACAACAACATGAATAGGAAACAGGACACACAAAACATATCTGCCGTTTATTGTTCTCTTGTGTCTGCACGTCAACTTTAAATTTTGAATTTTTCCGTTAAAATCTAATTAATCACCAGTAGACATTAGTTGACTGATCTTCATTAAAAGAAGTGCTTGATTTTCAATAGTTTGTTTTTAATTTTTATTTTTAATTTTGATTTAAAATTTCATTTTGTTTTTCAAATTAAACAAGTTCAAATTTCTTTTTAAATTATTTTTTATTAACTTAAAGTAAGTCAATAACATTTTGCTTTTTATTTATATACTAATTACTGTGTTTATAAATATGTTTCTTCGTATAATAAAGATCCCCTGAGGAAGACAGCATTCCCTGTCTTCCCGAAACTACCGGATAAGTAAATGAAGTAATTTTGTTTCATTGCTTATAAAAAGAGAGGAACTAGATTCTTCAACAAATAAAGTTACATGTTAACCTCAAATCCATTTATGTTTTTTCATCTACTGAGAAGACGGCTACGCAGACAAACTGCAGTATGTAATCATACTCAAACTGTACATGGCCATTTGACCGTGCTTTTCTTAAAAACATATTTAACAATAAATGAAATGAAGTAAATTGTTATATGTATGTCGATTTTAAAACCCTTAAGCTGCGATTAGTGGTATATAGAGTATTGAGTTTAAATTTATTCGTAACGCATTTGCTTATGACTTAAATGCAAATAAATATAAAAAATTAAATAATTAAATTTATACTGTTGACCAGAAGCTAAGTGAATAACATATCAATTAAAAATAATTAATCTTATTTAATTATAGCTACAAAGCAAAACGTGTCAATCTTAAAACTTAAATGGAATAGAAGTCACCAATCCAATTTACTTTATAATACTTATTGAAAAATAAGTATAAATGAACATTTGCTCTGACGCATTTTACATATCAGGCTAGTTATAATTAGTTTCACATCAAAATAACCCACATTACGCATTTGTTAACAACTCACTTTTAACTTTATTTTTTCAGTATAATGTTTAATTTTTGTTTCGTATAATTTTATATTTTTATCTTGCTTTGTCAGATTTTTCAGAAACAAATGTTTGATAAATTTGATATATCAGAGTTATAGAACTCCGAGTTTTAATTTTTCATAAATGATTACATATAAAAAAAATGTTTTTTTTTTAGGAAATACTATTCTCGATAAAAAAATGTTTTTTTTTTAATAATTTTTTGTTTGTTTCACTTCGTATCTAATTTAAAACAGCATGATCTCATCGCAGGGTTTTTCAAGATTTTTTATTTTTAAATTTACCAATATTTTAATGTACAGTACAGTAAAACTTTGACAATGTGGACACATAAAGTCTAAAGTTCTAAATATATGCACTTACAAATTTTGTTTTCTTCACCTCAATAAAAGCCTCGGTTAAACGATTTTTTAAGTTCATTAGTTGAATGTTTTTAAAAATTGCGATTTTAGAAAATATTAGTTTTGCCATCTTTATTATTAATTTCCACAGCTCTGGCAGAATTGATGGCCCACTTTTTTTTGTAAGGTTTTTCTCTCATGTCTTTTCAGTACTAAATAAGCAACAAAACTTTAAGTTTGCAAATTATTTTTATTTAAATTATCTGTAATATTTTTGTAACACTTCATCAAAACATGATTCAATAAGAATCTTTTTAAGTATTCTCGATCAGTCCATTATAATTTGGATATATTATTCATCCACTCGTAAGGAATGACGTTGAATTTTTCGTTTTTGTAAAAATTTGATGTTAATGTTGAAATCCTTAAATGTTCAGGTTTGATTTCTTAAATCTATTGGGTAAGCTGACAAGCCGGTTAATAAAAACAGTCTAATGAGGACTTTAAATGAATTGTTGCAGTGTGGAGTGTAAAAGTTTATAAGAAAGGTTTGATGAAAGTAAATAAATCGCTGTTCATAAATCGCGGTGTAGACTCAGTGGACCATTTTAGGTCGCAGTCTGATCCGTTCTACAGATCATATATGCCGCATACAATTCATACATCATATATCATAAATCATACATCATACAATGCAAATATTAAATCATAAATCATACATTATACATCATACATCATATATCATACATCGTACATCATACATCATACATCATACATCATACATCATACATCATACATCATACATCATACATCATACATCATACATCATACATCATACATCATACATCATACATCATACATCATACATCATACATCATACATCATACATCATACATCATACATCATACATCATACATCATACATCATACATCATACATCATACATCATACATCATACATCATACATCATACATCATACATCATACATCATACATCATACATCATACATCATACATCATACATCATACATCATACATCATACATCATACATCATACATCATACATCATACATCATACATCATACATCATACATCATACATCATACATCATACATCATACATCATACATCATACATCATACATCATACATCATACATCATACATCATACATCATACATCATACATCATACATCATACATCATACATCATACATCATACATCATACATCATATATCATACATCATACATCATACATCATACATCATACATCATACATCATACATCATACATCATACATCATACATCATACATCATACATCATACATCATACATCATGTATACTACATCAGTACATTATGACAAATTCCTGTTTCACATATATTATAATAAGTTTATTCTTCTTTGTGTTCAGCTCAGCAAACCATCGGATGAAATATAAATACAATTCTTCAATAAAGAAGGCGGTTAGGTAATTTGCCTGATCGGCAGAGCTGTAAAAGAATTAAATCATTTGTGAATGCATTCACGTGAAATCTGAACTCAATTTGGAAATAATAATTTAAATCACTTAAAATGACTTTAGGCTTTTATTAACTTTGAATTCAGATATAGGCCAGTTAGGGTAGTCTTTCCTTAATTTCGCACTTTTGACAATATGTAAGTCGTTATTGCCATAATTAAAAATAATTAAATTTAAAACAATTTGAGAGTAACTAAAGTTCTGTGCATCAGATAACAGTTTTCGATTTTAATCGTATATCATATTTAAAATGTCAGGCAATTTTAAGCATCTTAAGCTTTAAGCTCGTCTTTCAGACATAAGTACATCAGACCGAAATATGAACGTATTTTTTTTAAATGTATTCAGTTTTCATAAAAACATGTACACGCGATCCAATTATTTACTCTATTTCGATAGATATAGGTACCAATATAATCCACAATACCATCGAACATAATTGCTTTAAAACCAAAAATTTCGATTTAGTGTTTTAATAAGAACAAACTATATTGGATTTTGCTCAAATGATGTACGTATTCAGATAGCGTGTCTACTCTAAAGTAAACGTCTGTCTATAGAACGGAAATTGAGTTTAGTTCTTTTTTGTTCGTTTCGATTGCGTAATTCATTAAAATGGAAACATAAACACACTCAAAAGTAAACACACATTGACCTTGGCCTCTGAGGCCACTTGGAATTTCAATTCATTACCAAATAATGTATTTTTAGATAATAATAAATTAGGGAGTTTAATATCGCAGGGCAGGGTTTTAATGTTTTGTGTGTTAAATGAGACGTGTAATCACTGAGATAGCGATATGTTTGTCTAATGATGTTTTATTCGGTATTATGTTTATTTTAAGTCAAATATCTTACTATAAAAATAAAAAATACCGAAGATCTAAAATCTACCAAAGTTATCCGATTTGAAGTTAAATTTTGTTTTGTTATTTAATTTAAGATTCATTTATGAAAGTTTGTGACATACGCATACTTAAGTGACGTAATTTAAAATTTGTTCTAATTAGGTTTCTTATCAATTCAGTTAAGAATAATATTTCATTTTCTGTTTTATTTTATTCAGTTTTATTTTTGCAAAATGACTGATAGAGTTCACCTCAAAGCTAACAAGGTTAACCGACTAATTTGTTTCACAAATATATCTTCTATGTAAAGATTGCGTGTTAAAACAAATTTGTTAAGAAGCAAAGCAAAATTAAACATAAAGCAAACGTTTTTTTTTTATTTTCCTCCTGTTCTTTTTAGTATAAATTAGTTAAGGACGGTGATTACCATAGTTATAACAACTTGATGACGAACTTTTCATTTGTGTGTGTTTGGGTCTTATGTTGGTTAAACAATTAGTTTGATTTTTTTAAGCGGAACCATAATTTATTTTACATGTCACATAATTACAGAGTTTACAGTAAAATTGCTATTCTTTGGTGTTAAATCCAATTCAGAAGCATTAGTAGCTCCCCCATCATACTAATGGTTTAATAATGACTATGATGCTTGAAGTACACAATACATACGTGTATATAACAATGAAGTATAAAAGTATACATAGGTACATTATGTATATTCAAATTAGAACAAAATAAAGTTCAGCGGGTTCAATGTTATGTTTCTAACAAACTATTTACATCGTTTGCGTTCCATATGTTCATCTGAATGGATGTTTTTTGTAAATCCGTGTGTGAGGATAATACATTCTCTAGGCCACCATAGAAACAACTATTTTTCTTCAATTACCATAAAAACTTTGACCATATCATAAGATCTAAGCTTATCGTAGAAACCGTTACTGCACTCATAAAACTTACATAAAATTACTTTTTAATCCTTAATCAATCTCTGGTCCTCATAAGTATTGAACTATTGTGTGGAGTTAATAGCGAAGGTGATTCTACTTGCAGAATCTATACTTAGTAAAGTCTTGCTAAATATGTTCGGCTGGAAGAATCTGCTTTTAATTGAAAACTATTTTGACCAATTTAGATTGCTTTAAGATTATTTTGGATGAAATCTTGTTCTTCCTTCGGCTTATTCATTCATATTAATAATGGGAATCTTTATTAACACATAATGAAATAAAATGTAAATAGAACATGTTTGCACATTATGGCTCAAAAATTGTTAAACTTACGTTATTCAGAAAAAATTAAACAAATGATCAAACATTATAAAAAATAAACAAAATTATTTAAATTTTAAATACTTAAATACAAAACATTAAACGCCAAGTAAAATAATATTTTAAAATAAATAAAAAAACAATATTTATTAAAAATAAAGCACTTTGACTGACGAAGTATTGTCGAATGAATGTTATATTTTGTTGTTGGAGCAAACTAGAGAGCAGTAGAAGTTGTGAGTGTCTTGTTTCCTATTCATGTTATTTTTCGTCTTCAGGATGTGAACTCTTCACATCCTGAAGTATTGAAAGATTTTAACGCCTTCAAAATCGGGATTTTGGCCTTTCTCAATGCTGTGTGTAGCAAGAGCTGTTTCCCGAACGATTTTGTTTTTTTGTTGAAGTATTAAACCTCTAATGAGCTCTCCCGGGTAACCATTATTTATCAACAAGGATCTGGGTGACAATTTTCTCATTGGTAGAGTGAAACTGTTTCTAACTCAACGCAAAAAACTTATTGATGAGATTAGAAGCAGTGTTAGTTATAATGTGCTTGGCTTGATTAGAACGATAATTAACAAGTCGTCCAAAGGCAAAAAATGGCACGAATTTTTAATTTTCACGCCCTAATCGATCCTCCCTCCATTCTTCAAAAAAAAATTCAGCTACGCTTTTCGTTTCTCACCGAACCCAGCCTTGCACCTAGAACAAATCTGACAGTAAAGCCCAAGCTTCAGGGTGTTTTCAGGGGCTACATGCTCTTCATACTTAAAGTCAAAAAATTTTCCTTATTTCGTTTCATAATTTGAAATAAAGTTAAACTCCAAATGTTGTTTTTGAAAACGCAATAAGGCGAATTTGGCGTTATTTAGTTTGGCGCAATGGCGCTATATCACGTCACCATCGTTACAAGCTAATTAATACAAATGATGATTGCCCAAAAAATTACAGCTTTGATAAAATTTACTTTACCGACGTCTTCTTACGTTTTGAGAAAAAAAAATAAAAATATTTGTTGGGGTTCCATTTCATTCTATGATATTAGGTGTTTACTGAATAATGAAATAACACTCCAATATTGAAAAATTGAAGTAAACCCCAAAAACTGTTTGAGGTCTTCTTTCATTTTTAAATATTGAATGTAATGAAATAACACCGCAATACCAGAAATGAAATCACACCCCAAAATATGCTATTTTATTTCGTTGTTGTTTTGCAGCTTAATTTCCTGGTGCATAATTTCGCAGCGCTGGTATTTTCGATTCACCCATTCAAATCCATTTCGGTCTAACTTTCCATTCTGCTGTTCATCGGATGAACTGCATTATCCCTGGTTTTAAAAAGCTCTGAAGCCTTCAGATGGGTTTTTGGAATTTTTGTTTGGTACCTGCCATATAACAATTATGAAAAAGCTTGTTTTTCTCAAAAACTGCTTGAGCGATTTTGATTAAACTTGACATGACTGATACAGCATTAAAGGCCTTTCAGATGATTTAAACCGTTATTTATGAAGGATAGTTTATTACAACGCGTTTTTTTTTAATTTTGATTTTTAAAGTTATTTATTTTTATTATTTTTTTTCTAATTATTTCTTATTGAATTAATTTAAAGAATTTAAGAAATAATTTCATATCAAATAATTTTGTTGAAGATTATTTTAAACTCTTAGGCGAATTGGCACAAAAAGTTTGTGCGACCTAGTCGTACTTTTTATTTTTAATTGATTGGGCTAGTAAACGAAGGGCCTAAGCCGGTGAGATCCGAGGCACTTGCTTTATGTGGCGTCATAGTTCAGCTACTTTTACTGAGATTTGAAAATATTCGTGGCAATTTGAACAACTTTTAGTCGAACTTTGCGACTAAAATTATATGTTGGGTATTTAATCGAAATATTTATACACACAAATATTATTTAAACAGCATAGTGATTGAATAAGTACACATGCCACTACACAACACAACAAATTATAAAAAAAAGTGGAGATGGAGCGAGGGTTCCTTATTTATGGGCAAAATAATTTTAAGTAGCTTTGTTTTTATAGTTGGAAGGTCATTCACAGAATATTGTCATAAACAAAATATGTGAAGAAATAGAGTGGCTACTTGAAACAACAAATTCGCTTGTTTTAATGAAAAAACAAAATACATTCTTTTCGATACTATTTTATGAAATTCATTTTACTCATATATCTTAACTAACCCAACTAGATATTTTGATATTTCTATTAAATTGACAACATCGCATTATATTTCCTGTTGGTAATACTAATTTAATTCCCCTGAATGCTCACCCTACTAAAGATTCTTTGGATCAACCCCTTATTAGTTAATATTTTATATATTTACGTATGTTATTATATTTCTGTTTGTCTGTGATTTTACCCAACAGCATGACAATGATACGGTCTAGACTTTTTAAGTGCCACTAAGATGTAACCTTGATTTTTGTAAAGCTTTTGATTTGATTGATAAGCTGTCAGGTTTTCGGTATGTAAGATTTTTCTTTTATAAACAAAATATGTACAGTCGACTCCGCTTATCTAAACAACTAAAAGAAATTTCTATTTAAAACATACAATTCTTTGATGTCAGGTATTAAAGTCTAAAGTAAAAAAAATCTATTTTTGTGTTTACATCCATGTAAGAATAAGCGTTTTATTTTTTTTATTATTTGGTATCAAAAACATAAATCTAGAGCAACTATTTCCTATAGCCAATACTACAATACTAAAAAATTCATCGCTTGCACTGAAAATTCAGTCTCAGCAAAACTATTTATGACTTAAAATCTTTATTTCATACCGGCAAATTATTAGGAAATGATTAAAAAAAAAACAATAATTAAATATGCCACTATACACTGCGGATATTCATATGGTCACTATGGCGTATGCGTACTTTTATTTTAAAAATATTGTATGTAGTTAATTAATTCAAAACATTTGCACACCCCTTATTTTCGCCAAAACAAACAAATAATATTTTAATAAAGCTCTTCAATTACAATTTGTTTTCTCTAAACTATTGATTTGTTCATTTTTTGATTTAACGATATAAAATAAATTATATAAACCTACTTAGATGTCAATCATTGCTCTTGACCATTCATTTAAAGGAGATACCGTACGTATTTTATTTATCTCATCTCATTTATTATTCTGTCCATTAATGTACATAAATCAAATAAAATGATGTCAGAAACTCGTTTCAGAACTAATGATGCGTTCAATCAATAGTCATCAAATATAGAAACTAAAATAGGTCTCATACTAGCTAGTTAAATTTAAAAAAAAAATATTTAAACTTACATCTTCAACAGATTTCTTCAGGGAATCATTGAGTGCGATAACCCATGATATTAGCAGCTCATTAACAATCACCAAATCGCTGTAAAGCCAACGAAAAACTTGACTTGTCCATGTTACGGAAGTCTATAAAATAAAAGTAAGTTAAATTAACATAATTAACGGAAAAATCAATTCAATTCTTGTGAACTCACTGTTTCGGGTCCAACAACATTCGCTGGCGGTGGAACAGTTCGTTTTTTCCTAGTTTCAGGGCCAGTAGAACTTTGTCGAACAACACGTTTTCGTAGAGGAGCATTTGGTCCGCCAACGATACCAGATCGACCACGTCCTCCCCCAGCTCCGGCACTTAGTGGTTTTGAATCCTTAATAAAAAAAAAAACAAACAATATTTATTTAATTGTATAAGACTATTTAGGATTTAATATTATTTACCTTAATATCTTTACTAGATAAAATCTCTTTTGGTTCAGATAGTCGTAATTTATCACCATTTGCTTTAGCACCAGTTGCAACAACACTATTATTTCGACTATTTACAATTGGTGTTTCCTTATTCATATATTTATTATATAAAAATTTACACAGCCATACTAAGAATAGGGCCAATACGGCCCAAATAAATATGAACATTGCTAATGAGTCCATTGATAAGTCACCAATTCCTTCAAATGAACAAATATAATCATCGATTTGATCAGCTAAGTCCATAATGGAGAACAGTGTACATTATTTCTGTAAATAAAGGAAAAAAAATAATTAATTGTTTATTGTTAATTTAAAATAAGAGACGTACTATAGTTAGTATATAAATAAATATTATAAATACTTCATTTTTATATTTAACATGCAAATAGAAAGTTTAACGCAAACAGAATGTTATGCTGAAGTAATGAATGCCTGGACCCTATAATCCCTACGAATTTAGCATTTTTACTTTGCTTCTTTTCAAACTTAGAAATATTAGTTTTTCAAACAGATATTTAGGAGTTCTGTTCTGAATCATCTCAAATATAAATAGCTACTTGTGTTTTTCGAAATTGGAATACTCCACGATCCAGAGTAAATCGTTATTGAAAAGAGTGAATAAGAGAGGACCTCAGACTAATCCTTGTGGTATACCACAATCTGTTGAAAGGAAATTAGATTGTTTTTTACAGACGGTGGCTGAGTTCTACCAGTTTAATATTGCAAAAACAAAATTTTCAAAGAAGAATTTCTATTTTGAGGAGGCATTTTATTTAAATCAATGAGTGCGGGAAGAGGAAAAAAGTTTGGCTAGTCAAGGCAAGAGAAATATACACAAAAATAATATAAATATATAGTATAAAAAATATATAATGTAGTATTGAAATGCTTGACCTATTGATTTTCGGTTTTTTAATGGAATTTAAAAGTTCTGTATAAGTTAAAAAAAAAACTAAATTCAAATGCTAATTCTGAAGAAAGTTTAAGAAAAATAAAAAAATTACTTCACTAACTGCTCAATAGATCTATGTATACACTTTTCGACTGTGATGTTTTAAGTTAAGTAATCTGGTAAGTAACATTTTACAAAAAATTAAAACAAAACACTTGATGTTTCCACAATTTTTTTTAATTTTATTAATTAAAATAAATAAAATAAATAAATTAAGCCGACGCGTTTCATCCGACTAGGACATCTTCAGGGCACTAAGTTTAACATACAATTACAATTTAAAATAAAGTCGTCGTGGTGGATAGAGAAACAATTAAATAAAACAGTGTATGTAAGATGAACACATAGTTAATATTACAAAAGGATACATTAATTACACAGTAAGGGACTATTATTAGTTAAATCAATTTGACAATTTAATATATTTAAAGTTTTATGTTTATTTATTTCAAATATTTCGTATTTATCTAAAACACGACCAGCAGGAAGACAGTGGAGGAGGGTGAAGTCATCAAGAGAACATCCATGACCAGATGCTTTAATGTGCTGCGAGAGACCCGAAGTAGGATCTTGATGTGTAGAGGCTTTAAGGTGTTCACAGATTCTTTTTCCTATTTGTCTCGAGGTCTTTCCTATGTGAACTCCATTACATTCCTTACATATGACTTTGTAAACACCACTTTTTTTTAAGAATTTCGACTTTTTGTTTGATTTTGTTGTTAGACAGAGCGTTTTTTAGCGTAAAGTTATTAAAGAATGCTGGTCTAACATTAGCGGTTAGAAGTGGTTTTCGTAACATATCCGAAACCTCTGGAATGTATGGAATTTTCCGCCATTGTTTATCATCGTGTTTTAAATCGATAGGAAAAATTGACTGGAGCGTTAAACGTCTTGACTTAGTCTGTAGGAGGCGGTGAGCTAATTTAGCGTCATAACCATTCTTAATCGCAATGTCCTTTATTGTATTAAGTTCCTTTCGAAAATTTGGTTGGCTCAGTGGGAACTTAAGAAGACGGTTTAACATCGAGTGAAAGGCTGACATTTTTGTATTTAGTGGGTGTGCGGAGGAACTTGGAATGACAGTATCTGTGGCAGAATCCTTTCTATAAATGTCAAACACCAGTTTCCTTGAGGATATAGACAGCGTCAAGTCCAAAAAGTTAATAGAATCAGGTCCATATTCCAAGGTAAACAACATGTTTGGCTCAAGTTTGTTTAAGATATTGTCAAGGAAAATCAAGAGACTTCGATGAGTTCCAGTCCAGATACAAAAAATATCGTCTACATATCTCTTCCAAAGAAAAAAATGGCGGAAAATTCCATACATTCCAGAGGTTTCGGATATGTTACGAAAACCACTTCTAACCGCTAATGTTAGACCAGCATTCTTTAATAACTTTACGCTAAAAAACGCTCTGTCTAACAACAAAATCAAACAAAAAGTCGAAATTCTTAAAAAAAGTGGTGTTTACAAAGTCATATGTAAGGAATGTAATGGAGTTTACATAGGAAAGACCTCGAGACAAATAGGAAAAAGAATCTGTGAACACCTTTAAGCGTCTACACATCAAGATCCTACTTCGGGTCTCTCGCAGCACATTAAAGCATCTGGTCATGGATGTTCTCTTGATGACGGCACCCTCCTCCACTGTCTTCCTGCTGGTCGTGTTTTAGATAAATACGAAATATTTGAAATAAATAAACATAAAACTTTAAATATATTAAATTGTCAAATTGATTTAACTAATAATAGTCCCTTACTGTGTAATTAATGTTTCCTATTGTAATATTAACTATGTGTTCATCTTACATACACTGTTTTATTTAATTGTTTCTCTATCCACCACGACGACTTTATTTTAAATTGTAATTGTATGTTAAACTTAGTGCCCTGAAGATGTCCTAGTCGGATGAAACGCGTCGGCTTAATTTATTTATTTTATTTATTTTAATTAATAAAATTAAAAAAAATTGTGGAAACATCAAGTGTTTTGTTTTAATTTTTTGTAAAATGTTACCTACAATTAATTTCCACCAAGTGGCAAATCATCGCTCTATTGCAAATATAATAATCTGGTAATTTTAATGGACCTGTTTTCTTTTTTATTTTATATATTAACGACCTTCAAGTGTTCATTGGTTAAACTTTAACCACAGTCTTAATAATTTTCGGTACAAATGGCAGGAAAGCATTTGTTCTTCTTTTCAAAAATGTTATGATCTTGACATGAACCACAACTTTCCCACTTCACATTTTACCTAATAATCTGCTAGTTGAATTCATCGGGGTGATATCAGAAAACATCGGCATTCATGATTATTCCATTTGTTGTATTCGATTGTTCCAGGTGTGTTGGGTACTACTTCTCCTTCCATAGCTATATTGGCTCATGAAAGGACACTATGGAACACATTCCGGGAAAATTCATTGATACATAGAAGCATAAGCCTTTGCTAAAATATATCTAGTTGAAAATTTATTTTTTCGATGACATTATGGGCACCCGCAATACCAAATGGACTGAAATCACGCTCCATTCCAGCTAGATATTTAACGATCTTCAAGACATCGTTGCACGAGTTTTCAAGCAGTAACAAACGAATCTTATGAGTTTGATAAAATAGCAAAAGATTTAGGGAGTTTTAAAGGTGATTTGTATGATTACATACTGCAGTGAGGCTGCGTAGCCATAATTCAATTTACATTGAGAAGTGGTCGAGTTAGACAACAACATTCTGTGTATACCAACACTATTTTTGGCATGAGTTATAGCTATTTCTTTAGTAGTTAGAGTATAGATGTAGAGGTGCTGACACCAAGACTACAGGATTTACACTGCGTTCTGACCAAATTGATGAAGTCATTTCTGTTGAATCGTTCCCGATCTGGAGACTGACTTTGAACTTTATAAAATCTTTGAGACTCGTATATGATTCATGGAACATGCGGAAAAAACAAAAAAAAAAACAAATTCAGTGAAAACGTTGAAAGTTGGGCTGACACGTCAATAGATTCTTATAGACGTTTGCGAAAAGTCGGTTTTATAAGTTTATGTTGATTTTAAAATATTGATTTTTAAAATATCATAAAGAAAAATTAATTGTTAAAAGGTTGACATTGAAAATCTCGACTGTGCAGAATGTAGACTTTAAAAATGTCGACAGTAATCGATGTTTTGATAGTCGATATTTTAACCGTCGATATTCAAACAGTCGATCTTTTAATAAACGACATTTTTCTCATTTGATGGTTTATGGAATGATGTTAACAAGCGATCAATATTTACTTGACCGTTAGTTCATATGACAATATAATAATATAATAACTGTTGAACCATTACTTATGGCTTAACATGTGTACTTCGGTATACATGAGTGTTAGCCACAATGCACCGTTTCAGTGCCGGAGAATTCACCACGGCCGCTTCGTATTTTCGGATATTGTCATGCTACCTTTTTAGTCCCAAATTGTAGTTTAAGTTTACAGCGTATAAACAGTTAGGTAGGTGTGGGAGGGAGGAAACTGCCAAGTAAGTGCATGTTTGAGTACATGCGAAGGCTGGCGTTGAAATACCCGTAGTATAGTGTCCGGCAGTAAAACGGTTAGTTCATACTAAAATATACTGCAATGTTTTTTCGTCAAGTCGAAATTGAAAGATCTTGACAGAAGACAGACAAACATACTGACAGAATTTTTAAGCCACGTCTTATCATCCTAATGTCACCTGAAATACACATGTTTCTCTACAAACATCAAAGAATCATTACAGTAAAACTATTATTAAAGTCATATTGCTGCGTATAAAAAAACTTAAACCTATTTTATTAATTAATTTTATAACCTATCCTTCAACATGTATCTTTGAAGTTTAACCACTTGTTCAATAACAAACTATTTATTTATATCAAAACATACTAATCTGATTAAAAAAATACAAGAAAAATAAATTATTGATGAAAATCAATAAATCCTATTTTTTTAATTTTGTATGTCTACATATATGTATATCTTCCACAATAAATATGCCAAAATACACTAAACAGCTATTTCTGTTTAATTTAAATGTTACTCTGGAATGATTTTATCTTATTTTTAAATAATTTATACTTCTAATTAAAAATTACTCATTTTTATAATAAAAAAAATCAAAAATAACGAACTTTTTGTTATAAACAATACATTTTTAATAATAAAACAAAATAAATTATTACCGGCTTCTTTTTTCTAAAAAACAAATTAATTTTTTTTGTTTATTTCCTGGCCTCATTTTCTTTAAATTATTTGATCTCTATGCGTAAGACACGTCATTTATAAAAATACGTCAGCGTGAGAGCGTATTCAATTGAAACACATATTCATGCAAAAATTATTACAAATAATTCAGACAAATATTTTGAATGTTGTTTTTTCTTCTCTACTTTGGAATTCAAAAATTTTACAAATTTCCAGAGTAAAAGTCTCGCTAAAAGTATACAAAATAATACAAAAATATTCTCAATATAAAAGTCATGCGCAAAAAATAAAATACTTTCAACTCGTATGATTCTTATATGTACATATTTCTAAAATATCAGATTAAAAATATTTGTTAAAATAGTTGTTGTTTATATTGCTATTTAATACTTTTTTTAAAAATAGTTATTTATAAGTCTTACTTATGATCCATTCGCAATGAAATTATAAATTCGGTTCCAAATTCGTTGAAAAATATATATTTTTATATTTTAAATAATTAAAACAGTTTCTGATAAAATTATTTATATTCGTTGAAAAAAAAAAATGTTTATTTAATTTGAGTATTTAATTATTATAAATTCTTCTTCCTGTCTGTGAATGACATAAAACATCTGGGATCAAACTTTCACTTTGTTCACTATTTTTAGATCAAATGTATCCCAAATAATAATTGTGTGTTTTTTTCTAACTTTTAAAACAACAGGTAACTCATTCGCGACACAATATTGAAGTTTTTAGATGGAAAATAAATCATTTTTATGCTGAAAAGTAATTTTAGCACAAGAGACATAATTAATATAAAATACAAAAAAAATATCACATCTCGAATGGAGCGAAAAAAAAATTAAATGTTTAGTTAAAAACTATCGAAGAACAAAAAGATACTAATTTTGTTAGTAACACCTACAAGTCGAACGGCGCGCGGATTGAGTTTAAAATTTATTTTTGGACAATAGACGTTTTCTGTGAGAAAATTTTCGACTAAATGAGTGTGTTTTTTTTTTCTGGCTTTATTGCCTCTCAATCGTCGACACCCCGAGAGAGAGAAGCTAAAATAGAAAATCATAGATACAAATACGAAGATAGATCCCAAAGCATATAGATAAAAGATACAAACAGCATGCTAATTAAATATTTTGGTTATATGCTATGACATCATTGATACAGCCACTACACTGATGACGCCAGAAGACCGGTGGTAATGGGTTAACGATGTTAAATTACACTATACGCACAAATGACGTAAACACAAAAATTGAAGAAGTAAACTTCCTTGACTCACTGCACACTGTGTCAACAGAATTAAGTATATTTTCAGTTTTCACTGATTTCAGATGAGATACAAAAAAAAAAAAACAGAATTGTATTTTCACGGGGCGCCTTGCCAGACATATGTATGTGAGGAAGGAAAAAAGTTCACATCTCATCTTTGTCGGAAAAGACATTAAGGAAATTTGTTTTGTCTCGTGGCAGGGCACGATTGGACTTTTAGAAACAATGTAGGTACACCATAACTAGTGGTGGGGAATCAAACTTTGAAAAGATGCCAAATGTGAAAAACGTTTTTTGGGTTTATTTTTAAAATTGAAATGATTTTAGAATTAGTTTATGAATATTAATGTTAAAATGGTGAGAGAGGTCAAAACGGCGCTTTTTTCCTTAACAGTGATTTGGGAAAATTGAAATGATTTGTTGTTAGAGACCTTAAACTTTAAGAAACAATGTTGCCACATCTGGCCTGTCATCGCAAAAACAAATTATTATTTGATATTTTGTTTGTTCAAAGGATTTAAAGAATTATCAATGGAATAATATATTTTGTATAGAACAAACACCCCTTAAGGAAAGAAACAACAATATATTGTTTGAAAACTGAAAATATATTGTTTGAAAACTGAAAAACTGATAAATAATTAGTGTTTAAAATGTATAATAATATTTTTAAGCCATAAAGAGTTGCTATACATGTTAAGACGGTTGTAACGACGACGACGGACCGTTTTCAAGGAACAGTCGAACACGGAAGGTTTTATGGTAAAAGAACTTATCGTACATTGAATAGTAATGCTACCAACGAATATGTAAGGGCCACTTTGATATTTTCAACGGATCTTGCTTTACTCGATCGTATCGGGATTAAAATATTAAACAGTGCAAAAATATGGCAAAGGTTTTCCAACTAGTGCCTTATATAATTATGCCCTTATATGTTTGAGAGCTGACAATTATAGAACACCATTCAAGTGCCGAATTTCAGTTCCAAACTGCTAATTTAAGAAATGAACTGGTTAATCACAGATCAGCACTATAAAAGGGGCGGGTGCATTTTGAACAAAACATACTTCGACTGCTGCAGAAGGGTTAAATGCGGCCATTAGTTTGAATTTCATTATCATTGAAAGGTACCAAATATTTGAAAAAAAAAGTAGACAATGTTTAATTTTGTGATATTTTTTACAAACAAATGATGTAAAGCATTTATTGGATGACCCATTATTTCCATTGGAAAACAAAAACAGTTTTTTTTTTCAAAGTTTCAATGATGAGATTCTTTTGAAATATGTATTTGATACCTCAGTCTCAGTCGATAATTGATGTTTATCAATAAAATTGTTCCATCGGTATTATAATTGTCAATTATTGTCAAAATTGAAGAACTGCGAGAGCCACTTAGATTTTAGATCAATTGTGAATACTTCTTTTGATTAGATTGGTATTATTATCGTTGTCATAAATAATGGTACGGGAACACCTGAAACAAACATTTTGGTGGACACTTTATTGTCAAAATTTTTTGAATAGAAATTTAAAATTTAAAATTGAATTTGTGTTTTTTTTTTTGCGGTAATTGCCAATAAAATTCTAAATTCAGTTGTTTTCTGCGTCTTTCTATTAATTTCACTATTTTTTTTTCGTTTAAATATTGCGACAAACTGTCTTTTTGAAAGCTTAAAATTTTTTTTATTTATTTGACAAAAATATCAAATTGATTTTCGACAGCCAAATTTTGCTGCCCGAAGAAATTTATAAGACTGAAATACGCAGGGTGGGGAAATTGTTTACTCTCTCGTGAGCTCCCTCTTCTGCGAATTTCTGTGAATTTTTTTTTAATACGGTAACGCTTTTTCACGGAAATTCGTGCCAAATATCACAAAATTTAAGTTTGGGAACAGATATATTATTTCTGTGATCAGATGTCTAAGCATTGGTAAGCCTTTAATGTGCGAAAACAACTTTCTTATTTTCAATGATATTTCGAACTTTAAAAAATGCTTTCATGTAAAATTTCAAACCGTGACTTTTCTAATAATATTTAGCCATGTTATATCAGATTTCTTTTTTAACGGAACATTTCACCAATAAAATTTTTTTTGTCAACCCAAATTTCTTGACCCTTGAGAAACTTGCTCTGTCAGTTATTATAGCTCTAATTTGTATAAATCGTGAATTATGTCTAACTGCTATTAAAATTTCCTGAATACAATACACGGTGCTTGATTTTTCGTCAAAATTCATCTTGACCCATGATAACCATGATGATATGTAAATAAACCAATTTTTCGCTTCTGGGACTGACGCAAATTGATGCATTGGTAATGGATTGGCAACTACAACAGGACGGTGTGCAAATGCACACACAGTTCTCGTGAAAAAAAGACATTTTTAAAGATGAGTTTCCGGGTCGCATTTGTTTTGGCATTTTACTCTGTTCTGCATGATCGCCTAATTCGCTCTAGACTTCTTTCTTTCTTTTCGAAAAATGTTCGCTAAACAGAAAGTTAAAAAATGAGTGTTTGACTAAAATGACAAATAGGTATGCCAATGTTTTTAAAAAGTTTTCAAATCTTTAAGTTTTCACAAAAATATTTTGTTCGTACTCGAGTGAGGTCAAGGGACTGACAAAAAATTTCACGCAACAGCTTGAAGTTAACATTTCGTTTGTATATAGGATATGTTTGAAGTTTGACAAAAATTGTGCCATATTACCTTTGTGGACCATTATAGGCCACCTTCTCCTTTTTTCTTGTCTGAGATCTATTTGGACAAAACTCAAATAAACTCAAAATAAACTTTGATTGTCTCGCAAATTTTACAGATTTGATTATCTCGACTTCAAAGCTTGCTAATATCACAAAATGCGATATAATAAATAGAGAATTTGGTAGTTGGAAAGTGCGATATGAAATTTTCGTGAAATACAATCACTTAGTGAAATGAAAACATGCTTAACACAAATTGCCAAAAAAATAAATTCAAAATGACTAAATACAAGACCAAAAATTGTGAAATGATCATTGCCAGATATACAATCTTCTTTAGCTCACATTTTGTGTTCAAACAAATATCTTCAAACTGAAGTCCAGTGCCAAGTCCAGTGCCAAGTCGAAAAACTTTGTCCATATTCTAGTTCTTGAAAAAGTATTTCATCGCTATTTGGCATCTAGTTCCAGTATACTAAATTTGTTCATAACCTTTGCTAGATTCTATCTTAAGCTTTTTTTTTGTAAGAAGTATAACAAACTAAACTCGTTTTCACACATAAATGACACGTTACATTTAATTAACAGATACCCTATAGAAAACACAAATATCTACATATGTATATAGGTATTTGAACATCTCCAAACTTATCCATAAAAGTCCAATAAATCCAGGGTTAAGGTTACAAAAATTAACAAAAATGTCTCTCACAATCATTTATTTATCATTTGAGTTTGAGTTCCATTCACATCGAAAACTGGTCTCGGCCAATATCACCTCCTAAACTTAATTAGCACATTTCAACTCTCAGCTCAACTTAGATCAGATGACGTAATTTGAGAAGCCGGCTTACTGTTTTTTTTTTTTTTTTTTTTTGAGTGACATGACACACATGGTGCCGTCACCATTTTTATTCAGCGCCATCTCACTTTGCCATATAATTTTGTGTGTCAATTCAAACGTGTGTGTCATTTTAAAATTGGATTGATCAGTATTTTTTTGTTTGTTTGTATTGTTCTGTCTGTTTGATAATTCAGCTGGCTAACGCGAGTTGGTCTTTGACTTTGATGAAAAAAGAAGAGTTCGTGTAGGAATCTTCAATGGAGTGCCAAAGTGGGTGAGGTGAGGTGATATCACTGTAGATATAAATTAAACAGTCATCTTCTTTAAAGTGATAATGAAGAGATAATCAAATAGAAACGTATGACTTATATGTTTGCAAAAATATTTAAGTGCTGGACTGCATACAAAAAATTATTTTGCAAAATATTAAATTAGCATCGGCCGGTTAAATAAAGCAAATAAAGCCTGCGTTGATGTTGTGTTTCTTTTGTTTGTTTAAGTTTCAATATAAATAATATTGTTTTTTTAAGCTAATTGCAAACATATGGTGATGGTATATTAGGTACCTAAGTGTGTAATAATATAAGGAGATAATAACTATTTTAAAGTTCCCATAGCTGGTACAGAGCTTGAGAATAAGGTAGCAAACATAATATAAAGTCCCATTAGGTTAAGTTACTCAATAGTCAATACATTTATTTACAATTAAATGTCTTTGAATGTCTAATGGCCTAACGCTGATAAGTAGCGATCATGTCGTCTGGAAGAACTCCTGTAGCAGAGTAGAATAACTGACATGTCAAAAAATTAAAAAGATGCGGTCGCCTCCTGGCTGATTACGATATTCAATAATTTTTAGTCACATTTTCAAATACTCAAAGAACTTATTTGGTTAATTTTTCAATCCCGCAAACAGAGTGAGATATATTTAGTGCAGAGAAACAATTTCACGGGATACAATTCACTACGGGAAATAATTTGATCGTGTGGAAATTATTTCCACTTTTCTCAGTTGAAATTTTCCCCACATATAAGGTGAGAGATACTTTCATTGGGTTGGGGTCAAAATTCCGATATCCAGAAGACCGAAAAGCCAAACGACCGAAAACCCAATCTCTCCTTTGTAGGATTCGAATTTATCTTTCGGGATAGTCCATTCATGAAGTATAGGATAGTTTAAAGTATGAAATCTTAAAAACAAAAATGGTAGTGTGCCCCATAGGGCTCCGTTTTTTCGCCAACTCTCTTCCTTATTTTTATCAATGACCTTCTAGCCGAAACTTTTAATCCAATTATTTTAAACCTTTAGCTTTTAATATTCGTTTCGAATTCACAACCCTGATTTTTTTTTTATTTGGAACTGAAGCGGCAGCGTATGATAAGCTCATTAGATTCCGAAATTGACAACGTTCTTAAATGTAGAACCATCATGGAATACTTTATGTTTCAAAATCCAATGTTGTCTTTTGTAATTAACGAGATCGTTTAGCCAAATATACTCTCAATGCCACTTTTCCCGAGTGGTACTTGCCATATACTCTTTTATTTCTTTAAACACTTACACTGTGTCAAATCATTACAAGAGTGTTTATAAAAAGAAATAAATAGATCATAATTCTGATTTGTAAACAAAACACTTTCAGTTTCTTAGCCTTTTTGAAGTGGTTAAAGCTTATAGGATTAGCCCCTTATTATTAAAAAAAAAAAACTTCCAAGATTACAAATACAAGTCTCAGATAATCAGCCAGCAATTAAGAAGTGCAAATTTCACAATGAAAACATCTTATCAATCAAATCAGTACAACCACGACCAGCAAATAATTAAATAACAATTCATCAACATGAAAGTTTTAAGCTGATAACTATTAATAAGCCTATTTAAAAATATGACAGACGATACACAGTCAAATAAATGGTAAATAAATTAAATATTCATTTTCAATATAAAACGGTATGTCAATGTCTAAGATTTTCTCTAAGGTCATGATTCACTAATATTAATAACACATAATAACGGCAGTAACTGACACTATGAAAATGAACAAAACAAAATTATATTATAATTCATTTTATTTTTCTGTTATTGACTAACGTTAACGGTCATCCAGTCATAAAGTCAAATGAGATCACAGTGAGTGAAATTGTGTCATAGGTGTGATTGTATAGATTTTTTTTTTTTAATTCGAAGGCGATCTCGATAACCAAAATGCGAAATGAGAGTGTTGATTGTGAATCAATGAATAATGTGTCTGGAATGAGTAACCTTAGCATGTTATCACAAATATTTAGGGTCATTGAATAAAAAAATATATAAAACATGATATCATTATCTATGGAAAAGGGCAACCAACAAAAATCAGACAACCAAAATAATTACAGGGTGTTGTCATTCCAAAAGATCATTTTGGTATTGCATGACGTGAAGTTCCAGACTTTTAACTTATTTTTCGGAATGCATTCACATTCTTTGTATACCAGTACTTTAACTTACAAAATAAAATCCCAGTTAATTTTGAAGTTTCTACTAAAATAATCGTTTAGAGCTGTCAAAAGATTTAAACTAAAAATAATGCAGTTCTTTTAATTGCTTTAATTCTTTGTAGTCTTTTACATTGTGAAGTCTTTTGACTGCTTGAAGTCTTTTTCCTGCTTAAAATCAATTTACTATACTAAGATTTTGAATAATTGACTTCAAGCAGTAAAAAGTCTTCAAGCAGTCAAAAGACTTCAAGCAGTCAAAATAATGTTAATTACTTCTAAAAGACTTCAAAGAATTCAAGCAGTTAAAAGTAGTTGCTGCATTTTTTTTAACTTTAAGGGCCAGTCTTTTCAGCTCTAATTAACTCCTGGTTTGATTAATATAGACTTTTCCTAACCAGTTGTTTTGAAACTCGGTTAACCAAAGTTCGTCTTTTCCCCATTTTATCTACTTTGGTTACCAAACCAAAGATAGTTCCAGTTTTCCAGTGGTCCAGATGTGAAACGGAATCTCTGGTTAAGTTTGTTTATACTTTTTTGAATGCGAGAGATATACATCTAAGATTTTGTCAATAATTGATAACAGCCTGTCTCGTTTTGATGCATATGGATAAACTGAATTGATTCATTTACGAACAAAGAAATAATATACATAAAATATAGGGGTGTAATTTATTAAGATGGTAGATCATCATTTCCTTTGATTGATTATCAATTATCAATTAATTCTAGTATACTATTTATAATTTAACACAAATGTGAAAAAATAATGGCTAACCATAGAATTTCGGTGGTTAACCAAACAAAATTGACTGGTTAACGAAATCTCTGCTAACCATAGATTCTGTTGTTAAAATTTTTCTGAAAAGACTTAATCTCTGTCAACCGACTGCAATAATGACACTAACCACGGAAAATCTGCGGTAACAGGTTAACAAATTCTATGGTTACTAGCCGAAATAATCAATGATTAAACTTAACCAGAGCTGAAAAGACTGGCCCTAAGGGCCAGTCTTTTCAGCTCTGGTTAAGTTTAATCATTGATTATTTCAGCTGGTAACCATAGATTCTGTCTTTTCAACAAAATCTTAATCACAAAATCATAGATTCTAGAGAATCTATGGTTAACATAGATAACGTTAACCAGCTAATTTTCCGTGGTTAGTGTCATTATTCCAGTCGGTTAACAGAGATTTGGTCTTTTCAGCAAAATTTTAACCAGAGAATCTATGGTTAACAGAGATTTCGTTAACCAGTCAATTTTGCTTGGTTAACCACAGAAATTCTAGGGTAAGCGATTATTTTTTTCACATTTGTGTTGAATGATAAATAATATACAGATACTTATTGATCATTACTACTAATCGTTACGAATAAAATTTAAAAAAATGATGATCTACCATCTTAATAAATTCCACCCCTATATTTTATGTATATTTTTTTGTTTTTCTTTGTTCGTGAATGAATCAATTCAGTTTATCCATGTACATTGAAACGAGACAGGCTGTTATCAATTATTGACAAAATCTTCGATCTCTTTCTCTCGCATTCAAAAAAGTATAAACAAACTTAACCAGAGATTCCGTTTCACAACCGGACCACTGGAAAACTGGAACTATCTCTGGTTTGGTAACCAAAGTAGATAAAATGGTGAAAAGACGAACTGTGGTTAACCGACTTTCGAAACAACTGGTTAAGAAAATTCTATGGTGAACAAACCAGAGATTTAACCAGAGCTGAAAAGATTGGCCCTAAGTCTTTTGACTGCTCTAAACGATTATTTTAGTAAAGACTTGAAAATTAACTGGGACTTGAATTTAAGTCTAACTAAACTGAAAATCAGGAAGCCAAGGCTCCATTGTAAGCTTTTGCTAAAGTTACTAGTCTCACACTACTCAGGCCTTAGCTTAATCTGGAACATCTGCTTCAGACCTGCAACAAAGTTTAAAATAAAGTGCCATCATATAAAATGCCTGATAAGTTAACTACATACTGACACTATTAAGATAATTTTCAAGACCATTCAGTAAGAGTAAGGTAATGCCAATGAAAACTATATTTACATAACTTAATTTTTTTATGAAATAACATTCAATGTCAACAATCAGTTCTCCCATTGAACTAAAAATTCATTTCAAATTCCTTAATAAAAATGAATTAAATAATAAATTAACCATTTCAATTCAGCGTCATACCTCATTTCAGATCTAAAGTGATTTCTTTTGAATTGGCAATTGCATTTTGCTCCAGAAAAACAGCTGAAAATACGACGACGCCAAATAATTAATGCACGCATTTCAAGTTAACTTGTGTCCATAAATAAATTTTCAATTGGCATGACATAGAGGAAGTGCTGCACGGTAGTCTTCTCTACAGCAAGCATTTCCGCTAAAATAAAACGGGAATTCCCGACTGGGTGATGTTTTTTTTTTTTTTTTGCATTTTCCTACTATTTTATTTCTAACTCAAGCCATGGATGGTTGTCGGGCATGTTACCTATTTAGGTCAAATGCGCGAACACTAAACATGCCCAAATTGAAGACAAAACTGTAGAACCATTTAATTTTAATTTGCCTAATGGACATGTTGTGGATGTGATATATGAAGGGAGTTAAAGCATTTGGACATGAACAAATTGTCGCTCCAAATTATTACAAAGTAATTTTTTGTGTGCCCTATGTTTGAATGTATAATTGGGTTTGGAATGTAATAGTTTATGAAGTCAATAAGACTTGTAGATACATAATATAAAGCTGAAATGAGCATAGACCTCAGAATGATTTAACTGAGTTTATAAGGTCAACCTGTGAAGTAAATTTATGTGTGGCGTTATTTTAACTGAGATACTTACAGGAAAAAATGCAGGGTATTTGCTTTTGTAAATATAATTCAGAGTTTTTTTTTTTTTTGCGAAACAGAAGATTGGGGCTATCTTCAGTCAGTCAGCAAAAAAAACCAAAAAATCTCTAAGATTAATAAAATTGGAGCATTGAACTAATGACATAACAAAAAAAAAATACTGACTTTTAATATTACGCTTATCTAACCCCAAGGGGCTCGATTCCCATCGTGAGTCGTATTTTAAATTCGTGAAAAATCTTCTATCTTCTCTAACCGAAAAATGGTCCTTTAGCTTTTAGGAAATCTTTACTTTTTACATACTGTTCATTTTATAGACAATGAACAAAAAGTATGAAAACAAATTGATGGCGAGATGAAGATGCTTATTATGAATGTAGGAAAGCTACAAAGCTTGATCGAATCAGAATCAAAAAAGAACCGAAAAAAACAGAAACGTGAAATTTCTATCGTGAATAAAACACAGAGGAGTGAAACAGTATTTAAAAGTTGAGCTCACTAACTTCAAGTTATTGGCGTAATGTTCTTATCTTAAGCCCAAATATATAGACGATGTATAACGAACTTAATGATGACAAAATAACAATTATGCGAACATTTTAGACAGTATCCATAAAATTGAGATATAAAAACGTAGAAATAAATTTCTTTACCCATCATAAGTGTACAAATTGTATAGACAATTATTTAAAAACAAAAAAAATCAGAAAATAACACTGTTTGCAATTTAGGGCCAATCCGTGAACCTGTGCGGCATCTTCAAACTTGGTTCATGGTGTTCTTATATACCTAGTTTATATGCATGGTTGAAGCGAGCTTGAACTTAGGTTCACCCATTTGTAAGCGGGGATGAGTTGGAACGAAATGGAATTCGACTCGATCGCACTCGAGCAGTGGTGTTGAGTCGAAAATTAAATGAAATACCGTTGTTGAAATGGTGAATACACAATTATTTCTGCATATGATCAATTGCATATTACGAAAAATATTTTTGTTAATCTCAGTTTTAAGAGTTTGCATACTTACTTTAAGAGTAAAAAGAATATACAATTATTTTAGAACGAATATTTTTGGTTTTACGAAAAAAAAAACATTTAAAATATTTAAACGAATTTCGGAATCTCATACAATTGTTTTTATGTTATTTATTTCTTTAAACTAAAGCATATTTAACAACCATGACATAAAGAATTAAAGCACTACCAACATTAGCTCTCTTTATACAATTGCTGACACATACAATTTACAGTCTAATGCCCAGTTTTGACAAACAACTTACCTAGTTCCCATTTTGGTATAAATAGATTTTTTTTTAAATCACATGACAGTTAACATTCAAAATTCAAAATATAGACAAAGGGAACGAAAGCGCTCGATATGGAAATGCTATCCTTTGATTTACTCTTATGAAAGATTCCCCCGTTCAAGATCCACATCCAGGGTTGGTCCAAATTGTTCTTTTTATTTAAAATTTACCGCCTAATGCTGGTGTTACTTCGATAACTAAAATAATTTTAAATATTTTCACATAATAGCTTAGTAGAATTAAAGCAAACGCATTTTTTAACAACAATCTTCATTTTCCTCGTTAAAGTTAATTATCTTTTGTCTTTAGAATAAACACACACTGTTCAGTGTTTAAAGTCCGCGTGAAAAAGATAATTGTTTGCACCCAAAGGCAAATGACTTTGAATGGCAGCCTTTATCCACAACCTTTTGTGTATTATATTCAATGAAACAAACCTTTCTTTTTCTGCAAATGATCACGAGTAAACGCAAAATTGTATTTATTATTTTGTTTCTATTTTGGAGCTTTGTTTCTTTATGACAACAAACAGAGCGTATCTGTTTGACTTGACTTTCCTACAAACGCAGGTTGCAATCAGTAGTTGAATATACGCTTGCATCAAATAAAGCGTATACAGAGATGATCTTCTTTGTATTTTTCTGACTGTAATAATTTTAACATTGAAACAGTAGATAGAGTTTTAAGATACAAAAAAAGATACAATGTAGACATAACATTGAAATATTATCAGAACCACTGAAGTAAATCGATTTACGTTCAAAGCGGTCACGGTGCCAACGCGGGGTAAAGAAGAAAGTAATAACGTTTCATTGCCTTGAACTTGTATGTAGTTGTTTAGGTTCCTGATCATTGGGAATGAAATACAAAAAAAAAAAAACTTCAGATCAGGTTTATATCTTGTGATGACGTAATTTTGAAGAGATACAAATGAATGTAGGAAGCTATATATTCAAACAATTACCTGCTATAAATGGAATGCGTGATTGTAAAAGTTATATCAGAGTTTAACTGAAGTTAACTTATTTATGAACAGCAGTTGAAAACGATGAAGTTGAAGTTCTTATGGGACATTCATTACTATAATTAAGTTGCATGTGTACTTCTGATATTGGCCTTTAAGTGCACCAATTATTAATTTAATTGTTTGGTAAGAACCTTAATTATAATATTACTTAAGGTTCAATGAAAAAATCAACTGGTTCTAGTCTCGCGGCTTTTTTTGATAGAACTGAAAGTGATTTGAAAGGGTATGGCTTCATGTTATAAAATTATTATCAATCAATTCTAGAATTTCAGGCCATTGCTGATGAACTCTTATCCTCTTGATTAAAGAACAGTTTTAGCATAAATAGAAATAATTAATCATTACGATACGATAGTATAGGGCTTTTTAGGTAAAAACGATATATCTCTTTCTCGTTCTCACAGAATTGTCAAAATAGCACTATACAGACCAGCTGATTTTTTTTTTTATCATTGTTGACAAATTGATTGAAAACAAAAGCCGGAATTTTAAAGAAAATTGTGAAAATTGTGTAGTAATTTTAAGAAATAAATATAAACATTGAGAAAATTTGTCTTTCCACTTATATTGGAAGAAAAAACTAAAGGAATAAAACTAAATTATCAATTGTTGGAAACAGGAGCCGATTACTTCAAGGAGAGTATTAAATTGGAAAAAGATAAACAACAGTATGGAACTCTCCCAATATGCTAGATCCTTAGATCCATGTAGCAAAATTCGATATTTATCGAAAATTGAAAATATTGGAAGAGATCCATACCTGTTTTCGTATGAAAGTAAGATATTTCCAAAAAAATTAACATCTTATATTACCCACAGGTATTTACTTTCAAATAAGTCAAACTGCACGGGAAAGGAGAACAAAAACAGCAACAGTGTTTGCAAAGCTGAAGGACTCTTCGACGCAGGATGGCTGAAGGAAATGGCTGGAACTTTCGTCACATGAGCATTGTGTTGGGGAAGGTACTTAAGTTTTCTATAAATAAATAGTCAAATTGCGTTTATCAGTTTTTTTTGTATCTACTCAGGTTTTGCATTCCCAGCGCCTAAATGAAAAACCTTTGGAGGCCTGGATCATCATTACGGAGAGTGGCAAGGTAGAATCTGTCCACTGCCAATGCAAAGCAGGTCTATTTGAGACATGCACTTATATGGCGATAATTTTGTACGCCCTTAACGGCATACAAAGAGGAAGTGCAACCTCAACAGAACCAGAAATCACAAACAAATGTCTTGGTGTCGAAATAATTTGAAAACAAATTCACTACACAATAATCGAATAGTTTTAGTAACAACCTTAACAATGTTTTTTTGTTGAATAGTTTTTAATGTTAATAATGTTTTTGTCACTATTTCGGCCACTTTTATATGTATATACAGATGTATTTGTTGGTTTTGCTAATTAAAATAAATTTTCAAGCCACGGAAATCACAAATTTCACACAAAAAAAAATACCGCATTTAAAAATTATTTATAAATTGCTTTCTGTAAGATCTTGAGTTTGACAGTTTGAAAAAAGCGCGATATATATTTCAATATGTCATCTGTATAGTGTGAGTTGTCATATTTTTTGACAAGATGGTAAAATTCTCTATTGTCAAATGTCAACCAAAACTTTTGTAGCACACGAAGATTTATGAATTAGGATACATAATACAGTTTTCTAGCATATCCAAACGGTTAGAAGATGAGATATGAAATATGAATGATGCAGTATTGCATTGTAAAAATTAAAGCAGGGGTCCCTGCAAAAAAAAATCGGAATAAAACTGTGTCTGGCCACTTAGAACTTTACAACAAACTTATCATACAACAACACCTTAAACCGATATCAGTTCAATGCCCTTCTAATTTATTTATCCGTCTCTCGATGCATGTACAGATAGAAAGAAAAATATCGACATCTTCAAAAAACTACGGACTAGTCTAGTGGCTTACCCTCTCAACCAGTCCTTTTGTGTGCGTTGTTAGTTCTACAGGATTGGAAGAGACCTAAAATTTTTCGTCGAAGCCGAACGACTAAAATGAGATGCACTTTTCATGACAATTATACTCTTGGAGGATTTGTCACTCACTCGCAAGAGGCAGTGCCCTTGAAAAAACATTATAGGTGTACTCAGGGCTCGAACAAAAACATATATGCAGAGTCTCTGATATCTGAATATATTATGTACCTATGTAGGTATACTTAGTTTTTTTTTTTACAAACTTTAAGTCCAAATTTAGATGCATTATGGCAAAAATATTGAAAATTTGGTAGAAAAATCCTGGAACAAATTGAAAATACACCCAGAACTTTTCGGTTGGCTGAAAAGTTTCCGATAGCCTTTTTTGTTTTAAAAACTTTATTCTCCAATTAAGATGGATTTTTGACAGAACTATTCCAAATTAGGATGTGAATATGTCTTCACTTACTTCACGCTACTGGGGCACTCAAAACTGTGAGTACCCGAAAAAATTAACTAAGATAAGTGAAATTTACTTTTGAATTATAATATTAGGTAAAGTTCTTCAAATTTGCAGTCTTTTTTACGTCCTCAATATTGCAAGAATTGGTTTCGTGTTAAAAAAAATTCGAGGTTTTCATCAAATTTGACATTACGATAATAGAGAAGCCTAAAAAAGTAGTTTTCATCTAGAGCTCTTGATTTTACCCGGGTTACACCCTGGTTCTACAACTACCCGGGTACCCGGGTCCAAAAATACCCGGGTATTACCCGAGTAATCGGGTACCCGGGTACCAGAGACATTCGGGTACCCGGGAATAAATTTTGAGTATCTGGATACCCGGGTATTCGGGTATTTTGGGTCCCCGTTCATTTCGGGTACTCGGGTACCCGGATAGTACCCGGGTACCCGGGCGGATTTTCGGGTACCCGGATTTCAAGAGCTCTAGTTTCATCCTACCGTCCGTTGGTCTGTCAGTGTGGATGTGCAGATGTGCGGATGGGCGGATGTGCGGATGTGAGGTTGGCTACTTACCGAACTAAGCCCTTAACAGTTGAACAGATTTTCTTAAAACTTCGCGTGTAGTTCTTTTTGGTGATTCCCTATTTGAATTTTTGTTTTAGGCCGCTTTACAATCATTCATTTCATACTAGTTTGATGTCAAAACATTCAAAAAATAAGTTAAACCTTAGACAATTTTAAGTACGAAGATTGTGACCTCAAATTAATATGAAATGAATGATTTATTGCCAACAAACAAACTGTTTTCGGAAATATTAGCTCGACCGGCAAAGATACGAAAGACAAAATTCGAAAAACACCTCAAAACATAAAAAAAAACGCCGAAACTTTCCAATTAAACTTTCGCCTCAAAAAACTAGACTATTAGTAAATAATTGTTTTGAGCGATAACTTGCTAAGATATCACGCCAGAACCGAAAGGTACACGTTTAAATGAAAACGATTTGTCCAATGGGATCAATGATACAATTGATTTGACCATGAGGACAAAAGCTATAAAAAATTAAACTGTTGACACTATCGAAGAATGATCAGAATCTGTAATGACAAATCTGTACATCGATTCACGAGACAAACCGGATAATTTGGAAGCCTTATAAAGGAACTACTAGTAAGGCAAAATGAAAAATTTGTACGAATATTGAATACTTTGTATAACTTTGTATATAATGGGAATCACAATTAGTCAATATAGTGTTTTTAGGGTTGATTTATCTCTTTACCATCAACTGGTAAACCTTACTTAACCTGAAGTGTCTATGGCCTGTGCTTTTTGTTCTCTGCTTTCGATTTTAAACCACTTAATCGTGTTTTTATTTTATCTCAATTTAATATTCGAAACTAAACTAGTTTGCGAAAAAAAAATTCTACGAAAAAAAAACATACTAGTTTAGGAAATCCGGTCACTAAACTTGTGCACGCACAGTAA
Source organism: Baccha elongata (assembly GCA_951217065.1). Taxonomy (NCBI): domain Eukaryota; kingdom Metazoa; phylum Arthropoda; class Insecta; order Diptera; family Syrphidae; genus Baccha; species Baccha elongata. The sequence goes on along the minus strand of OX578274.1, from coordinate 19,310,482 downwards.
AAAAGTGTCTGTCTACCAATAAGTTTGCAATAGTTTGTCCCAAATGTTATGTATAAGTATCTTCATAGTTATTGCTTTATTTATATGCATAATATTTAATAACTTCATACTATGTTATTATTAGTCTACTTACGTATAGATATGAACAAGTACATTAACCACCGCACATGTTTCTTCATCATCATTGGCGGCGGCGACGTTCAATTTTCACACGAATCTGGTCTAAGCTTTTTTTTCTCTCACATAGTTGCATGAAAACTTTTAAAAATCGTGAGGTTATTATACTTATGTACGTGGTAGATTTTTTTTTATTTTGCCATGAAAATAAAATATGGAAATCATTTTTTTTTGTATAGAAAGTCAAAGAGATAGTGTGAGTGAAAGGATATTTTTCACCGGAATCAAGCGTGCCGGCCGGCCAGGTAAATATCATGAATATGTATAATAGATGGAATCTTAATTTTTTGACAAGAAATTTTTATTATAAAAATACTCGTCATACAGTGTCGACTGCTTTATTTAAAAATTAAATTTTAAAATTTTATATTTTTGTTTTTTAAATGTGTGATTCATCCAAACCCAAAGTATGTACGATATTGTGAATCAGTGATTACGTTCTTAAACAAGGAAATTGAGATCTGAGATTGCAGTGTAGGAAGAATGATCTAACCAATGAGTTGAATCAGTTCTTGTGTATCGTTTTACTTCAGCAGAATTTGACATATTGAATTGAGTTTACATTTGACTGCATTACCTCATTCATGGAAATAAAAAGTTTCAAGAGCATCAGATCACTTATTGTTATTCCTAAGAAATTATAATATGGTAATAACAACTCATGAAGCTGTGTTTTCAAAAATATATTTCAAAGTTAGAAAATAATTAAAGTGCTTAATGGAACCAGGCTAAAAATAAGAATTGCCATTACTAATGATCAAATAAGCCGAAGGAAGAACAAGATTTCATCCAAAATAATCTGAATTGGTCAAAAATAATTTTTCAAAAATATGAATGTTATTTTATTTGCTTTCGGAAATTATTGGCGGTCTTTTGAGCTATCGGGCGACAATCCAATATCAGGATATTTTTTTTTTTATTAGATTCAAACATTCAATATAAAACGGAAAACTGTTTGTGATGTGAGGCGTTCAGAATATTAGTGGAACAAGTGCACTTTGACTTTGGTGGACAAATTTGCAGTTAAATGAAAATATATCCACGATGTCAAAAAGAAATGCTATTATATCGACTGGCAACAGTATATTTTTATCGCTAATAACTTTTTGTTGACAAGTACAAATCATAACTATGTGTTCAAAGGTTAGATCTCAATATTTTCCAAAAGGAACTTAGACCATTATTATTTTGAACGCCTTATGAATGAAAACTTACATGACTCTGTCTGTCCAACAGATTTGTTGGTATTATAAGCGACCAATGGGAGCTTGAAACAAATGAAAACTTCCTCTTTTGAAATGTAGAGTCCTTCATTTTCAGCTATCACGTACATATGAATTAAATTTTGTTTATAATCAAATAAATGTTGTTTATATGATAAGCATACACTAACATACCTATTAAAACATTACATTTGACAGAATGAGAGCTCAATCTTCCGAAAAGATACTACAGAGAATAAAACTACACTACTAAAAAACGTATTTTTGTCCGAACGCCGGCCGACAAGAAGATTTTTTCGAAGATTCTTATATTTTTGCCAAAAAGTATTTTGGACAAAAAAATTTTGAAGTAATTATTTTGGCAAAAAGACAAATTTTAAAGGAAAATACGACAGAACTCGTGGAAATTGCTCCAATTTTTGGGACAGAGAGTCAAAAAGAAGAATTGAAATTACCGCGGCCACGCTTCGCATGCCAATTTTAACGCTTTTATACTTCATATTACTATAATGCAAGTAATGAATTCGTGAAAAAAAAAGTTTTGAGATATTAATCAAACATTACATTACGATGACAGCGAAGTCGAAAAAAGTGGGTCTGAAAAATCTGTCAGTTTGTCATTAGCACCTGAAGACTAAATGGATGAGCCGACATCCTTTGAACTTGGTATCTATAGGACAAGCGTGACCATCAGATGGAATTTTCATTCTAGGCCTAAAAATAACGGAGGTATCTGCCATAAAACGGCAATGAAAAAGCTTGTTTTTTCTCAAAAACGGCTCTTACGATTTTAATTAAATTTAATATGAGTGATACGGCATTAATGGCCTTTAAGACGGTTAAATCCGTTATTTCTTCAAAATAGTTTTAACTTTAAAACTATTTTTATAACGTTATTTCTTATAAAGTTTTTTTTTTATTTCGACTATCTCGGTACGATTCATTAATAATAACTAACTATATAATGGCGTACTTAATTTTTTCATAACCTTTTTAAAAAATATATATTAATTAAAAAAAATTTATTTAATATCTTAAAAATAAATTATTGATTTTTTTTTTAAATTTAGTTTTCGCATGAAAACTGTTAAATTATTAGAATATAGATACTCATACTGAAAACTTTTCATAACAATATTTTTGAAAAGTTGTTTGAAAAAATCGATTTTCTATTTAAAACTGAACCTACGATTTGGGAAAAAAAAATGTTTTCTCTATTTTCTCGAAAAAATCTGGTTTGTTGTAAATTAATTTTCAAATTTATTTATATTTATTATTTTTTAAATTATTTCTTATTTAATTACATAATATTTAAAATCGAAAGAATTTAAAAATAATTCCATAAACAATATTACCGTGGAAGGTTCTTTCAATCTCTTATGTTACCTGTTACGAGATCAAGTTTGTGCGACCCAGTTGTGCATTTTATTTTTATTTTTTGGTTTAAAAATTTAAAATCGATTTGGAAAAAAAACAAAAAGTTTATTTTCTGGCGTTTTTTCTTTCTGATTTGGAAAATAAACCAAAACCTATTTTCTGTAACTTTTTTTTTAAATATAAATGTTTTTCCTTTTTTCATTATTCGTAAAGGAAATAATGAACATTTTTCTTGTGTTTTTGCTTAGGAAAGAAGGCCATGGAGATATTTGGGTGTTTTTCTTTGCTTAATTTTTTATATTTCAATGGTGTAATTTCAGGGAGTGGTATATTTATTTATTAACGTCTAGTACAAACTATGATTTTCTCAAAAATTAACTGCCAGATTGTAAGAAAATAAATTATTTCAAAATAGACAATTTTTGCGAACTTTATAAAAAAACAACATTGATTAATTAAAAATGAGACAATCCTTTTGAGGTTCAAATTTATTCTAGCCGTGTTTCGGTGTCAAGTGATTAGCCAGCTCAGTAAAATTTTACATGTTAATCCCAACAAAAACCAAAAGTGTGTATAAATAAGTCAGCAATCAGAAGTGAATATGAAGTGGATAGGAATGATTTAACTGTTGAAGTGGAGATGGCGCTGCAAATGAGTTGGATTCGTCTATTAATACTTGGTCGCACTGCTATGGGCAGTGTTCGAAGATGAATTCAAGTACTTTGCAGTGTCTGTATTTAAAATAATTATTTTTATGCCCTATTTTTTCGAGTTCCGGAGGTGCAACTTTGGTGCGTTTTTTAGCCAAACCGTGGACATCTCTCCTGAAATATAGTGCTGACAACCTAGTTTGACATTTCCTCTATCCAACAGCATGTGAACCATATTAATTGGTCCAGTGATTGCTGAAATACAGAGGGATTAAGATTGGTCCTGTGAAAGCCATTACTTCCGGTGAAATTTTAAATTTTAAATATAACCATTCCGGTTCGGATTTCCGGTAAATTTAATTTGTGTTGGTTCTTGTCTCTGATAAGCATATTTTTCTTCACATCATTAGCAACGCCATCTGTACGTCATCATTTCCAAAACTAAAAATAAGTTTAAATTGAACAGCAGTTTTATTGTTTGCTGAGTAAACACTTCACGCCAAAACACAGCTTCTACAAAGTTTTTTGTATTGTCTAATTGAATGATCTTTAATATTTTTTATAACAATAAGATTTATTGGTTGGACAAAGGCAAGCAAGTATAATGTTTCTCAATGAGACCGAGTCCTACCATAAACAAATTCAGTTAAAGAACGAACTGGTTTGGAACATTTATAAATAGAAAATAAAAAGAACTTATATTCGCTTGGAGTGAATAAAATCAGATCACAAATCTTGAGAAAAAGCTGAGCTTAAGAACACTTTCATAGTCGGCAGTTTTGACCACGGGTTTTTCAAGCTTACAAGATATCTACCGACTCGAAAAAGCAATGTGAGCAAAAAGTGTATTAATTTGATTCGAGAATTTTTTGGTTTGATTCCGTATGCGCTTACTATGTACAAAAATATACAAAACGGAGACTTGAGTATTTAAGAAAAAACGAACAAAACTATAGTGTGTTAAAAAAGCACATACCCATAACGACAAGTTTGCCAATGTAATGCATTTCTAGTTTATATTTCATTACAATGTTTTCATTTCATTTGATTGCAAATTAGAATTTCACTGAACATACAAAAAAAAATCAACCACCATTATTAAAAACATATGGGTCATTCCCATAATTGTGTAGCAACAATTTGTGTCCGATGAAACTAGTAGCTATTATTCTTGATGGACGCGTTCGTTTGGCAAACTTTTTTTTTTTAATAATAATTCTGAAAAACTCCGTAAAGCCATAAACATTTTAGTCGCTCATTTTGAATGACTACTTGTTCTTGCCAAACACGTATAGAAAGCTATTATTACATGTTATACGCTATAGTACCTCAATCTATCCATTGTACATAGACAAACTGAGTTCATTAGCCCTATCGCATTTGAACGGATATAAAATGAAACCACCATGACATTACTTTAATTGACACGTGAGACCTGCACTTGTTGTGTACATGGTATATCTTCTGAAGTCATGCTGAATTTTTAATTTCCAGCCAAACAATACCGACATTTATCGCTGAATACTGATAGACATAATAAAGCAAACTTAAGCAAATAGTATTGGCGACTTTGGTTTTGACGTAATATTTTGAAAATGTTATAAGTGTGTGTTTAAAGCAAAAAAGGCCACGATGTTTAAAGCCTTGCAAAAGAACAAAGAAAAAGATTAACTAGCCATGATGATATTATACACATGATGTACATGTTGTCTGTCTTGTGGATGCAACTCTGGGTAATCCACACGCATTACTATAAGACTGACTTTCAACAATGCCGCTATTTGAATGCAAACCACAATGAACTTGCTTACGAAATCTGCAGAAAGTAAAACAAAAATAGATGCACGGCGGCGGCGTTGGGATTTCTACACTGAAACAAAAATTAAAAAGAGTCGTGTTAATTTTCTTTTTTTTTATATTTTTAAAATGTAGATCTTGACATAAACAGGACCAAAGCATTGTTCGCTCGAATACAATGGGATTTTACACACATTTTGACAGCTATTCGAGCTTCAGCTCCAGTTGAAGTTTTAACAGTCTATTGTGTTCACCCGATAGTTTATCTTATCTCTATACCCACTCTATCATATTATGCGGCTTTAAAATCAATAAACAGGTGCCATGTTTTAATCTGGAATTAATTCGACCGACAGCGACGGTTAACTTGCCAGGCCTAAAATCATACTGATAAGGGGCAATAAGAATAAGATCATTGAACAAAGGTTTTAAGCTAAAAAACAGTATAGCCGACTTTATCAGAAAACTATGGCAACTCACAGCACAGCCACCGAATTAAGGGGTTGCATTACTTACATAATTTAAAGTTTCGAAAATAAAGAAGTTCCAATCTGGGAATAATGTTTTTAGAAAAGTTAAATTATATAAAATTACAAAGTACACAATTACATACAAAATTAGTTTGATTATTGATTATATCTGACAGTTTCTTTTGGTTTGTCACTTCTATTTCGATAACCTTTGGAAATATTGGCGCAAAATTTTAAACGGTTTAGCATCATACTAGATCAGATTTAGCATCATACTAGGTTACAAAACAATAGTTTTTTAACCTAGTATGATGATTAATATGTTAAAGTATGTTGCTAAATCGTTTAAAATTTTACACCATTATTATTAAATAAACCCAAGAGCTGCAAGCTATGCCAAACTTAATGTTTAAGAAAGATCAATATATCTACGAATGGTTTAAATATTATAGTTTTAAATTAAATATTATAGTTTTAAATTAAATTATGTTTTTTTAAGTTTTTTTTTTAACGCCAATCTATCAAAAAACTGCCGTCTATTTGTACACTTGTAGCATATTTCTCTCAGTGTATCGGTTAAACTACCACAACTGACTGTAAAGGAGAGGCAATATATCTAGTTCCTTTAGCCAGGTGTTTTGCAAAAAAAAAAACTAAAGAAAAGTCATGTCTTTGTGGCTGATATGTGGTGTATCTTAGGGGATAAGTCGTGTTGGGGTTTTGGGCGCAATGACACAATAATGTGGATAAGAAGTTGCGTTAGCTTGACCTAGTAAAGATATATATATCTTTGTGGTTGTAAAAGTCTGTGACGAAAGAAAACCAGTAACCGTAGGAAGCTAATTCTTAACAGAAAAACATTTTAACTGGCTTTCGGTGACTAAAACATATGATTTCAATTTGATACAAGTAGCGGTATAGGTATTAAATAAGTAATTCGAAAAGAGATCAAAGAATAATATAGCCGTTTATTTTAGAAATCTAGTACTGCATTACAAAATTCACCAATTAAATAATTGCAATTTTTTCTTTTAATTAATTAGAATAAATTCCTTGAAAAATTGTACATCCATCATCTTGCAAAATTTATTATAAAAATATGTGTATGATGTATTTTACTCTTTTCTCGTCAACATGTCCCTTATTACATCAGTCCTTATCTGACATTTCACTGCTGTATACATCATTGACCTATTACATATGGACCGCCAGTAGCCAACTTCACGCGTGTTCCAACATAACTAGGGCCGGCATCAACTACTAGCGGGCAATCTGCGTAGCAGTGATATAATTTTTTTAAATTATTATTTAGTATTGAAGTATTTTGGTGGAAATTGTTATCAAACTAATTTTATTTTACAAAACAAATCCACTCCTTATGGCATGAGTTACTTACAGATGAATATATTATCGTTTTCATTTAAATTTTAATGCCAAAATTAGTACACATATTTAACACTAAAAGATGATGGCGTTTTTAGGCTGTTTCTAGCTGGAACAACTTTTTTTTGCTGTTTGTATGAAAATTTCAACCAACTGGCGGTTCATATATCTAGTATATGGCAATGGTATACATACATATTGCCAAAGATTCCTGAAACTCATTGAAGAATGGCTGCCAATACAGGTATGTGTTGTGCGTTTAGTGCTTTCATATTCGAGAGATTTCCACAAGTTTAAACTTTTCTCAATTGTGTCTTTCTTTAGTTTTTTTTGTCAAATGAATATGAGTTCCTGCGTTCACTTTGTTCACATCACAAACATTGCGTCATCCTAATGAGTTTGTTATGCCTTAACTCCTTGAAAACACTTAAATCTTATAGCAATAAAGTTATTTACCCAAAGTAGATAAAAAAAAGAGAACCTAAAATGAGGTAATCCCCAACGATAACGAGAAAATGTCGTCATTTTATTAAAATGTACACCCACTAACCTAAACCAACACCCACATACACGCAATACTATCCTTTCCTTAACACTCCTTTTGCTGGAAATTTTGTGAGAGACAGTATGGTCGTGGTGGAGGGATTACTGAAAATTTGTTTATTCTTGAGTATTGGTTACCACGAGGAACCAAACCACGATGGCACGACACGATGTCTATGTAAGATAAACCTACATTTATAAGTTTGTTATGCTTAAGTTTACATAGAGGTGAGATACATAATGTATGCGCGAGGTGAATTAGGTCGACCTACATAAGTTTTTGTTTTTTTCCAGTTTTGGGTCGATATTTTTATATATATATATAAACATTAGAGTATTATGTATATGTAGTTAAAGGAATAAGGAGCTGTGGTGCCATGAAGAGGATGTGGTTTTAAAGGAAGTAAACACTGCAGTGAATTTTAAATTCGTTTTAGAAGCCCAGAAGTTGTTCATGTTCGGTGTCAGGTTGATTTAAAATGAAATCGAAATGTTCCTTCCTGTCAGTGAAAGTAATGCAATGTGACATGAGTTGATTTGATGATTGCGTACCTATTAAAATTTACATTTCATTGAAGTAATTGAGATACTAAATCACGATTGAAAACACGTTCCTCTTTTTTCATTAAAATAACATGATACATTTATTTTATCTGGGAAATTCAATATCAGTGTAGCAATGTATCACAGTCACAGATCAAGGACGGAATAATCAAATTATAGTTAGAATTCTTTTGAAGTTTTCTTATAATTTTCAACTTGTTTTTTTCCTGATTTATAAAAAAAAAACAATTTGATTTGGGCAATTCAACACGGGGTTAACTAAAATTGGCGAAATGCTAAATAACACAGAGGTTTTGACGTAAAAAAAATTTTCTCAGGTTTACGGACTTTGGGCGATTTGACACTCATTCAATATTTTAAAACTGAGTTCAATTAAGTCTTCTTTTTGATAATGTCAAAAGGTTTTTCAATTATCCCTTCGAAGTCACTTTTTTTAAATTTCTTACCTTTTAACTCAAGAATAATTGCTACAAGAGTAACAAAAACAACAAGTCGTTAATAACGTCATCCTACGAGCAGTATTTGAAACGTACACATGATTTCTCTATGCTTATAAACTCAATGGTACTACCAAAATACATTGTATATACATTTCTATAGTATTTTCATGCTGAATAATCACCGCCTGGCCATCTTGAGAAACGTGTGATAAACACATTTTTAGGTTCGTGCATTTAATAGTTGTCTATTCTGTAACCCTGACAACAGTCGTAAACATATATTATTTTTGTTTTGTTTACGACTCTTGTCAAGGAAATATGGATTTTAGAGCCAATAAAATACATTATATATTATTAATTTGTTTCGTAGACGACTATTGTTAGGGTAACAGAATAGACACTTAGTAAATGTAAGAACCTCCAAATGTGTAGTTAACAACTTTCTTTAGATGGCGCTGCTCCATGGTTGTACTATAGAAATTTATATACAATGCAAAATATTTACTAGATTTACCAAAAAGTTTTTTTTAAAAAGGACAAAGGATTAATGACATGGCAATCGAGCTGTCTGCCTGAAAAATGTTTGCTATAGTATAGAAGAAACAAAATGGCTACTATCGACGGAATTCAAATTCTTGCTAAGTTGTTTTATCATCAATACATGTACAACCTTGTTTTTTAAATATCGCTAAAATGCCGTTGAACGATTGATTAGTTACGCAACGTCAAATCAATTACTCAGCCTTTACTCAACATTGTGTAAATCCTTATTTATAAAGAATTTGTTAACCCATATAAGTTACTTTTGAAGCTTATATAATGTAACGTTGAGTAAAATATTACAAAAACGTCCCATCTAAAACACTGGTTATGATATATGTCAATGTATTTTGATTGTCTTTTTCTTTTTGTCATCATAAATAGTTTAATATATGTTAATTTATTTTCAATGTTGTGTCGTAGCCATCGGATTGATGCAATAGTGGGAGTAAAGTAGCAGATGTAATAGGATTTAGTAATAAATTGAATAATAAATATCCCCTGAAGAAATAAGGAATTCTTACGAAACGTTGGGAGAATAATGGAATAGAGTTTTTTATTCGCATTAAACTTCAAAAAGACCAAAAGAGCCAAAACATCACCATCTGTAACCATGTGATGTTCACTGTGTTAGAGAAAGAAAGTCTATAAGCTGTTATGGGATCGAAAAAAAGTAAAACTATACTTGAAATAAAAATTAATATATTTAGTTGTTTAGATTTTGCATATTGGTAATATTTTTTTTATTCAAATTTATAAATACTTCAATGTATATCTTTTCTAAATCGGAAACTTATTTTCCCAACGTCGTCAAAGGCATTTCGTTTTAATGCACAAGAACTTTTGTAATTGGAGTTTAATTTTGATTATTTGGTGTCAAACTGACATTTAGATGCTGATATAGGTTTACTAATCAACCTATGAACTCATTTTAACTTACTTAGCCCTCTACTCAACGAAATTTTTTTATAAATAAATATTCACTGCTTAGAGGTATATTAAGGGTTACGTATCTTTACCTACTCCATCGTTAATATGAGTTTATAATTAAGGTTGGTAGAGTCTAGAGAACAAGCACCAAATTCCCGATCTTGGAGTAAGCGTCCCAAGTTGTAAGCTTCACAAAAGAACCGATTTTTTCAAATTCCATTTTAAGTTTAAAATTTTTACACCCTTTAGAAAACAGTAAAGCTTGCTGTCAGTATTTTTGATAATTTTTTTTCATATACAGGGTGATTGGTTTAAGGTGAACCAAAAAGCTTGAGCGTGTAGGTGGGGTTAAGACAAAAAAAAATGTATGAGAGGGGGGTCTATTTCCTCTCGTTTAGGCGGGAGGGGCAATTTTCTAAAAAAAAATACTTAAATCAGAAAAAAATTATTTAAAAACAGCGGTGAATGATACAAAGCCTTGTTATATTTTTTTGGAAAGCCAGAAAACTACTCTTTTATTTAGTTTTTAAATTAAGTTGTTTAAAAGAACAGTTTTAAAAAAATTAATTTTCAAACTCAAAATTTTGAAAAAAAAACTAAAAAAAAATGTTTAAACTAATTTTTTTCAAAATTTTATGTAATAAACTATTATTTTTATTTTCAAAATTCAATGCTCTTATTAATTTTTAGTCAAAAACAAAAAACCGGATGCCAAAATGTATCTTAGTTTTTGAGAAATTAAGAAAGTTTTTTTTTCCAAGAAAAACACTTTTTTTTTTGGTTTTCCCGAATTTGACCTGCTCAGGTCAATTATTAATTAGGGGATTATCACTTTTTTATTTTTTATTGCATACCATCCGATTTTAATCAAATAATAAAAAAAAACGAATTAACTTTTTACTTTACTTACTAGTTTTACTTTTACTTTTTTTTTAATTTCTCAAAAACTAAGATACATTTTGGCATCCGGTTTTCTGTTTTTGACTAAAGATTAATAAGAGCATTGAATTTTGAAAATAAAAATATTAGTTAATTACATAAAATTTTGAAAAACATTAGTTTACAAAAATTTTTTCAGTTTTTTTTTCAAAATTTTGAGTTTGAAAATTAATTTTTTTAAAACTGTTCATTTAAACAACTTAATTTGAAAATAAAATAAAAGAGTAGTTTTCTGGCTTTCCAAAAAGATATAACAAGGCTTTGTATCATTCACCGTTGTTTTTAAATAATTTTTTTTCTAATTTAAGTTAATTTTTTAGAAAATTGCCCCTCCCGCCTAAACGGGGGGAAATAGACCCCCCCCACTCCCATACGATTTTTTTCTGGTCTTAACTCCACCTCTACGTTCAAGCTTTTTGGTGCACCTTAAACCAATCACCCTGTATTAACCTTTTCATTCATAACCTCAAACAAACTGAAGTTAATGCTGATTTTGTTTTACCCTAGACACGACGAGTGTACCACAGCCTTAGTCAAAAGCTCATCAGTACATATTATCAAAATTGTTAGAGCGTTTAAAAAAAATAAATGTTTTCTGTAGAGCTTCGCTTAAAACTCAAGTATGCACGAATTTTGAAAAAAAAAAAAAAAACGTTAAACGGTTTGTTCTGTAGCTAGGTGTACACAAACAGATTTTTTTTAAACATAACCAATACTTTCCTTATTCAGCATAACTAAAAACTACCTGTCATCTGAAAAATGAGTGCCACTCATAAATAAATTAAGTAATTATTTGTAAATTTGTCTATGCACGAACAATGTTATGCTTTCAAAGTCATTATCTCGTTTTTAATTGGTTTCACTCACGAATTAGATACAATTCCATCATGTTTTAAAATTGTAATTCGTCTTTCACAACAACACAACAAACAAAAAATTATCATTATTAAAAATTAATTCAAACCAATCGAAACGCACCCCGAAATTAAAATTTGGTAAACAAAAATGCTATGTCATGTGTTATTTGAAGTTAAGCAAAAATAAACATTGCGCAGGTCCAAAAAAAATATTGATGACATACATCCTTGAACATTGTTTAATTTACTGTAAATTGATTTCCTATAAAATCACAATCAATCATTATAGGTAGAAGAGATCAAATGTGCTTCAATCAACAAATATTTATTTATAGCAACAAGCTCCTGGAAAGCCTTGACACTTTGATATTTTACAAAATTAATGTTTGTTTTAAAATAGTCTTTTATGGAAGGTACTTTACACACATTTAAAGATGATATTGAAAATTGAATAGAAAACACTTTGACATTTACATTGATGTGAAAATTTCATATAGCAGAGCTAATACTTTGCAATCTTAAATAAAAGCATCATTTATTACGTTCTACCTACATTCTAAATATTACATATAATGTAGGTACGTCCCTAAGGACAAATGCGGTTTTTATAAAAGGCAAAAGGTCAATCGTGGTTTTTTTTTATATTGCTATCTGTGTATTCTAGGGTGTCGTCCATGCATCCACACAAAAGGGGAAAGTTCAAATAAGTGATGCTGTAATGCTGACTAAGTGATGACTACAGGTTTTTTTCCTTTTTTTTCCTTTGGTTTCAATTCAAGTTAAGGTACAGATTTCTTTTAAACTGAAAGCCAGGAATGAAGTATAATTCTTATTTTACTTGTTATTTAGTTATTCGATATTAGTTAACACTGGTGTCAGAAGTAAAATATCAAATACCACCAATAAAGAGAAAACCTAAATACAACTGGGAACAAAGCAGAATTACAAATTCGTTTGAAATCTACTCGGCCAGATAAAGGGTGATGTAAATAGGAGATACAAGAGGAGCAATTGCAAGCATTTGAAAAATATGATTACAAAAATATGATTTACAAATGCATTTAAAAAAAATCGGAAAGGGGGATCATACCTCGTGACCACTTTTAGGTCAAAGAAGTAGCGATTTAAACTGAGTTTACCTACACGTAAATTTAACTTACATGACGGTACAAATATTAAATTTAAATAAAACTGTATACAATACAGACAAACGTTATGGTCTTACAACGTTCTCATATTGTTAATGTTCCATGGTATCAGCAAAAAACAGTGATGTACAAAAAGCCATATATGGCTTGCTGTGCATTCAGCAAGTTTCTCCAATTAAAAATATTCAGCCCTATTGAAGTATCAGTTCGGAAGAGAAAATTCCCCGATTTCATTCAAATAATTTTAAGAAAATTTTCAAAAATGTCGCTTAAAATAAAAACCACTTGATCTCGTCAGCCGAAATGCTATTGTGCGTTCCATAATGTGCGTTGGCAAAAATATTTCCTGCAATTCGTACAAAATCGAAGAATTTTCCATTCCGAACGGATACCACAATAGGGCTGATTAAGTTTTTGTTTAATATTTTTTATTGAAGTTCATAACAAGAAGAAGTTCAACTCGTACCCGTACTAGCTGTTAATATAGGATTAGAAATCCATCCTTAATTTTGTTGAAGAATGTCATACTTGAGTTCATAATTGAAGAGCTTGTCGTTTCCAGGCATTAACCGCTAATCAAAAATCTCATATCAAAAAGGCTGCGGGGAATCCGAGAATGCGAAGCTTATTAATATGTATGTATGTCTTTCTTATGCTTTTCTATTGGATTCCTGAACACTCGTGTCAACTCATCTGTGAAAAGATTGAAGAAGAAGCTAGCAAGGTTCTCAAAACCTAACATTTTCACCGGAAATTAATTAGTTTTCTTTTCATTGAGGAATCCGTTCCAAAACGGATAACTCGATCGAAATTAGAGTTCCGATCGTAAATAACTTTCCTGGAAATAATTTCCGATTGAAAATTCTTAAGAACGCAATAGGGCTTGTTTTCAGTGATCTTCTGTGTTATTTTTGACGATTAATTTTAGAGTAAAAACGAAATTGTCAATTCGGAAGATTAACAGACAAGATTAACACTAAAAACAAGCGCTATCGAATTCGGAAGAACTTCCGATCGGAAGTTAATCTTTGGACTTGACACTTTCGTTTTTACTCTGAAATCCACCGTCAAAAATAAAACAAAACTTCTGTTAATTTTAAAGCTAACCTTATTATTCATTGTTTAGTCACTTTAAAAAAAAAACATCTTCTGAAATCAAGTAAGTAGGTATTTCCGTGAATGCAGAAGAACCCATACATGGACGTTGCAAGAATAACGTTAAATCTCCACTGACACATGCATTGTTGAAAATTCTTTTCAGGAATATTTCTAAAATACCCGGGCGGAAATAAAATAGTCAGAAAGATAATTGCTGTGATTATTATTAGCCCTATTTAAGGGGTCCTAAATATTTTCATAGCTCTTTTGAATTTTGTGACATGAATTTCCATAACATTTCAAGAAAAAAAGCCGATGAATATGAAAAAGACCGTTTTAGTAATTTTTAGCAATTTGTTACAAAAACATTTTTGTTTAATTAAATTAATCATATTATAATTCAATATTTAATAAAAAAAATATTTTAATTTGATTTTTATCAAACACAAAAATGTAATTGTGTGATTAATTTAAGATCTTGTTCTTTTCAATATACAATTTACTTTTACGTACACATAAAATGGAAAGGACAATAAAACATAATGATGTCATAGTAAAATTCTCCCTCAAGAGAAAAAATAATGAAAACAAAATTAAGAGAACCTTTTTTGTTTGTCCTGCGCGATAATTAAGCTTTCTTTGGCTCTTTTTAATTTAAATTAAAAAAAAAAAACTTTCTAAAAATAGGGTGGCAGTTGGCAGTAGGTTAATGTTTCACCAACCCTCTTAACAAAATATAAACAAAGGAAAGCTTGTTTACCATTTTGCGGATTTTCGTGTAGTGTTTGAGTGTTAAAGGTATTTGAAGTCTATAAAAGAGAATATTCCATGAAGTGTAGGACGTGTACTGTATTGTGTATTATAACTTATAATGACAGCAAGCATTATATGTACCTAAACGAATTAAAATTTCTGACGGAAGAAATTATATATAACAACTCGAATAAGGATAAAATAAGACGGTAGCAGGATATCTTATCTAAATTATAAAAGAAATTAAGAAAACACTCACAGAAATAACACACACAAAAGATACGATTATTCTTGAAAATTAAAAAAAAAACAATTTTTAAATCAAATGCATGACTGGGTCGCACGAACTTGCTCTTGTATTAAACTATGGGACTACAAAAAAAAATAATGTAATAAATTATGTTGATAGGCGAAAACTATCAAAAAAATGGCATAATCGTGAGATCAAGAAGTATGGTAGCTATCATTATAATCGGCTGTTTAGTCAACAAGTCAACAAAAATTAATTGCCATACCAAATTTAAATAAAATTGGGTAAACCGCTATCAAGTTATGGCCAAATTTGTACCAAATCTTCGTTATGTGCAATTTTCAGCCGAGAACCTAAAATGCAGTTATATGAAGAGCGCTGTAAATAAAACTTTCAAAAAGTTTTATCAATATCGTTAGAGCCGTTATAGAGAAAATTTGTATAAACTAAAACCGTTATATCGAAGGTACCCGTTATAGCCAGGTTGAAACAAAAAAATTCAAATTCTTCATCTAGGAAATCACCAAAAAGTGCTTTACAAGACATTTGAACTAAATCCCGCAAACAAACAAATAAGCACGCAAAAACGAAAGCCCTTACATACAAGTTCTCCTTTTTGAACGGTTAATATAGATAAGGCGGTATTAGGAAAAAAGCATTTCCTCCTGAAAAACCCTAATATCATAGGAAAATAAGATATTCATTTCGAAAAAAATCTGACAAAGCTTAATTTTGGTGGCGACTTTTGTTTTGATTGATTTAGCAAATCCTGGAATGGAGCTGAGCTTAGTAGAAGGTGGTAAGGGGTAATGTAAAAAGGGGTCGAAATTGAATATTTTGCTAATTTTCAGCCGTTTGTTTATCCGTTCAGTCGTAATGAAGTTATGGCCAAATTTGTAAAAAAAAACTTTTGCACCGAATCTCCGTTATGTGCATTTTAAGCGAAAATGCTGAAATGCAGTTATAATGAAGAATACTGCAAGTGTAACGTTTACAAAGTTTTGTCAAAATCTATTAAGCCGTTTTCGAGAAAATTTGGAAAAACTAGTTTTATAGCGGTTACCTTTAATATAAATGTTTCAATTTTTTCAAATTTCTAGAAAACATCTTAAACGATTTCGATGAAACTTTGTAAATGTTATATTTGCGCAATGCATTTTGGCTTAAAATGGACATTACGAAGATTTGGTGTTAAAAGTGGGCGGCAATGGTACAATGGATGGAGTGCTGAAACCTCTGGTTGCAGGTTCAATCCTCACTCGGGTACAAAGCATTTTTTTTTCTTTTCAGCATACCTCCCCAGCTTATGCTGAACGTCGCACATGAGGTTATGCAATGAGAAATAAAAATTAAGTAGCTCTCTATCCATTGTACCAAAACAATTCTTTCCTATCTTTCTATTCCTTCTAACTAGTGTCGTGCAACAAATGTTGCATTTAAAAGGCAATGTGCCTTACAGACCCATAGTTAAAATATTATTAAAAAAAAAGTTTTTTTACAAACATTTTGGCCTAGACATTTAAGTTTAACATTTAGATGTTTGTTCTCAATGATTTAAGTAGTTTTTTTTTTTTTTTAACTATGCGACGCTGAAACGTTTAAATAGAGAATGCAGTAATCGGTAGGGACGAATCAAAGCCCGGGAATTTTTTTTCTGACGTGCGTTGCTGTGACCACATGCTCTATCGGACCACCAAGGTTTTCTCTTAATCTAACCGCAGTGCAAGATACTAAATATTTTATGTGTATAGGTACAAATATCGTGGGGAAGGAGATCTCAGATTACTCTCAGGACATCAGTAGGACAAGACCGCAGTGAACCCGTGGTGCCGACGCTGGCCGGTCTTTGGTCCTTCTTGAGCTAATGCTGTTTTATTCTAAGGTACAAACTGATATAATAAGACCACAAAAAACAAATGGTTCAGAAGAAAATATAATATGGTCCCTACTTTTTTGTTGCAAGCAAGCAAGACTTATTTTTTTGAACAAAATTTATGACATATTATGTACACTACACTAAAAACAAACAAACAAAATGAGACACCCTGCAGTTAAAATCAGTTAATTTCAAACTTTAAAGGTTTTGCTTTGATTAAAAAATAAGTATTTTAATTTCTATTTTTTTAAATAAATGTACATATATAAAATAAAATATATGTATATACCTACAAATATACAATTTTTTTAAACATACATACATAATGCATACAAATGTTAAAATTGAACATACATTTTTCCAAACGAATGCAGCAGTAATCCGTTGATTGTTGATTTGTAATCCAAAAATGGTGCGATTTGTTTATTTTTTTTTGCACAAGTATATTTTTGTTTGTTTTGTTTTATTAAACGTTTTTGATTTATCAAAAAAAAAAAAAAAAAAAAATAGAGGAAGAAGAAAGAAAACAAAAATTAAAAGAAACTATTAAAATACTTTCTTCATTTAATTTTAAATAATTTTTCACACACAACTTGTTTGAAGTATTCGGTATTTTGTTTTGCAATAATTAATAAACAATTGAACATCACAGAAAATTAGACAAGGAAACAACAAATAAGGCACACAGGTAATTTTGAAAAAAAATAATTTGTTGTTGGAAAAAATCAAGCAAATAAAAACGAACAAGAACAATAAACGAGTTAAAATAATTCGAGATATGAAAATTCATAAATAACAATTTTTGTGCAGAATTAATACATATATAGAGGTATTTGTTGTCAAAATAAAAATGTTCAACAACAATGAGAACAGAAAAAACTCACTCGAAAACCGCAAAGTGTTCTTCTTTCTCTTTATTTTTTTTTTTATTTTTTAAAAATACATTTTTCTTATTTAATTTTAAATTTCCCTCACGAAATTTTTGAATAGAAAATATGTTTTTTTTAATTTTGTGTTGGTTGACTATTCACCGAATATTATTATCGAAGGCCAATTGAATCTAAATATTTACATTCTCGAAGTAAAAATCTAAATTATAAAATTTTAATTAAAACACTATTGGAATAATTTTAATCAATGTTTACGCACTTGATCAAAACCGCATTGCGTGTACGGTCAGTGTATAGTTAAATCGTTTCGGAAAGAAGAGAAGGAATTTCGCTGAGACAGTAGAATTACGAGACTAAAAAAATTGAATAAACAAAAAGAAAATCGGAATCAATAATATTTTCATGCACAATCCAGGGCACCTGAGCGAGTGCAAACACCTATGACAACGACAACAAAAACAAATCCATCGAATTCGAATACCTTGAAAAAAAAAAAATATTCTACAGAAAAAAAAACTCCTTGAATGGGGTTGTGTTTTGGTCACCCTATATTAAAAGACCCGCGGGATGTCTCTTAATGTGGAAGTGTTGAAGGATGAAGATGGATTTGATTTTTTTCTCAAACAGTTTTATTTCTTATTTTAATTTATTCGCTTGATTTTTGTTTTATGTATGAAAATAATATAACACTTAATTATTTTACGTTTAAAATCTTAAATTGATTTCGATATTTCAGAAATATTTAGATTAACCGTGCGTTGTCGTTCAATATTGAATTTAAAAAAAATGTATATATTAATCGCGTCGATGTTGCGCGATTATTTGCCAAGTACCTTTCCCGAATGAAAATAAAATCAAGACTGAGCTCAGAGAAAAATTTCAAACTTTCTGGCATAAAAAGCTATCCACAATAAATTCTCCATCCAAGCAAAATAATATAATTGTGGTGTGGTAAAGTGGTTTGAGTTTGATATTTCTCTTAGATTTTGGTTTGTTCAAGTTGAAAGCATTTTCTATATCGTTTCACAGTCAAAGATTGGTACGTATACACACGACAGTACACAACACATTACACTACACAAAGTAGAAAAGTTGAAAAGAAAACAAACAGAACTATAAGTGGTGTTTGTGTACTGATCTGATGCCGAAGTATCCATATTTCATAATCCATCCAATCCATCCATGTGTTTTGTATTTATTATTAAAGTATCTCTCCGACGAGGAGATGAAACGTGTTGTAGAAATTTGTATCTTTGGAATTAGAAAGCTTTAAGTTTAACAAGTCATTCATGACATGAATTCTCTTAATCGAGCTTTGTGGTTCTCTTATGAGACAAAACAGTAAAGTCGATAGAAGTGGTTTTCGATTTTAGTTAATTTGAAAAATTGAAAAATGGTATAATAAGATATTTATAGTAGTTTTATTAAATTTGCTGACCACATTCATTTATAGTCTTGCGGAATGCAGTCGTTCTATTATCTTTGTAAACGTATTCTCTTTGGATGCTTGCTCATGCAGTTTTTCTGGGGCATGATGGTTTTCAAAATATTTTAATATTCTGCTGACAAATTTGGTGGTTGACGGACGGCATGCTTGACTAGTGTGAACGCAAACTTTCAAGCGTTCATCATGGCGCGCTGGTCATGCCTGCAGTTGAGTGTGAACCCCCATATTCGTACTGTGAAAAGGGAAATTCGTTTAAATAATCGAATTCACTATGCCCTAAATAAGCGCCCTTTACACGGTCAGTCAATGAAGAAGAAATACAGGAAGAGCTGTTCTGCGAAAAGAATGTGGCACTTTTATTTTAGTGTGAATTGTTTTTTATATGCATTAGGCAGCAGCGTTGCGAGGTAAGTGGTAACTTGCCTACTTCTACTGCTTTCGCTCTGGCAAAATAACATTTAGGATGCGATGTTTAAATGTATGCAAACATTAAGGTGCCTTACGCATGTACACTATTCGTGTGCACAACACCCGTTCCTTTATTTCTTCTTCATTGCGGTCGGTCATCATTCTGTATAATAGTGTTTGTAAAAATAATTCAAAAACCCTTGACTGACCATGTAGGTCGCTTTAAACAAGGAGTACTGAAGTTAAGAAGTGATGAAATCGGTTCGGTCAAGTCATTCGAATTAACTTTCCGTAGTATCATTTAGTTTATACACATAGAGGAACCAAGATGGTTTCAAACTCACCGAAGTAGATGTCACTAAATGAACATATCGAGTAATTATTATTACAATAATTCCCTGTAACCAAAAAAACTCAAACCAAACCGAACTAAATTCTTCTGCATACATTTGTCTATGTTTTTCTTTATTTTGTTTGCCCTTTGACTCAAGAATAATTGCTACAAGAATAATCAAAAAACAAGTCGATAGTAACGACATCCTACGAGCAAAGTTTGAAACTAACACATAATTTCTCTATGTGTATAAACTCAATGGTAGTATGCAAGAGACCGGTTCATTGGAGCCATATGTGATATGAGGTGTACGCGGTGAGTGGGTTTATAGAAAAAAACTAGACCTACGTATGTTACGATGGTTGGTATACAACAGATACACATATAGAGAAATCATGTGTAAGTTTCAAATACTGCTCGTAGGATGTCGTTGCTATCGACTTGTTTATTTTTACTTTTGTAGCAATTGTTCTT
Organism: Baccha elongata; assembly: GCA_951217065.1. Lineage (NCBI taxonomy): Eukaryota > Metazoa > Arthropoda > Insecta > Diptera > Syrphidae > Baccha > Baccha elongata. The sequence goes on along the minus strand of OX578274.1, from coordinate 19,289,914 downwards.
GAGTTAAAAGGCGAAAAAAATAAAGAAAAACAAATACAAATCTATGGAGAAGAATTTTCTTTGGTTCGGTTTGAGTGATTTTCGTTACAGGGAATGAGGGCAATAATAATTGCTCGATATGCTCATTTAGCGACATCTACTTCGGTGATTTTGAAACCATCTTGATTCCTCTATGTGTATAAATTCAATGGTACAAGCAATGGGAAATGCAGTCAACGGAACCTGAAAAGAATCGATGATTGAATGAAACGACTTAGTTCTTCCAGTGAGTTCAGGTTTATTAGCTTTAGATTTAGATGGTCTTTATACGGGGGTAGGATCAAATGATTGTTTCAAGCCAGGCCGCAAAGAGCAAATCGCAGTAACCGACTTTGGATAATTCTCGATTCTGGAAATTGGGACATTTTAACACAACATAATTGTAGATTTAAATGTCTAGCGTTATAGTAGGAAAGCAAGCGACCAATTTTGTGACATTATTTTGGCGCGTTTGAATTTTTGTCCAGTTGCTTCAGGGCCACTCATTAATGAATGACAATTATAGCTACCGGAAATAGCCGGAAATCAAAAATACTGCCCTCCAAAATGCACAAAAAATGACCCAACTGTATTAAATAGCTGTGGCACGAATTTTTTTTCAGTCAAATATGTAGTTTAAAAAGTTTAAACTAATAATGTATTATTGCCATAACATTATCGAGTCAGAAAATGGTTGCCAGGGCAACTCAAAAAATTAAATAAATTTCATTTTTTTAGTGTTTTTTGTAATGTTTTTTGAGTTGCTCTGGCAAACCTTTTCCGGCTTGATAATTTTATGGCAATTATACTTTATTATTTTAAAATTTTCAAACTACATTTTAGTGAAAACAATTTTCGTGCCAAAATTATTTACCATAGTTGGGTCATATTTTGTGTACTTTGGAGGGTTGTATCTTTGATTTCCGGTAGCCACAATTGTGGCTTCATTGATGAGTTTCCCTGAAGCAATAACTGAATAAATATTCCGGTGCGCCAAAATAATGTCCCAAAATCGGTCGCTGGTTATCGGACTATTAGTATTTAACGAAATACATAAATAAATTTTGATAAGGGGACCAAACTTGTGAAGCGTATTCAGGCAGGGAGCGAACAAATGTTGTGTAGAGGGAAATGGTTATGTATTGATCAGAGAATTAGTTGGACCATATAGAAAAAAAGCGCCGAAGGATAATTTCATCGATAAGGAAAAAAAAGTTGAGCTCTTGGTCACATAATATGCTAAGGTCGAAAAGGGCGATCAGGGAGGAAGAGGGCATACTCACAAAAAAAATTTGTTAGGATAGCATATATTCTAAAACCTTAAAAGTGCAACCTAAGAAAATTAATTTGGGAACATTTTAAAGGATTTTAACATTTTAAGCGCAACCTCAGTTTTGTATCTTTAATATTTTTTCCAATACATCACTTCGAAAAATTAACATTTTTCCTTAAAAGTTCAAATTTTTAGTCTAAGACGTCTTCGGGGGAGAATATCGGCTAAAATACCTACTCATTTATTTTCGACAAAAATAAATCCAGATGAAGTTTTTAAAACAGAATATGTTGTAAAATGAATAGCTAGCTTATTGTTGTCGCAGAAAAAATAATAAATTTAAAATTTGTATGATCAGAATTGGCAAGTCAGAAAATCTTGCATTTTCCATCCACCCCCTCAGTTAGCGGCGGTCATTCGATGCTGCAAAACTAAGTAGGTACATACAATACTGGGTCCGTACCAGACAAAAAGTAAAACTCATTGCTATATTTTTTGCGACCCTCGATTTCTAGATCAAATAATATTTTTTGCGACCCTCGATTTCTAGATCAACTAGGCTCCAAATAATCAGCCCTATCGTCGTATCCGTTCGAAGAAACCTACGATCGGACAAAAGTTTCGATCGGAGCATTTATTTTGTTCATGGTATCCGAATCGTAATAGAAATAAAGACGCCTGTCGGCGCATGGATAATTATAAAAACAAACAAAACAAATATCTATGCTTGTTATTAATTTCAAACAAAACAAATTATTCGTTTCCTTGGTCACCCAGACCAGACCAAAACTCTAATACAGCAGCAACATTTACTTTATTTGTTTATTTATTTATTTTTGATTATCATCGGACAAAATTCCGCCTTTGATTAGCGGTCGGAGGAAATCGGAACATACACAAAACTCATAATCGCCTTGCATTGCACCACGAATTTAGTGCGCGTTGCTGAGTTTTACATTTTCGACGCATACTTTAATTTTTTTTTGGAGGCATGTCCGATTAATCAATCGGAACGGTTACCATGATATCTACCAAATTCGTACATTTCGTGCAAATCGAAGACAGTTTTTCTCCGATCGGTTGCGATGATAGGGCATAATATACTGTATCCCACTTATGTTCATATTTATACTTAAATTCGAAAACAATTGATGTTCTTCATAACTTACATTTAAGCAACTTTATAAACCATCTTAATCGATTGCTTATGTAATTTACTCGATTCTCTTATGTAGAAAAATCAGTACAAACATTTTCCCGGACTCCACTCAGTTACTGGTTTAGTAGTAGTAGTAGTACTAAGTTATTTTTATTAACATTTTAAAGATCTAATTACATAAATTGGTTTAATTTTCACAAAATATTATTGGCATGCGCATTCAGCCGAAAAAAAATGTGAAACGCTTTACGATTTTGCGTGTCATCCTTGCGCAGGGGCCATGCTAATACTCTCTGTGTATCGTTTTAATTTTGGTATAATCATTGTATATAAATTTCTATAGTATTTTCATGCTGAATTATCACCTCCTGGCCATCTTAAGAAACCTGTGAATAACATATTTTTAGGTTCGTGCATTAACTAGTTGTCTATTCTGTTACCCTAACAACAGTCGTAAACATATATGATTTTTTGTTTTTTTTACGACTCTTGCCAAGGAAATATGAATTTTAGAGCCAATAAAATACTTTAAATGTTGTTAATTTGTTTTGTTGACGACTATTGTTAGGCACTTAGTAAATGTAAGAACCTCCAAATGTGCGGTTCACAAGTTTCTTTAGATGGCGCTGCTCCATGATTGTAATATTGAAATTTATATACAATGGTATAATGTTCTGCCGAAGCAAGGTACTGGTTTATGAACTTGATAACTTTGTTTATTGGGAATAAGATCACAATGAACTAATTCCCAACGGAGTTTTTTCCCAAAATTATGAACTAAATCCAACTGAAAAATTTGGTGAGAATAGTTTATTTTAGATAACGCTAGTTAAGTCATTTGGGAATTAGTTCGTTCAACCCCAATCTTAGTCGTTACATTACTTTTACTTCCTAAGATCATTTTTGGGATCTTTGCCTCTCTCAAGTTGATTTTCTTCTGATTCGGTTAAATTTTTTGCTGTCACCCAGGGTTAGCCCAAGTTCTGTTACACGGTGTCCGATGTAAATCTCAAGCGCACATTGCTTTCGCTCTTATTTATCCGAAAAAAATAATAAAAAGTTTGGAGCAACTAACTATCCTTTTGATATTGAGTACTTTGACATTTCTCAGTGCGCCCTGGAACATTTGACAATTTGACATCGAACAAAGGTGACGAAAAAAGGGGAATAAAATAAAACAATCCATTTGTATTCGTTTTTTGCATTTAAATTAATTATGTTTTGTTTTATTTGTCAAAAAATTGTAAATTTGCTTCATTTTTTGTTTTGTATAATACTCATACATATAAATAAAAAAAAAAGAATGTCGGGCATTTTTCGAAGATATATTCGTATTTATATTTTATAATATTTATATATTAATTAATATGCTTTTTGTATTAACTTTTTATTTTAATTTTTCCCTTAAATACTTGTGTATAGTAACATTTAGAAAGCATTTTTCTGAAGTATTTTTTTTTTGTTTATTATTATATTATTTATATTTATAAAAAAGGTTTTCACTTTATTTTATTATACTTATTATTTCGTAGTCATTTTTTGTTTATTTAGTAAAAATGTATTTAATGTATTTGTGTTTTATTTTCTTATATTTATTTTGCCAGCACATATAGATTTAATTATTAGCAACATAGTGGCAAAAAAATGCGTGTCTTTCAGAAAAACAGATTTTTTTAACACAAATAATATAATAATAATTCACATTGAAGAGAGGATTAATTAATAAAAATACATATTTGAAATAATGCAAAATAAAATTGTACAAAAATAATAAAACAGAAAAACATTTATATATATATATAAATACATGTACGATGATTTTTTTTTCTCTACACTAGTATTAAATTTTTATATATATATATATTTATATATTATATTAATATTAATGGATATAAATTACTAATTTTTGACACTACCGATGTCTTTTGAATTTAAAAATTTAATTATATATTTTATTTTATAATACGATCTTGTATTTTAATATTATTAAACTTAAGTATGTAGTAGTTTATATTTGATTTAGTTTAATTAATAATATTTTTATTTTTTTGTTTACAGTTATATTCGTATTCCTTACAGTTGATTTGATTTTTTTTGTTTCTTTTATATTTAAATTAATAACATACATATTTATTTATTTTAATTTTATTTATTATTATTTTTGTTTTATATATTTTATAGCGAATTAATATAATTTCAGTTCATTGTTTTCGTGTTTTTACTGTTTTTTTTTTTGTAATTTAATAATATGTATAACTTAAATTTTAAATTTATGTAAAAAACTTTTAATTTTAGGTTTCTTTAGTGTATTTGTGTGTGTTGTGTTTTTTTTATGTTCTTTTTCACCACTGAGCATTGCTCTTACCTTCGATTAAATTCCGATTTTATAGCTGAAACCCAAAGAAGAACTTTTAAAAACTTTTTGAAAAAAAAAAAGAAATAAAAATACAAACCATCTATAATTTCTTGTTTTGCTTTTTGGATTTCTAATCGCATTTCTCGAACAATTTCAGCTTTTAAACTATCTAAATCGGCTGACAACGCAAGGGACAGTCCTTCACCATTAACTTGCTGTAAGATTTAATAAAAATTAAAACATATAATTGGTAATTTAGTTTAGATCGAAAAGAAAAACTAAGAAAATCTGTTTTTGAAGAAATATGTAAGTAACTTTTGATCTTACTTTTTCATAATAGAATTCCACTTTCTATTGGTATTGTTAAAAGAAGTAAGCTTTTTTTTATTATAAGAAGTAAGGTCTTTGAGATTAGTTCATAATTTTTGTTGTTTGAAAGTTGTGTTTTTTTTTACCAAATTTTACTTTAAAGGAGATAGTTAAGTTATAACAAAATAAAAGTACCATAAAGAAAAGTATTGTCAATATATTCTGTTTCTCTGAATGCATTCAATAACCTGGGGTGGAATTGCGTAAGATGATAGTTGATTGTCACATTTTGTATCACCACTTGTGATCAAATTGATTTTTCCTTCTCAATTCAACTTCGTTCAATTTGTCAGTGACATTTGTGAAAAACATTGTTGCCGTAGTCATATTTTCAAGTAAGTTCATTGAAAAATTTAATTTTTTAGTGAATAAATGCAATAAATCTAATTTAACCATTTATTTTCGATTGTTGTATACTCATATGGTAAAAGAAATATCGTTTTTGTTGATTTGGTGACAAAAATTGAAAAAAAGTTGAAAATTTTATAATGTTTTGTATGCGGGTGGTAACTCTAGTCACATTGCAACATAAATAAAAATGAAACGTCAATTTCATGAGAAGGTGACTATCACAATATTTTTGTGATTGATTTTTAGCTACCACTGTGATGATAACCTTACGCAGACAGAAAGTGTAGATTTTGACTGTCACTTATCACAAATCACCTTAGCCGATTCCACCCCTGATTTAAGTTTCGTTAATCAGTTATGATCTCAATAACTAATCAAAAAACATACTTGATTAAAGATGTTTAATACTAGTTAATATGACATGTAGGAGAGAAAGTATGTTCAAAAAACATAAGAAAGATTTTGAAAACAACAAAAGAAATTTTTAGTGAAAAGCGGGCTTATTATATCCACTTTGATCAAAAATTGGGTTTGATTTCGGAGATTCTAGAGGCTAAGGCTGCGGTTACGGCTGAAGCTAGTAAGAGAGTGCGCTAGTCCGAGCTAGTACGCTAGTAAATCTAATGTATGGAAGATCAACAACGCGGTTGGTAAGAGTGTGCGCTAGTCCGCGCTAGTAAGCTATCAGTTCAAAACTAATTTGATTTTTAAGCTTACTAGCGCAAACAGTGCATTTAATTTTGTCGTGATGGACATCAATTTATTAATTAGTGAAGTGAAAAAAGGGAACGTTTGTAGGACATTTATTTTAAGTGATGGATTCTATTTCATTCAAAATGTAGTAAAAATTTTTGTAGTCTCTCGAAAGTATTAAAAAAACTTTTTGTTCTTTCTCAAAACATCATAAAAGTGGTGGAACTCGACAGCACAAATACGATGTGGTGCTCCCTTTTTTTAGATAACATTTCTCTCTTAAAAAAACTGTTTTTGCTGGGAAATTGTAATTCTTTTTTAGAAAGTGAAATTTGTTTAGTATACAAAGAAAAGAACCAAATATTAGTTCGCCGCGGGGTGCTCTCGGAAAAAGTCTAAATGCAACTGAACTGAATGCGGTGTTCTTGCAATTATTAATAACAGAAGTGCCAACGCCTGCCTCTCTCTATCTTCGCGATTTAAATACAATTTTATAAAGTTTATATAATAATCCGTTCTCAAAACGGATACAAACTAGCGTGAGCACAACTAGCTTGAACAATCGTCCACTATTTTCTAACTAGCGCACTAGCTCGAACTAGCGCAGACTAACTAACCGCAGCCTAAAGCATTATAGTCGATTCGATCTACATGAATAGGTACACTTACTGAATTGTTCGCACTTTGTTCGGAGCTAGCATTCCCTGATAAGAATAAATACTTTATGCAAATATCCTCATTTTACACTCATTCAAGCGACTTAAGTTTGAATCTTGAATACTGACAACAATAATTGCACACAAATATTTTGCACTCGGTCAATTTAGGTGGCCACATATAATCCAGCCATCAAGCCAATACATTTTTTTTTTTTTTTTTGAACATTCATTTTTGTCTCTGGCACTATGGATTTTCGACTTACTAAAAATCCAACCCTGCCTGCCGAGCTATTTGAAGCAGGAATCACACATAATCTCAAAAAAAAATTTCCATTGCACGAAATCTCCAAACTAGGGCGAAACGCAATGCTTTTGGAGTAAAGGCCACAAAACCTTTAAAATTGCATTTCATTCATAAATACTCCACTAAATAAATTTTAATTCGACTATTTTTAGTCTTTTTATTGTTTTTATTTGTTCATTCTTATAAATCTCCAAAGTTATATGATCCTGTAGGAAAAAATCCCAATAGGGAGAGAAGCCCAATGGATAAAATCCCCAATAAAAAAAGTTTTTGGTCGAAATCTCTAAGATCTCCAAATTTCAAAGAATCCCCAACATGTTATTACTTGCGATTATATGAACTATAAGGCAAGTTATGAATTCATAAAAAAAAATTGAAATAACAATCAAACATGTGCTATCCCAGTCGTAGTCGTGCCCTTTATTTTTTGATTCTTAATGTGATGCAGTTTATAAATTACAGTCATTATTTGACACATTTTAATTCAGTATAATGTTAAAGATTTCATTCAGTCTTAGTTTTTTTCTTTCGATTAAATGTGTAAAATGGAATATTTGAAAATCGAACAAATGTTGTAAAAAAATTCTTTTAAGATGGATATACTCTTTTCATTCAAAGAACACAATTGACAATTTTAGTTGGTGTTCTGATAGAAAAAAAAAATATTTACTGTGAAAGGAATTGAAGTTGTTTAACTTGACCCAAAATTGGCATTGCAAGTAGTGAATCAGGCAATAAAATCGCGAAAAGAAAATCCCAACTTGCACTGCTTATTTTGGGATTTTCTCTTGGAGATTTCATCCTTTGTGCGGTTTTCTCTTAGGGATTTTGATTTTGCTCCATTTTCTTTTTGGGATTATATCTTTGGAGCAAACATCACCAAACCACTTGAAGTTCGTCTAAGAATTTATAGATTCATCGTTTATAACCATCTTGAGAGAATCCTACAATAACGCAGTATTTTGTATAGCGCAATGGTCAGCTTTTGAGTCAAGGAGAATTTTGATCACTAATTTCAATTTTACTGGCAATTGACCTTGTCTCTTGCCAAAAAGCACTGTTTAAACCAAATATGTCAATCTTTAGATGGAGAGGTGGCTGGCTTAAAAGTTAATGCTAATAGAACCAAAATAATAAACACAGGCCAAAATCACAATATCAAATTATTATGCAGATCGTAAAGGAGCTCACTATCAGTTTAACAATGTGGGTAGTTTTAAAACACTTAATGGCGGACCAGATCAGGATGTTAAGCCCACAAACAGATCGGTAGGTTAAGTGGAGAAGTAAAAAAGTTGTGATCCATTCGAGATCATAGCGAAAAAGGAGAAGAAAAAAAGAAGATCAGGATGTTAAAAATAGAATAAACAAGGCCATCGTACAATTGGAATTATGTCTTATGCGTCGAACTCTGTTAAAATATGACTACGCAAGGCACTAAGCTAAGGCTTCTCGAATCGAAATGTAAAATTTGTTATTCTCCAGTGAAACTAAGAAATGATTCGCGAACTTTTTGCGATTGCGGCTTTTCGATTTTAATATTTCTAATCTTAACAATCCGCATTCGTACCTTGGCTGCAACATGGTAATGGTCGGAGTAAATGTTTGCTTTTAGAAAAGTTCTGGAACTCCAGAATGTATGAGTGTCTCTCATCGATAGCAATGTGGTCAATTTGGGTGATGGTTGACCAATTCGGTAGACGCAATGTGTCACTATTGATTCTAGAACGAGGTATCGCATGCTTGCTACTTGATGATTGTACTAACCTCAAAGACAATCAGCCTTTCTTTATCGAAGGTGTTGCCGTGAAGCATAGATGCTTTTTTTTTACCAAGGAAGTAACCCCTAACAAGAACTTCCAAAAATATGGGGGATCAGAACCATGGTTTTATCCGCTCCCTGAAGATCTAAACTCCTAATGTGGTAGTAGCTTTGAAAAGTCCTGACTTTTAATTTATTAGATAATTTAGAGAAGAAATCCGAACGGATGGATACGTGTTTAACAACTGCGGTATTTGAGATGACCATTACATATGCAATAGAAGAATTTGGTGTTTAAACCTGGAGGCGAAAAAGAAATGCCTAAAGAGACATATGGCTCCGCGTGTGGGGTTCACCGGTGAGACTTGCGGCTGCATTTCAGTGTGAAGTAGCAGCACTGAAGTACTGCTATTGTAAGCTCATGCTTAACCTTACCCTGTTGCAACAGAACCAAGGCAAGGATTATAAAAATTATGTTCTTTTGCAAGTTGGAGTTTGGGTTTTGAGACCTTACATGTCATGCATGAGGTTTGAATATTTGCTGGTATCTATTGCGTTTTGGTTGAGTGAATCTGGTTGTCGACAACATAATAAAATAACCTGATATTTTATGATATAAATGTATATTACCATTATTCGGATCCGCCACCCACTAAATTTTATAGAACAATAAAGAGTACCTACTCAAAATAAATGTTCTACCCTTTGATCCTTCTTCACTTCAATAAATGGAACGTAGTGCAGTTAAGTGTTACACTACTTCGTATTGAGTAACTTAAATAAAGTATCTACTTTAAGACCCCTAAATCTAGGAACATTTTAATTTGGGTTATTAAATATGACTAACAATGTATGCATACTTTAATTCAGAGACAAAAAGTGAAAAACAAATGGCTAGAATAAAATATTTGCTTCAACAAGTGATCCTTTGTATTCATTCCATCGTAGCCGAATTCGTACGAAGATGAAGAGTTAAACTTACTTTAAGTATCGTTTCCTCGCTGGCACTGCCAAAACGTTTTCTTATTGGTCGCGGAGATTCACTGCCACTATTTGAAGAATTATTATTTCCTGAATTGGAATTTCCATTAGAATTCGACCCTCCAAGCTTATGTGGCAAAGTATTTGATTTCTCCCATGGCCGCTGTTTGGCATTCTGTGCTTCTTCTGCCGGATCAGGCTGGAATTGAATCATTAATGAAAACCTTTGAGTTTAACCTTCTTTTTTTATCAAACCTCTTTCCGTTCGGCTACAGCCCTTCGACGAGCTAATGTTTTTGCCATTTCGTCCATCATGGAAGCCATACCCTTTGAGCTACGACCAATCGTTCCATAGTTTCCACTACCACCGCTTGAAGTGCTGCTTCCACTATTCTCAGCCGGTGGGGGTGTATTCTAAAAAGAAAATGTTGTACAAGTTGTTTCTCTAATTGAATTATTTTGACTTACCTTGTTCTTTTTGAGTCGAGCTTGTTGCAACTGTGCTGCTAAGGAACCCATCAGATCGGCTGCTGGATCATCCTTTTTCTGCATTAGACCTCCCATTGGTGGAGGTGGTGGTGGAGGAGGAGCTCCTGGACCACCACCGCCACCCATCATTGGTGGTGCGGGTGGTGCACCTGGAGGTTGTGGTGGCGTTGGAATACCACCTGCAGTCGGTCCTCCATGCGAGTTTCCACCATTGAACATAGGTGGACCGCCTCCAAACGCCGGTGGCGGTGGTGGAGCAGCTGGTGCTCCTCCACCAGGTGCGGCGGCTCGATTCATCATCGGTGGTGGCATAGGAATACCATTGTGTGAGCCAGCCATGGATGGTAACATTGGTGGAGCCATTGGAATCTGACTATAAAGATTTTCGGTTACAGCAATGCTTGGCCCATTCGTTTGGCCATACTGTCCACCACTTGAAGGATCTATCATTGGAAGATGTGGTGGCTGCTGTGGTGGTTGTGGTGGCTGTGGAGGTGCCTGTTGCAGCTGCTGTGGCGGCGGTTGTTGTTGCTGTTGGCTAGCATAAACTACACTATTGGAACTCGCCGACGATGGAATGCCTTGACTTTGTGACGACGAAACATAAATGGGACCATTTTGCATGGATTGCTGTGGCTGTTGTTGTTGTTGGTTTTGTGGAGGTAGAGGGGGTAAGCCTCCTCTATCCATACCATTACCACCACCGCCGATATTCTGCTGTGAGTATTGATGATGATTTAGATTTGGATTAGAACTAGATGACACATAGATGGGTTGCTGATACTGGATGCCAAAATGGGAGGACACAAAAAAAAAAACACATAGCATGGCATTGGATTCGATTAATGAAAATAATAATAATTTATGAAAAAGCAATGAAAGACCATTGATTTTTTTTTCAAAGATCAATAGTAATAGTTAGATCAATAGTAATAATAGTAAATAGTTTTATGTAAAAGCAAGGTCATTAAAAGAAGCTCGCTATTATGTTTCCAGGCTCAAATTAAAATTTATTTTGCTAACCTGATTTTGTTGCTGGTATGAGTTGTTTATCAATTGTTGTGATGAATACACGGGATGCTGATGATGCTGTTGTGCGAGCTGTTGTGGAGCATGATACTGATTTTGTTGTTGTTGGTTTGATTGCAACTGCTGCTGTTGTTGTTGTTGTTGTGACTGTTGCTGTTGCTGTGGTGGAATACCTCCTTGTGGATTTGGTGGCGCTTGTGGTGGTTGCATCATACCAACACTAACACCACCCCCACCGCCACCTACACTACCACCACCGCCTCCGATAATACCATTTTGTTGAAGAATGCCATTGGCAGTTATTTGATTTTGACCATAAATCTGTTGTGGCATCGACATTGGAGGTGGTTGTGGGGCCGGTGGTGCACTAAGGGAATTTCTTTATATCGTTATGTTTCGATTCATATATTTGTTTGTTTGTTTGTTTGTTTTTTTTTTTTGATGATCAAAGTGAATTGAGAATTAGGATCAAAAGGATCGAGCATTGGGAAATGTGCAAAAGGATGATGATTATGATGAGAGAAAAAGAGAACAAGAACAACGAAACAAATCATTTAAATTAAAAAAGTTTAAAAATAAAAATAATAATAATTAATACATTGTGGTGTGGTTTTGTGTGTGTAAAGGAATACTTATAAAAAGAAAAGATTTTGAATTTATAAAATTTGCTTATTTACTACATTATATTGGTATAATGGTGTTGGTAATTTATATTGTGATAATGTGTAGATAAAAGTGTGTATTATTGTAAATTTTAACAATATTAATTTTATTTCGAAAGCTGTTTGGTCTTTTTAAGAAGAAAAATAATTCTTTGTATATCAGCTGATACTAACAGAGCTTTTGAGCAATAAATTTAAATACTAATTGGTTGGTCCTACCAATATATCTCACTGAGATCCGTGAAATTGAATCCAACAAATTTCAGTCTCAGTGATCCCTCGACAAATCTCAGCGCTCAGGTGAGATTTAATGTTCAACTGATGGCTCAGAGATGATGGATCAAAGACTATCAATACATGTAAATGCAACCACCGAGAGCTCTGTGTCTGATTGGGTTAAGTTATCAAAAGATGCAAAATGGAAAGCCTTTTTAATCCTGTTGAAGATCAAATCGGCAACTCTGATATTCACTTTTCGTCGCTATATGATGACATAGAAATGCACGAAGTTCAATAAGCCATTGCTTGTTCTAATGACAACAAAGACCCCGGCGTCGATGGCATACCGATTGAATTTTAAAGGAATGCTCCACTAATATTTTTAGGTTAGATTGGATAAAGGTGGCTATCACTGACACACCTATCAATAATAGTTTCTTTGTGATACCACATTAAATAGAAAGAGGCACTATTTCTTTTATTAAACCAGTTAGAGCTACAAATTAAGCCATTTATAGAAATTGAATCTCTTAGTTCGTCAGATCACTGAAGTCATTGAATAAAACTGTTCCTAGGTGTAATTTACGACTTCGGGAGAGAGCAGGACGTGAGCAGAGAAGGTGGGGTATATTTTAAACCTCCTCTCAACCTTTGGTCTTTGGTCTGGACACACCTTAAGATGCAATCTACTTACAGATTTGGACAGACATTTGGTATACTTTTGGCCAGATCTGCTTAGTCGCTAAACAGGTAGTTGGGTTTGTCCATCTTATGTTTGTTTTCTTAATGGCATAATGCCTTAGCATAAGTTTGCACGTAGCGATAGGTATAGCAATATCCACCTTGTTTTGTAAAATTCGTATTAAGGTTCCATTTCTAGAGAGTTAATCGAAACAGCACCTAGTGATTTGAGGGCTGCTTAGCAGCTTGAAGAAATGCGCATATCCGATTTAGATATCATGTTTCTTTTTGCCAATATAAGACATCTTTAATTGCTCAAATGTTCATTTGAAACACGCTTCATATGTAATCAAACAAAAATCAAGGCTTTTGAAACTGTGTAAATAACTAATTTTCTTTTTAAGGTTTTATTAAAGTCTAATTAAAAATGACAAAATGTACCTAATCGTAGCCAGAGAAAAAATTTTTGCGGTTTTTATATTGCAAATGGTTCACAGAAAGGTTCTATTTTAAGTCTTATATTGTTTTCCATATTTATGAATTACCCCTCTAATTTTCGAATGCAGTAGTCGGCCACGAAGCCAGAAAATGATGTTTAATAGAAAAAATATTTAAACAATAATGTTAAGTGTTAAACAATTAAAAATAAATGGACGAAATAAAGGACCCTAAGTTTGTGAAGCTCTTAGAATTGGGGACAAATGAGCAATCCGAAAGGCAAACTAAGATAACAAAGTCCCAGAACAGCATTACATAACTAAATTCATTGTCGAGTCCGAAAAGCCTGAAGAAATGGGCCGATACGAAGTTAAATAAAAAATAAAGAACAAAAATGAACACTGGATTATCAAACTTTCAAAATGAGGATTTCCACTAAAACCTTCTGACCTTCTTATTACTGTTCAGAAAATTATTTTGGAGGAAAAAGATTTTACCACTATGTGGTCAAAGATCTTTTGTCTTCTAATCCGCTAGATCTTGATAGTATTGTATAATACGGGATTTTCAACCGCGTGGAACTTAGTTCTTTGAAAACTTAATGTTGTCTTTTGTAGTAAAAGCAGAACCCAAATGCAACCTTTAGCGGCAATTCTATGAAGAAACTGAGTTTTTCATTCTCAGCGTTACTGATCACCTTCAATGGAATAACCACATATTTTATGTCGCCGGTATAACATTTGCTTCGCAATGTCTTTCTTTGTTTATCGGTGCCCACTTTTACAAGGAATGTTTCAAAGAAATAGCCAGCTGCATCCCCTCCTTGAAGCAATTTAGCGGTACACAATACTGTTTTTCCATATGAAAGCTCATCATTTAACACTAGATCCCATCTTCAGACTTATAATAAGTACGAGGATATATACCATGTATAGCCGCACAACACGAATGTGAAATGTGTCTGATATTCGAATTTTATGTTCGTCAAAAAACGACAAATTTAGATCACAAAAATGGGGCCGACTACTGAAGAATCATGTGGCCGACCACTGGAGTTTAGGGGACCGACTTCACCAGAATCACACATTTTTTTAAATTTTTACAAATTGTTAAATTTCTATGGCGAATCCACTAAAAAAAATTAGTTTTTCAAAATTTAAACATTCTAAATAATCTGATAAAATACATTGGATATTCAGAATTCAAATATTAATAGTTTTAAAGAACAGTCAAATGTAAAACAAAAGTTAAATGGCCGACTACTGGCTCCATCACCCTATATTAAAAGAAAATCTTCCATGAATTTTCGAATAGTCCCGAAAAATTGTCGTTAAGCCAGAACATTAAAAACTTTTTGCAATACTCCGAAAATCTTGTTGGTACAAACGCAAAACCTTTTTGTAAGAAAATCGGGAAACAAAATATGAACAAAATTAAATATTTATCTAGAGCTATCTTATCAAGAAAAGAATATAAATTTGCTATTTTCAACTTCGTGCAATAACTTGGTCGTAGTAATTAAAGCATTGCATCAACTGTTTAAATATTTGAAGAAATAACAAAAAAAAAAAAAAAACACACAAGCTCGATATAACCGACCTAGATTGAAGAAGCTTTCTTTGTTCTTTTAAACAAACTAACAAGTAACGATGATATACAAAAGGTAATAGAAGACCAAACAACTTAACACGAATCGATAAAAATAAAAACTAAAATAAAAAATTCATTCCAATTACACAGCTAATCAAATCCCTAATGAAAACTTATATCACATCTAATATGACAAACCTGCTTGTGCGGTGATGGCCCTGTGGCGTCGGTGGGCTCTGTGGTATGTTATTTTGATTTGTTTGTGAGGTTGGGGTTTGTGCCGAGGGTGTTACATTTCCCGACATATTCTGTTGCTGTTGTAATATTGCAGCATCCTCACGTGTCATCGTTCGATAACCCATATCCTCTTCGTAACCGTTACCATTTGTTGGTAGTGCTGGTGTATTTGCAGCTACACGTCCACTAAGCACCTAAATGCAACAATTAGATTTCTTTTTTTCAAAAAAAGTAAACAAAAACAAAAATATCTACCTCGAGCGAATGCATCATAACTCGAGCAAACGCTTCCGCATCCTGTTGACTGGAAAAGTTTAGACCATAAACAAATTTGGAATCCCTCCATTGATGAAATGTCGCTGTGGCTTGATTGTATTTCAATCCCTTGAGTATGGAACAATTGATGACCACTTCGTGATCCTGTAGTTTACGTCCGACCACACGAAATGTATTATTTTGTTGATGATGATAGATTTGCACTTTGCTGAGACCAGATGAAGAGCCCGATGGTACCCATTTCTTTTGGGTATCATCGTAGACCATGACTGAGGCACGAGCCCCAATAATACTTTGTTCACTAGAAAGAAAGAAAATGAAAATAATTATTACAAATTGTTAATACATTTATAAATACAGCATTTTAGTTACGTTTATCAAGTTCTAACAATAAGGTTTTGATTTAAAACTAAACGGTGGAGAATCGATATCGTAGTTTTAACGAATTTTGTTTCTAAACAAATAAAATAAGTTTGTAAACCGATCTGTATTAATGAAGTTTTTGGAAACTCAAGCTAGTAGTGAAGAAGACGCGGTTGAGCTGCGTTCTAAAGCCACCGTGGAATGGATATAGAATGAAATAAACATCACTACATCTGGTAACGGGTGATGTCTTTAGAAAAAACAAAATCACGCGAAGTAGAAGCTTCAAATTTAAATGATGAAGGAGCACACCATTCGAGGAAAGTGCGCACATCAACGAAAGGTTCTACGACCATAAAAATTCCTCGCACATGCACGCAATGCAATGAATTGTTTGCGTCCACACGTTTATTTTTGAAACGCTTGCTGCAAGCTTTTTTTCGCATGTTGTGAACGCTCCTTAAGGTTAGTTGGTCTTGTAGACATGAGATGAGTATTTTTTGAATCTTATTGCAAGTAAAGTGTGGCTGAAATGTATCATCCTTCTGCCAAATGATTTAATTTTTACACTATATTATTTTCGAAGCCAGCCCACTGGCAGTTAATTGGAAGTGTCTGGAGGAAATTACAATTGGTGGAATCACTGGTAAATAAAGTAAAAAAATGCAAAAATAACGTCGACAAGCCTTGGAACGCAATATTTTTCGAGATTGTTGAATATTTGAATGGATTCGTCAGTGATTTTGTTGCAAAGTGTATTACCGGCGTTCCTGCATCAGCGAAACGAAATGTGGCAGGAGAAGCACCGAAAAACTTTGTAGGGCTCTTTCAACGAGAATATAACAGCTGTGGCTGAAAATGTCCCGTTTAAGGTGTCAAAGTCAAGCAGATGACGTGCCACAAGTTCTTTTCATTTCCGTGAAAGAATTGAAGATGTTCCGTTAAAAATACTGTCAGACGCAACTGTCCGGCTACATTCACGCTTTGCTGAACCTCAGAGATGCAATGACGATATCGGTCGAAATTAATCATGAGCGACGAAGCTAATTTAATTTTAAATGGACTCCATGTCACTGTATATTTCCACGCAGGTTTGACCGGGAATTATTTTTTCAAAACGGTAACAGGATCTAGAGAGCAATACAGCACCATAATCATCGAGTTTTTGATGCTGAAAACTGATGAATTGGGACTGAATTGAATGTGCACTGGACACAGCTTGCGCGACAATAGACATTTTGGAGGATGTGAATGCAGATCGCATAATGTTTCTTTTTTACTGGCAAAATCACCTGACTTGACCATTCTAGAATTTTATCTTTGGTGTTTTTTGAAGTCGGTTAATGAGAACAAGCCTCTGACTCTTGAAAATTTCGAAGGAGATTATCCGACAAGACAGACCTTTTCACAAGATATATAAAAATGAATCACACACCAGATCATTGAATACAATAAGTAATAGTGGAAATGAGTCACTTCTGAAATAGCTGGAATACGAGAACTGAGTAATGTGAAACAGAGCAGGCAAAGTTTGACTTTTGATAACCAGTGCGTTGTATATATTTGACAGATAGATTTGACCACAAAACATATTCAACAAGCAACAAAAATGGGATTATGATCAGGTCATACTTTGAAGAAACCAAAGGGCAACTGATCAGAGCAGTACATAGAATGCAATTTTCAAATATATGGAGAGAAGACCAATATATACAGTCAGGCTGTGAAAGACATTGATTCAACTACTAAATTCTCTAATTTTGTTCAACAATGTCTGAACGAGCCTTAACGTTAACATGAATGATACTTTACTCTTAAGTCCCAGGACATAGTGGAATTCAGGGAAATTAACGGTTGGAAGAACTTTCCAGGAAAGAATCCGCCCTATAAAGTTGTTTTGATGAACCACAGTAAGTTGACAGCTGTGACGGACAGTCTTATGTCTCAATACTTATTAGAACCCAATCGTAGATGGTAAGGTTTGACTAGTTGTGCAATACTAAGGAAGAAGTGGCCCACAAGTGAAACAAATCGAACAAATGTAATTTTTCCTAGAGGTCGGGATAATAGGAGTACATGCGCCAACGATGGTATTTCACACTTACTGCAACAGCTGCGAAAATGAGAAGGACAAGGAAAAAGTGATCCATTATCTCCGTCACGGTCCTGCCTTGGCCAAACTAAGATTCCAATTTTTCGGAAAACATTTGCTGACTACTTTACTAACTTTCAAAAGAAAACATTTGGGAATCTGCTTGCATTCTTCAATGAGACAAAACGGTTTTAAACCAAAAAAAGGCAACTAATGATTCTTAACTATAAATACTTACTTAAAAATCCCAGCTTACTTTTTCTTTAGCTGAATAAATGAATTAACAAAACTATGTGAATTCCTATTGAAACCATGGGGCAGATTCTGTTAAAAAAAAAGATCTGAATAAGGGGCCCACGACAAAATATATAATAAGTCATTAGCACTTGGTCTCAACATGGCTTTGCGCTCCAGGAAACATCAGCGATCAGTGAAACTTAGCGTAAACTGGGTATCCTAGGTAGGCATCTTATTTAAGCGGTAATGTGTGAGGCTGGCAAACTTTGGAAAACCCAATAGAACATCTCGACTTAAAAACGAACTACTATGACACGGTACTATACGCGATATATAATAATACGTTAAATCAAAACGGCGCTCCAGAAGCGATCATTGTGTTTCTTTCTTAGGAAACCAAACTTCGAGGAAGTCACTGGAATCAAAGGCTGCTCAGTCCCAAAATATACGACAAAGGTAAAGCTTTTTAAGTGATCAAAAGAGTTTGTTGTCATTTACATTTTTATTAAATAACTGTTCCCAAATGTAAGTGAAAATAAATGAGCATCGTTTTCATTTCACAAACTCAGAAATATACATCTATGTCTTTAATGTTAGCAAATTAAAATAATAATCGTACACCTCAAACCTCACTACGACCAGTTTGTATGTAATTACTTTTAAATTTACATTGAAAAGTTACGTTACGAGATTTTTTTTTTCTCACTGTTACACAATAATCATTACTCTCGCCTGCAGTCATATTTTGTCATAGTAACAGAGGCTTAGGTACAGTATTTATGGCAAAGTCATTACCATCGTCAGTAAATGCCAAACAATAATACAGGTTTCTCAACTTGTGACTCATACTGTTATGGAAGTTTTACTTTCCTTTCAATAAGAAAAAGTGCGAGTGCCAGTGCTTGTTGCTGGTTGATGCTGCTGTTGATGCATGCACAACTGGTTATTTACTTAATCACCTGAAGCTGTCTTCTTAGATGCCACTTTTAACACACGCGCACAAGTCATACAGGCTAATGCGTTTGTATAATACATCACATTGCACATAATTATCCTTCCTCTATAAGCTTTAAGAAAAAAAAAATAAAATCTGTTAACTCTATTGTCTTTGTAATAACTCCTTATCATCCCTGGAATTAGAACGAACATTCTCTTGACGCGATGTTTTGTTTTATAATGATTTCCCAAGGCGTATTTTATTCCTTCGGCACTGCGTGCGAATGTAGAACGTACAAAAAATGATGTCCTCATTGTTTATAAAAGGAAAAAAGCGATTTATAAGAGACGAAGGTACCTACATCATACATACATACATGTTAAACAAAGATTGACAACTATGGCTGCCGGAAGTGACTGTAAGTCTCTTTGACTAAATTATTAAAGTTGTTTTTTATTTTTTTGATGACTTCAAGAATTCTCCAGCTGAGTTAAGGAAAACAAGCCTATCTTTTTTGAGTAAATTTGTTTGATTTAAATTAAAAATGCCAGTGAGTTTTTTGAAATAATTTCTGTCATTTTCGGTTGGTCGCCCAGAAGCATTCCGAAGATCAAAAGGCTTCTGAATCCGTTCGTCTGGCACTCAGAATTACAGTTCTTCTCCTGAAGAGATGAGAAGATAAAATGCTTCTGGATTCAAAACCAGAAATATTCACATTTTCACGTTTTAAAAATTCAAAACCATTTATTTGGTCATTTTTCGGTTTGCGCATTTGATACAAATTTATTAAAATTTTATTAAAAAAAAACGGCAAAAAAAATATGTTTAGAGCTAGAAAAAAATTGAGAGTCGCGTTCAACAAATTTTACGTCAGTGATCTCCGCACAATCAGGGGATTAGTATTCTCGCAGAAATTTAAATTATTGCAGATATAAAGTGATATGTTTCCAATTGAAACGTGTCGAAGTTGATAGACTTTGGCCATGCTGCGGTCATTGCTGCTCAATCGAGTAGATTTGGCATAGGTGACTTAATGATAAACAACAGATTTGACAGACCGAAGGAAAGTTTCTCATAAATAGTAAAAATTACCTTATGGGTGGTATGCGAAAGGTTTATCTCAGTCTCAAATCTCATATTTCTGAGCTAATGCCGCCAGGTTTCGTATGCAAAACAAGTTTGGTTTTTCCTACGAAAGATTCTAAAAGCTCAGAAAAATAAGAGCATTTGCTCAGGAAAATGAGCCTTAATCTCATTTCTGACATCGAATTCGACTATTTTTTGGGTACTATAAACAAAAAACAAACTACCAATTTTATTTAATACAAAGTATTAAAAAAAAACACGACTCGCATATGAACTTTTCTTAAAAACTTAAATATTTAAAATAAATTAAAATACGTCGTGCCGTATGATCGTTTTATTTCTCTGAAATTGGTGAAACAAGTAAGAGTGTGGAATATTGTTTGTACTTATGCCCCCCAAACTAAGTGTGAGCAAGCTGATACGTTTTGGCTAGGTTTTCACAACTTTCTTAAGACCATCAAAGGAAGAACTTTTGTTTTTGAGCGGAGACTACTATGAGGACTGCCATGGTGATGGTGATCAGGGTTTCGAAATCAGAAATTCTCCTGGTGAAAACATCCTTAGAATGTTGAGGATGGAAAAAAACAGCTTTCAAAGCTTGGTCAATGTTTCCTTCAAGCAAGAAAGAAGCAGAAAAGAAGTGTGCCTAACTTAAAGCAGAGAGTACGGAGAGCATTTTTCGGCAGTTGGAAGAACTTTCTGCACCGGCTGCTGATACAAAACAGACTTTTCAGGAACTGCGACATACAAATTATATAAAGGCGAAACTATCTTAAAAATTACCGCTCAAAGAAGAAGAAAGGCTCAGGATATTTGGCGACTGTACTGCGAGTGAAGTACTTTTAGTATTTAGAATTTATTTCTAAAAACACCAAAAAAATGAAAAGCGATTGAGCCAGAGGGGATACCTTCTAAGTTCTAGAAAACAAAAGAGAGACATCAGGCTTAGGGGCCGGTTATAACGATCAGACCAAACCATCAGGAAAAAGAGTTGAAACAAATGAAAACATGAATTTTTTTTCTGATGTGCGTTTATAGCGACCAGGAAAAATATGTCAGTGGGCAGGCTGTTTTCCCAATTGAAATGCACACGAAAAAAATTTCCGGGCAGAAATCTGTCAGTGAAACAAGTGAAAATTGAACTAAAAAAAATGGAATGATTTGTTTAATTTTTTTTAAATGGCAGACAGCTTATACGAAAAATGAAATTCAATCAGGAGAATAAATAAATGCATTTTTTAAAACAAATATTTTTTAAATTGAAAATATTTAGGCACAAAAAATTCTTTGAGTACTTTGTAATTGATAAGTGTAAGATTTTTGTTTTAAAACAAATAAAATCATAGATAATTATGGACTCGAAAATGTTTCCTGATTCATTTTCCTGGTCGCTATAACCGACCCCCTTAAATGGCTCACGGTTCTCATATCCAAACTTACCAGCAGTTACCTCCTTTTAATTTAAAATACCAGTGACATACGAAACGGCAATAGTTACTTGACTAGATTGATTCGGTGAGCTTGTATTGGATGGACGTCTGCGACAAATAATACGGCTATTTGATGAATGTGACCATTGTTTATTTCGAGTAAATAAAATAGAATCTAAGAACCATGCATTCCCCAAGCGATTGCTTGCTGTGTTATTTGGTTCTGAAAAATCATTTGAAACGCAACCACGATATATAATACCGGTGGTTCTAATGCCAACGAGGAGTTCCGGAAATCTACGTGCGGATGATCTTGATCATGGATATGAAAGAGAGTGTCAAAACAAATGTTACATGCACTGCAGGAATCACCGAAAATTTTTCGATAACCAAGTCTTGAGTTCATTGCTCTTTATTACAGTTCTTGATTATATACTTGAAGATAAGATGAGGGACTCGAAAATAATCAAATTATTCTGCTTATTTATTGCTGACAATGGAGCTATCCTAAATGAAGAACTTTCATCCTTGCAAAAAGAACTTATGATGTATGGGTGGACGTTTTGGAGGGGAGTTGGTATCGCATAAGAGCCAAAAAGACATTTTCTGACCTATTGGGGCCTATTTCGTACATTTATAAGGCAGGAACTGTGCTAGAAGTTTGAACTCTACTATCGTGACCGAAAAATGTCCCCTAAGCTAAAAAAAAAAATGTACACAGTAGTAGTTCATCCAGCGCTTACGATTCACAATGTTGGACAATGTACAAGAGAGTTGAGTAAATTGACGGGAACTAAGATGAAGAAGATTAGAAAGACATCAGGAGTGACAAGGCTTGATCGAATAAGATATACAAAAAGATCGGAAGGAACCTTCACGTACAAAATACACCATACCAGTGAAAGTGAATAAAATACAGCACAACATCATCTGGTACTTTCTTATACTAAGGTGAGACGCTGAGAATTCCGTCCAAAAGGTATTATCATACAACTTTTGGATACAATCGTAAAAGATAAATAGGCCTAAGAGCTCTTGGAAAAAACAAATGCACCGACAGCAGAATTCAGTTGTTCTCAGACATTGAACAATCGATAAGAAGGAAGCTTGCTGACATTTTCTGAGGTTTTCAGATGATCCCATTCTAATTCATAACATTGGCAGAAAAGAAGAAGAAAAAGAAAGTCGCTTAAAAACAAAAACAGTTTTGGTGGAATATATTGAAAATTTCATAATTTCGAAATGAAACGTGTAAAATTTATAAGTTTTAATTGGTAGGGGCTCGATATAATTGTTTCGTTTATTCGGCTTCACTTTTATCACTCTTAGGAATTCGCCGAGGAAAAACGAACTGTGAAGTAATGTAGCACTGTTCATTGTGAATAATCTAATGTGAAATATATTTCGCTATGCACAAATCACTGGTGAAAATGTTTTTTTTAGTTCCACAATTCTCTTTTATGGACACTTCACTTTGGCAAACAATTCACTATGGGACAATTCACTACGGAGCATTTCACTGTGTAATACATTTCACATGAGCGGGAATACAAAATTATGTGGAAAAAAGCTAAATTTTCACCCCAGTGAATTGAGTTATGTACAATAGTGAACTTAGGATGATAAGGCTCTTAATTTGTAACTACTTATTTCTTTGTAATTTAAATTAATTTAATTTATTAAAAAGAACACATTTTAAAGTTCTTAAAAATAGATAAATTTAAAACGAAAGAAAAATAGGTAGTACCAATTCAACCCCAGGCAATCCTTTCTCGGTCTTGCACTTCCAAAAGAAGTTGGCGGCTTAAAAATATCCGGAGCCATCATTTGCTTTTGTCTTTCATTTAAATTCGATGCATCGTTATCAAGATCTTGTGATGGCCTCTTTACCATAATCCCACCAGCATAAGATTTGCGTACAAATGAATCGTTATTTTTTCGAAGCGAAATTTTAACTGGCAATGAATACAATGCGATGAGTTCATCTTCTTTCATTCTTCTTAACGTCATCATCACCGACTGCTCATAATCGACACAAGCAGCAGCAGTTGTAGAACTATCGCTTACGGTCGTTGACCAATCATCCTTAGAAGTCGAGGCCAATGACTTAGTTGTTGGAATTGAAGTAGACATTTTGTTGTTTGCATTACTAGCATCCAATTCCGGAATAGAATAGTAAAGATGCTCATCATCAGCAGCAGCAGCAATAGTCTCCGTTGTTGTCGTCGCCACACAACTATCATGATGACTGGCTCTAGCTTTTGAATCCATTATTTTATCTGAACTCTTATTGCAATTAGTTGTTCCGATAGCATTGTTGTTCGTAATCGAGCAGGACACAGATGATGATGATGCGGACGACGACAGTGACAACGACGACGATAGCGATGAACAATCTATATCCTTGTATCCATTCGATGTGGTTGCATCTTCCTCCGAAGGAATTTCTTTGTTTCGTGATGGTTTCAATTTTTTGCCAAGCCTCTTCATTTTATGTGATTCTACTTCGTTTGGATTTTGTCCCAATAAGGGGTTTGTGTTTTTTTTTTGTTGTATATCTTTATCTATAAAAATGATGCCACTTGAAAATGAAGACCGTATCGATCGTAAAAACTGTGTTACAATGTAAACTAACTTGATTATCGTTTTCTGCACTCAAACTTGTTATCAAATGCAACAATTAAAATCAACTTCACAGATGGGAATAAAAAGGATGTCAATTTAAAAGATCGACGTATAAAACCGAACTGCGGAGATGAAATTTAATTTCGAATAAAAGTTTTCTGTTGGAAATTTTCATTTCTATAATATACTGTGACTGTGACTGAGCTGAAATGAATGTGCGTTTTTTTTTTTTTTTTTAAGTTCTTTTGTGTTTTTGTTATCGAATTTGGTCGTCAGTTGGCGGTGGACGACTATGAGTCTGGATAAAAAAGCTAGCGACTTATTATATCGTTTATGAATAAAAGATATAAATTATTGCATATATTGTGCTGTATATTAGATGCAGGCAGTAGGCATGTGTAGCGTTGACATTGGGTGGAAGTGGGGTGAAGTAGATTAATATTATTTTGTAACTGCGTCTAGGGAATTAATCATGATTATAATAATTTTCCAAAGACATTTTTTTGTATATGGAAACAATCTGCTACTGTGAACTTTTTTTTATTTTGCGCAATGAACTTTAAATGTATTTTTTTTTTTTTTTACAAATTTATACAAAATCGCTGACCTACCCAGCAAGCTGTCGTGTTGATTGATTATCGTACCGTAGTCGCTGCGATTTCATAATTTTGTTCATGTTTTTAAGTATTTTTGAGCAATAATTGTTGATGATGATTTAAGCTTTTTGAAGCATTTTCAATTTTTTGGCGAAATGTTTGGATGACAAGTATTCGTACTGCTGGCTGGTGGGCTTTGTTTTTTTAGATCTTTTGGAGTCTGTAGAACCGTGCCTTTAAAGGCCCAAAAGAAAGAATTCTGGAAAGGTAAATTCGGGCCGTCTCGTTTAAATGTGTTAATAACTATAACGAAACATTGTCAGCGAATAAATTCTCCTTCGAATTTTTCCCCCGTATGATACACTCCACGATCATAAACAACTTTCGAAAAAAGGAAAAAATCTAAGGAACGAAATAGACATTGCTTATATACAGTCATTGGCATAATAATTTGCACAAGTGCAATTATACAGGAAAACGGGAAATTAACCGTGCATTTTGTGCTCTCAGTGGAATTTTTGATTAAATCATATAGAGGGATTCCTCCTGAGCATACTAAAATATTTTTTGGAATTAAGAATCGTATATTGAGGCCGCCATTTAGAAAGTAGTCTTGAAAGTCTTAAAGCCAATTATCTCGAATACCTTTAGTCATACAGGAAATCAGCCATTTACAAATTTGTAGAAAATTGAATTGTTTATCTTTTTTAAGCAAACTTTTTAAATGTATCTTTAATATTTAAAAAGTTATATACAAATGAAAATCTTAATTTACAGGTTATGTTTTTGGAGTCGAAAATTGTATCTGTTATTAATGTAACATACAAAAACGTTTAATACAGATTTATAGACAATTTTACAAAGCAAACATTTTTGCTTTTACTTTCTGTAAGTCAATATTTAAGTGAATTTCACTGGGAGCACAAAATATACGGTTGAATTCTCGTTTTAATGTATAATTGCACTTGTGCAAATCATTTTGTCACTTTTTTTATGTGGAAATAATTTTGCCTTTTTCTTTCATATTGAATTTTAATCATTCATAAATAAATATGTAAAATGTAACTATGTAACTTATTACTACGATTAAACGAGTATAGGTATTTCGTGATTGTTTCGGGGTAGAAGACATCTCTCAGATGTTTGTTTAACAATACGTGATGTCTGCTTATACATTTTCTTCTGTTGCATTTCATCATTTGCATTATATGAACCTTCATCACTGTTTCGCACAAATTTTGTTTCGCATTTTTCACTGAGTTGTTTCATTGTTTTGCCTTTCGATCTTTTTCATGTTAGTAAATTTCGCGCGTATTAAAATTATAATATTCTGCAAGAATGATCTTCTGATGACCTTGAGGGTAAATCAGGACCAACTTTGGAACTGTGATGTAATGGAATCTTGCACGATCTTGACACTTTTGCATACATCAGAACATTGGAGAGAATCTCTGTCAGTTGGTCTCAGACATGGGAGTCTTCCCAGCGTTCTCTAATGTCCACTTAGCAAATTGCTAACATCTTCGGAATGCAATAAAGAAGAAAAATGAAACCTTTGTAGATACTGTGCCTTTCGTATGTTCGACCACATACAAAATTAATTAGGACTCCAATTATGAAACGAAAAATAACAGAAGGAAACAAATTTTAAGACGCCCAAATTTATCTCCTTGCCCATGATTTTGCAATTGACATATCAAAATAGCTTGAATCTCTTCCAAACTATACCTTATGTTGACGGCTACAAGAATGTGCTTTGATGATGTTAATTGGTTATTTATTTAACTGTTAACATTTGACATACTTATTGGTTAGTTCTTCAATCTTCAAAGCTTACTTTATTTACTTTTAAATATTGTTAAAGTAACCCCAATTCAGTTTAAAAGAAAAAAAAATTGACCCCTTAAAAAATCCGCAACCGTTCGAGCCCCCTACTGCGCACTCATCCACTTCAAAATGATAAAAGATAAAAATGATGATAAATGAAAGCAATCACTGGAGCGTACAATTATAATTGCTAACTACATCCAACATACTCCTCCGGAGGACAGTTCAAAATTTATGAAAAAGCATCCAATAGCTGTATTTATACTTTATCTAGTGTTTTTTTTCTTTTATTTGATTTGTTAGCAAGGTACCTATTTTCGATTGAATTGAATTGAAAAGCTCTTCAATTTCAAATTAATTGAAAAGGGGTTCGATGAATTCTATCCTATATTTATCCTGTTAAGGATAGGTAGTGGAGCTATTAATAGTTGAATAGTATGGCGAACACAGACATGTATACGCAATGGTAGAAATGTAATTTGAAAGCATACTGTTGTTAATGGCCGAAGTATGTTGAGAGCCTTTTGATTTTGGACTAACGAAAGCGAAACCTATTGCGAAGTGCTAATTGATTGATTTATAATAAAAGTTTTTGTTTCAAAAACACTGAGTATTCATTCATTCCAAACATAAATAGTTTTTATTTGTTGTTCTTAAAATGTTCTTATCTACTGCTGTTTTTTTTTTTAAACTTTAAAATGTTCTGCCAGTAAGATATGCAAAAAAAAAACAATTCAATCAAAGTTTTAAAATCAATCAAAATTGAAATTGTATTGCAACTTTATTGACAAATTAATTGTCGACATCTTAAATTACATTTGAAATGAAAGCGTTCACTCAAAAGAGTGTGTTCAATAAATAAGCAAGGACATTTATAAGAGACTAATATTTTTAATCATGAAGATTTAGGAAATAGATTTTTATGGTAAATCTAGTAATTTAAAAAGGATATTACGGATAAATCTGTTGAAATCACGATTAAGTACTTGGTGGAAACATAATATAATAATCAAATTTAGACAGGTTAAATAAAAATCTTAACAGAAAAAATGTTCAAAGGTAGTTACACAAACAGATTTTTTCAAAATCCACCTCTGACTACCAACTCCAACTCTCACCTCCCCGTGGTGAACATCGGATGTCTAGTACCTCTACCTGAGGTCTGGGTAACCAGACTTCGGGTTAGGGACAGCTAAAGCAAGAGGAGAGAAGGATTGCTTCCATTTTATATATAATCTAATCATAACTTAGACAAGTTTGTGAGTTAACTATGAGTAAACTCGGGCTGTCAATCGAACTGAAAAACTTATTTTCAGAGTTAAGTGGAGGTTAACTTTAACCCTGGGATGTTCTCTTACTGAAAAACTGGGCCTTAGTGAACATCTTACACGCACTACAACGACGCAATCGCAGGAGGAGCCGTATAAGGAGCGGTTTATATGGATCCTCATGCTTTGAGCTATCTAATAGTAATGTTCTCCAGGATGGGGGTTGTGCGTCGGGACACTTTTCTACCACGGAAAAAAATGCGGTTCTGATACACCAAAAAGCCTAGGACACGGATGATCTACAAGAACAAGAACAACGAATTCAGGATCTGTACGTTGAATGTTGTCACTCTTTGTACAGACCACGTGCAGCCAAACAATAAGTGGAGACCCTGAATAGGCTAAGGTCTGATGTTACAAGTATCCAGGAATGATGATGGATGACATCGTGTGACATCTATATACACAAAGGGACTTTGCGGAGCAGTGATCAAAAAATCATTAACCAAATTGATCACATCACGATAGACGCCTGACTTGCTTCGAGTATCTTGGATGTTCGAGCATTTCATGGAATCGGCCTACTACTTCGTAGTATCTTGATTATACGTAAGCGGATATCCATGGCGCCACTAAGCCGAGCGAATGATGATATCGCGAAGCTTAGATCGCAAGAACTTTTGTTGACCACGTTTCTACCAATCTCAACAAGTCCGCCACTATCAGCAAGTATAGAGGACTAGTGAAGACATATTCAAGAAGCCATTAGAAATGGCCCCACTGGTGTACTGGGTTTCACTTGCCGACCACAAAAACGAGGCCTACCAGGCAATACTGCAGACTAGAAGAGCTAATGAGAGAGCAGCCCGGGATCTCTACGGGCAAATAAAGTGTCCATCCAACCCACCTTAATGAACTGCGGTAAACGAATTAAATCGTGCCTATACTATAATCTGATTGGACCCTATTGTGATTTTAAGCCAGGTAAGTCAAACGTCGCATCGCGGCCGATCAAATGTACAGACTCCGACAAATGTTGATATTATCGCGCATAACAGTGTGGACGGAGACAAGGTTTAGAGATCCATGTCTAATTATCTAGTATCCGTAATTGTTATATACGCACAATATCAAGGTAAAACAAATTTATCATCACCTTGGATGTTTGCAAAAGTTTTGATAAGAACTGAAGCAAGAAACGCTTTTCTTCATCATTTTTGTAACAAAAAAGAAAACAGAACAAAAAACAGGAAAAACATTTCCTTATCATGTTATAATGTTTTAATTTGATTGGCAACGCTTCGAATTGACAAAGAAAAAAAACACCGAAACTACAACACCACAATAATAATGATTGAAGGTGTGACATGAATTTCAAGGTCTTCAATGATACACTCGTTATAAGTTAATGAATGGTTTGTGCTACTGTCCAGAGGGAAAATATGTCTTCTTTCCTTCGCGTGCGTCTAAAAATGTATCTCGATTTAATGGGAATCAACTAAAAGTTCATGAAACACAACTCAATTAGAGTGTGGAATTTAATTATTGCTTGTGAAAACCATCTCACGTATTATAGTCGTCTATTCTCGTATCGGCTGTAAGGTTAATTGATTTTTGATAAAGTTCTACAAAAATACATGTTTAGGGGGATGGTTGGAGCAGCGGTTGTTTGTAAAGTGCTCGGTTCCTGATGTTCATTTATTTATCATTCGTCGCTGTGATAATCTATTTTTAGAGCAGAAAGTTTATGCAAGAACATGGAAAATTGATTTATGATAATATCAAAGGGTCTATATTAATATACTTGCATAATATGTATTACGAAGATGGAACGATAAAGTTTGTGTGTAATTTAAACAAGCGTCTTTTCAACTTTTATGTTAATCGATCAAAAAATATGTATGAAGATTTGTTTATATTCTCAAAATTATTTAGTCTGTTAATTTGATTTTGCACCACGGCCTTTAATTTAAACGACTGCCATTAAAAACGAAACAGACTCCCAGAACTGCATTGAAATTTTTTGTGTAATCTTCATTGAACTTACGTAGATGCCACAATAACCGATATGCTTCCCAGCTGAGACTGATCTGATCAATTGCCATTCGCCACTATTGGCAGTTTGCCATCAACAAACAAAACAACTTTCATGCTCATCTGGGTAACCTGGTAACCAGGACAATGTGAATCAGAGTTGCCATTATCCAGTTAAAGGAAATGCTTATAACTTTTTATTTAGTTTTTGATATGGCGCTTTCAGAATCTTTTAGAGCTTTATATCTTCTACTTTAAACAAGGAGGTCATGTCGCTTGATGTTTTTCTGTTTTAATGATTTCGTTTGTTGTAAAGGTATGAAAAAGCTATTGAAATTCAGTTATACGATTTGTTGGCTTTTTTCTTTAAGGAATAATTATGCACCTACTATTTATGCGAGGAAATAAGACAGACGCTGTTAAAAAAACAGCTTATGTTTTTCTGTTTTAAAACAGGAATCTTAATAAACAGTCGGTAACCATATCAATATTTATGAGAGATTTGCGGCAATTTGTAATACTCCCTACGACACGACAATCCTGTAAGAGCTTTAAAATCGAGATAGCTTATTGCAATCCATAATTTTCAGAATGGAAAATCTTCTCTTGTCTGTGGTGCCAAGCCAATACCAAATCAACAGAGCATAGATAATTTCAAAACGAACGAATTTTCATGTTAGGTTGTCGATCATAAATGTTCTAAATGTTCGTTGCTAAAATATGTCTTTTATTTCTTGGACGAAGTGAAAAAGGATTTTATAATCATTTTTCACATTTAAATAACGATGATTAAATGCAAAATAATTAAAATCAACAACATAGCATTTAAGTAGAATAAGGGTATTCACGATCACACCTTCACTATCAATTAGTTAAATCAGTCATTTATGTTTTTTTTTTTTATTTATACTGTTTTTGAATAACTATTTTATACTAAGGGCTTGTTTCACAGTCTCTGAGTAAGTTTCAAGTAAAATACTTATACTTGATAAACTCATTGTTTGCTATTTATTTTTTTGCTCTTTTTCTGTCAAAACAAAATTCTGAATAGCTAACTTACACAGGGATTGTAAAACAAGTATTAAATAAAAAAAATATTATTTTGAGTTATTTAAATCTTTATTTTGACCTTTACAATTTTTTCTGTTAAGTGGAAAAGGTGATGACATTTGTGCCGTTTTATTGCATTTTTAATGACTTTCCGCAAGATTTCCGGTGATATTTGTTCGCATTTCTGTCGTATTTATTTTTTCCTGCGATTCCCTGAGGCTTGTTGGCATAAACCAGCAACTTCAAATAGCCCCAAAGAAAGAGCTCTGGGATGGGTAAAACAGAAAAGTATTATAGCGCTCCATTGCTTGTCTGTTTGTATTCTGCACCTTTCTAGATAACAAATGTCAAATATGATTCAAACACGACGCCATTTTCAAAACTTATAACATCTTCCGATAGGGTGATTCATTTGGTGCCACCTTACATTCTATCAAGAATACCTCTATTTATTTTGACGAAGCAATAGTTTTGGCATTTCATTACGTTATAATTTTCAGAGTTATATTTCGACTTTAAATAAATTAAGATTGATACAAGTTATATTATTTCATTCATAATTTAAATGAACTAAATGACGGAATGGGATCGATATTTAGATGTAGTTTAGAAATTTAAATTAATAGAAATGCATTTTCATTTACATATTTATTATTTTTTTACTTTGTTTACTAGTATCAATGAAAAATTGATTACATATGTATATAAGAATTTAAAAAACGTTGCTACAATTAGACTTTATTATTAAAGCAAACTTAACTAAATGATCTAGATATGTCTTAGGAAATTCTAATAAATGCAGCTTTTAATACTTAGGTATTTATAATAAATATTTTAAAAATAAATGCAAATGTTGAATTTTAAATGACAAAAATCAAATGTGATAAGGAATGATATAAACAAATGAAAATGAGTCAACGTATAAATGCGGACAAGTATTATAAAAATACTCTACTTATTGAACACTCCCCAACAGTGCTGGTCTTCAAAAAAATGTTGGGATATAAAAATAATTAAACTGTTTGCGACGAAAGTTTAATGATGAAAACAATGGCCCTTATTGCGAGTGTCGTTTAACTTTCGGTGCGATAAAAGTCGAAAGCATCGATAAATTTTCGGTTTGGTATTGTGTAACTTGATCGACAGAGATTTGTATCTATTACTGTGAATAACGAAAACGCTTATTGTGAATAAACCTTATATTTTGGCATTTGGGGTAGTGCCAGTGATAGTACATGTAGGAAAAAAATACTTTTTAGTCTTAAATTGAGTCAAGAAGTATTTCCAATTAATAGATAAATTAAAACAGAAAACTTTAGAAATCTTGGAAATGTGACGGGAATCATCTAAAAACTGTGTAACACTGGCTGAATTTTCTTATGATGCAATTATAACGCAGTCCTATCCATGCAATAAATAAGCGTTGAGTATCTATACTACACTAACTATCAGCAACAAGGCACCTTGTTTGCTGTGTGTCTGTGAAATGACACGAAGGTTTTCCTTTGTTCTCTTGTAATATTTTATCGTTGGGAATTTTGTTGGGACATTTCTTACAAACGTATGGTTTTTTTTTGTTTTGCAGTTTTATCACTATCATATTTTTCAATCATTCCTATATTTTGGCATTTGACATATAGCAAACAAATTTTCATCAGTCGAAGGAATAGTTTTTTCTTACAAAAAATAAATGTTTTAATACTTGTTTTCTTCAAAAAAAAAAATTATTTCATGTTATTTGTTATTAATTTACATCTTTTCTTTGTTTGAAATAGTTATAGGAGTAATACTATCATGTTAGGTTAATAAAGATTATCTTGATGTGTGATCGTTAACCCAACCCAAATGTTGTATTTTATTTTCCTTTATTTATTATTATATTCCTCTGTGTTAAAACAATTGTTATTTTAGAAATTTGTTTTGACCAATTTAGATTATAATTGTGGATTTTGGATGAAATCTTATTCTTCATTCGGCTTATTTGGTCATTAGTAGTGACAATGAAACAAAGTTTACATTGATTTTCCCAACGTTTCGACAGAGATTTCTGTCCTCTTCAGGGGATTTTAAAACAGATTGAAAAAAATAATAAAATAAACAATCAAACATTTAAAAAAAAACAAAATTATTTAAAATTTAAATAATTAAATAAAAAAAAAAAAAAAAAAAAAAAAAAAAAAAAAAAAAAAACAATTGATTTAAATGAAAAAACAAACAATTTTTATATAAAGCACTTCGACTGACGAAGTATTTAAATCAATTGTTTTTTTTTTTTTTATTTAATTATTTAAATTTTAAATAATTTGTTTTTTTTTAAATGTTTGATTGTTTATTTTATTATTTTTTCATCTGTTTTAAAATCCCCTGAAGAGGACAGAAATCTCTGTCGAAACGTTGGGAAAATCAATGTAAACCAAATAAGCCGAAGGAAGAATAAGATTTCATCCAAAATCCACAATTGTTATTTTAGAAACAATAAAACAATATTTAAAAGGAAATCAACATACAGTTGGTGAGAAAATTAAACTCGTTGTAAGCAGTCGATCAGAAAAATGTGAACGACAAAGATCGATAGCTTATACGAAATTTTTCGTTCACAATTGAGATTCGCAATACCAAATTAAATTTTCGATGTTCGACTATCGACAAAAGTCGTTTATCGATACAAAAACGACACTCGCAATAAGGCCCAATAACTTTAATGACCTACAAACTCAACCAAAATTTAGTGTGCCTTGCAAGTGGACGTGGACCTAACATTTTCGGCCGAATTCGAACGGATAAAATGTGATGCACTTTAGACAAATACATAATACTCATTTTATAAATGACATGAAAGACATGGCTTGTCCACAAACCCATGGCGTGAGAATATGAAAAAATACTCCAATCGCATATAATGAGTTTCAGCATTATAAATTAGAATGTTTGAATGTTTGTTTCAATTCATCTTTAAGAACAACTTTCATTTAATCTCAGAACATCTTATTACACTCCATATATTTTAGTTAAGTAAGCCTATAAAAAAAAAACTGTAAGCAAAAAAGTGCTCAAGAAGAATTAGTATGGTCTTTTATAATGGAGGCACTTTTTAACAGTTTTTTTCTTCTTTTATTTTTAGTGAAACAAAAGAATTCATTTTCAAGCCGTCTGCAAACTCAACTAAAGCTTTTATTCTATCTCCACCAAAATATATGTTTGTGGGCCAGATTCATATTCTATTATTGTCCATTTTCTTTTGTACTTACAACAGTGAGTACCACGCAACAACGGCTATCAGCTGTGTGGGTTTATTGGTCGTATGTATGTATATTTAAAGAAAAATGTAAATAGAAATTATACTCATTTATTTTAATAAACATTAAGTTTACTACGTTTTGAGTATGGGAATAAGACTGGAAGGACTTAACCAGCTGGATACAAATATATTTGTTCATAATGGTGGCCTCAGGCAAAGCGCTTTCTCTAAGAAATTATTTCAAAACTCAAGTAAATGTGGAAGTTTTTTAACCTTTTTTGAGAAATTTATTATTTATAAATTTAAATGATTCCGAACGAAAACGCTTTTAAAACAATGCAATTTAATGTGACACCTATGTACACATATAAAGTTTTAATTTTAGTTTATTTAAAAGCAAAAGCACTTTGACAGAATCAAACGAAGAATTAATTTAAAATGCATTAGGTAAGCACACATCCTTTTTGCCTAACCCAACACAAAACAAATTGTGGCCCCAAAACATCAACCAAACAAACAAATAAACAAACAGGTTGGATCCTCTAGAGAGCATGCATACACCACCATCAGGATATTTTAGTTTTAGTTTACATTTTTAGAATGTAATCGTTCCCTGAAGTCTTAAGGGCGTTTTTTTGCTCCTTCTACGGTTCTTCAATGGGCGTTGACTTCATTATTGTTGTGTATATTATAATGTTGGTAATGGTATACATTTTTTTCAATTTTGTTTCAGGGTGCGGTTGGATTATATTTTGTTTATGTAGTTTTAATGAAATTAAAAGCAGTTTTCTCTCCTG
The DNA here is from genome assembly GCA_951217065.1 of Baccha elongata. NCBI lineage: Eukaryota > Metazoa > Arthropoda > Insecta > Diptera > Syrphidae > Baccha > Baccha elongata. Next base: position 19,254,788 of record OX578274.1, on the reverse strand, counting down.
AAAATGAGGAGTGCTTCTTGTTATGTTTCGGTTTCGTTTTTTTTTTATTTTATTCAAAGGGAATTTGATGATGAGGTTGATGTTGAAAATGGGTCAAAATAATTAGGTCTGAGAATAGTTTTTATTTGGTTTCATAGCAAGTTGCTTATAATTGCATTGGGAAGAATGTGTTTGACGAATGCAATTGGAATCATTGGAAAATGTAAGATACTACTCAACGAAGTTGAGTAAACACTTGATTTTACAGGGTTTATACTACGAAGTATAAGTAAAGATTTCCCATATAAACGGATCACTGCCGATAAAAGCAGAACTCAAATCTAACTGCCGAATTTTTTTTTTTAACATTTTTAGATGTTGGTAGGATTGATACTTTGCATTTCGATGGGGCATGTTCGTAAAGTCGCAGTGGCTTTTATAATGTGATCTTGTTTTATGTTCAATTGCCTACAAACAAACTGAAATTTCGAAACTAATTATTTCATGTTCTTAATGAAAGTCAAAGGTTTTTCATGTTGTGAATGAAAGTCAAAGGTTTTTTAAAAATTTATATAAAACAAACTTAATTTTTGGCGTTGTGGAATAATTTTGACATTTGACGTAAATATAGGTATAATATTTCCGTCCAAAGATGTGCTTTTCTTGCACTTTTAGGTAAAGTTTCCTTAAATGCAACAAAAAAATCTAGACCAAATCTCAACACGAAAGATGCAAGTTTGGAATTTAAGAAATTTGATATACTTACCATTTTTTGGTCAGGTTTGATTTTTATAACTTTATTTTGACAGATTTCTACAAACTGAATCACACATAATAAATCTAACACACTGTAGTTTGACAGCATTGACGTATTAAGTATGGACCGCCAGTAGCCAACTTCACGCGTGTTCCAACATAACTAGGGGCGCCATCAACTACTAGCAGGGAATCTGCCTAGCAGTGATATGATTTTTTTAATTAATTATTTTCTATTGAAATATTTTGGTGGAAATTATTATCAAACTACTTTTATTTTACAAAACACATCTACTCCTTATGCCATGAGTTACTTACAGATGAATATATTATCGTTTTCATTTAAATTCTAATAGCGAAATTAGTACACGTATTTAACACTTAAAGATGATGGCGTTTTTAGGCTGTTTTTAGCTGGAACAACTTTTCTTTGATGTTTGTATGAAAATGGCGGTCCATATCTAGTACGTCAATGTTTGACAGGTTCTTAAAAATCCACTTTTGAATTTTGCGGAGTTTTCATGGAAAACTGTAACTGTAATAAAAATTCTTATAAAGATTCTTACAAATCGGGAATTTTACGAAATTGTGGTGTTCCATCAGGACTTTCTTTCGGCAAACACCAAATGACAGTTTTTTCAAGATTTTTCATTTGCTTGTCGAACACCTGTTACATTTTTGAGATTTCCAAATCACAGTTTTTTCATTTTCTTGTCAGACACCAATTGGTAAGGTTACCTGCTACATTTCTGAGATTTATGAGCTCCTGGTGTTTCATAAGGACTTTTCGTTTTTTCGCAAACATCAAATGACAGTTTTTTCATGATTTTTCATTTACCTGCTACATTTCTGAGATTTATGAGCTCCTGGTATTCCATCAGGACTTTTCGTTTTTTTCGGCAAACACCAAATGACAGTTTTTTCAAGATTTTTCATTTGCTTGTCGAACACCTGCTACATTTTTGAGATTTCCAAATCACAGTTTTTTCATTTTCTTGTCAGACACTAATTGGTAAGGTTACCTGCTACATTTCTGAGATTTATGAGCTCCTGGTGTTCCATAAGGACTTTTCGTTTTTTCGCAAACATCAAATGACAGTTTTTTCAAGATTTTTCATTTACCTGCTACATTTCTGAGATTTATGAGCTCCTGGTGTTCCATAAGGACTTTTCGTTTTTTCGGCAAACACCAAATGACAGTTTTTTCAAGATTTTTCATTTGCTTGACAAACAACAGTTCATCAGTTCGGGGATTCAGCGTACCATCAAAAAATCAAACCCTAACAACGAAATTCGGACGGTGTTTTCAACCTCGTCCGCCTTAACTCGAGAGTAGCTCGGCTCGAAGATGCTTAAACTGTTCTTCACAACCATGGCTCAAAACGAACAAGGATATTGATTCCAGTATCCCGGTTCTCCATTGTAAAACTATCTTATCGTTCTGGCAATAGATAAAGGTATAAGGGAGGGGTATCGGTACTTAACTTACATTCGCTCGTTTTATGAACATGCAGTGGCTCGGAGGGCGGATCGTTGTCAAATATTTGTTGGACTTTTGTATACTATCCCATTTATCTGAAACATTTTGATACGAACCACTAGCTTGAACCTTCTCGAGTTGTTAGGCTGAAGAAATTCCTTCGTTTCTTCATCTATTTCCACATTTTTGGAACGCATTCCGTCCTGAAATTCTGAGTTAGTTGGACATGTTCGGAGGAAGATGTCGGTGCTGGTCTGTGAAAATTGATATTTGGTGGTCAGAACTCGGTGGTGCTTTTTTGATGTTCGGTAGGCCGAGCGTACTTCGGATCCAAATTACCTCGCGAAATAATATCATTGCAGGGATCAAACGAATAATTACTCCTGCGAATTGCTTTTTCGTTGGGCTAAGAAAGCATTAAAGTTCTAAGGTTCTCTCTCAGAGAACCAATGAGACTTTAAACAAGACTTAAATGACTTAAATCTTCTCGGTTCCCCTGTATGTGCCAGAACTTTGCCAAGAATTAATTAACATTTGCTTGAAAGCTTTGAGAGGAAGATCATTCGGCAGACGTTTGGATTTAAGATCGAAAAAGAAGATTCAACCACAATCTTTTTGGTCAACAACGTTGCTAAACACTTGGAACATGTGGAAAACAACGCACCAACCAAACGATTCTTCGCTTCTACTCTTGATGGTGTACGCAGCAGAGGGAGACTCCACCTAGTATTAAGTTCACAAAGTGAATCACATATTCTTTGATGATGAAGCTGTATACTAAGTGAAGATCCAACATCCTTGCAACGAAAACTTGATTAATAGGTGGACGTTTTAGATGGTACTGCATAAGTGCAAACAAATACTTATGCATGATGAAGTGGCGTAAGAACTCTGAAACTTCTGTGAAAGAAAATTCCTCTCATAGCCAAAAGAAGGTTCTACACTTAATTTAATCCCTCAGCGCTTACAAGTTTTACATTTTCACAAGAAGGTCTGAAGATCAAAATGAAGAATCTACTTTTATAGATGATTTTACAAATTTTGAATTGTCCTTAATATTAATAAAAAATATCATATCTTCTGTCATTAGATAGGTATACGGGAGTCAAAATACTTAAAAACAATTACCAAGCTTCCTTCCTATTTACAAACAGCTAAAATATCAAAGCTTATTTAGCAATTTTTTTTTTTATTTTCTTGGAACAAAAAAATAAAAGTAATATTGCACACCCAACGAACTTATCCATTATTATCGTTCGTTATTGTCGGTATCAGTGTCGGTGTATTGAAGAAGCTTCTCAAATTTATTATTCAGTGAAACTCATTCGTTTAATGTGCCTAACATGCACTTTTTTTATGAGTTACATATATCTAGTTATGATTATGATAGTTTATGTTTATTCTTTTTTATTTTACATTCGTGTGTGTTCAAATACACAATGCCGGTATGATTAATATGCTAATTTGCCGGCCTTAATTGAGTGAATGCAGTCAACATCATACTTGCTGGCAAGTGCATTCCACGCTCGATTATTATTATAATCGCAATCATATGCGGCGATGAGAAACGATTAAGCGGACACGATGATGATGAACCACATCACCGACAGCCACTTGAATTGAGAATAGACAAACAAAAATGCCACACAATCATCACTAGACAGAGTGTAAAAACCAAATTATATATTATATTGAATAAAAAAAAGGATAGAGCTAGATATAATTCACCATAAAGCAATGCACTGAGGAATGTCATATTTTATTAGCACAGTTTAAGTGTGGAGAGCGAGTGTATCTTTTTTTATGAGATAGCATTTCGAATCAGAATTAAAATAGTTTAAACAAATGACAACCATTTATTTTACAAGATAAATTTTATAAAAGAACTAGTAAAATTTATTTTAAGTAAAAAAGATACTTACGTCATTTTATATAAAAAACAATATCAAATTTAATATGATATTCGTTGAATGTTTTTGAAGAAATGCGTTATTTGGTAAAAATTCTTTTTCCAAATATGTTTCACATTCGATTAGGAATCCATGAAGCCTGTGGGGTTAGATGGAGTGTTGAGATATTCTGAAAGATACAAAAGAAAAACTATGTAATTTTGTTTACAATGGTAAGAAATTTAATAAAATTGGTAGGTATAAGGGCACTTTTTACTGGGAACAATTATCAGATAATTGTTTAGAGTAAAAGATCAGATCGAACTAAATATTGTTAATACGTTAATTTAAAAAAAAAAATTTAAACTAACACCAGAAAGCTGCAAGTACATACATATACTTATGCACTGCCCAGTCATTGAAGTACTAGTTTGAATTTTGAATTCAGTGTGTTAAAGCAGGTTGGGGTATAGAATTCTTCAATCTTTAAAGAAGTTGACCGTGCAATATTCATAATTGAATATGGGTTATTAGAACGATGGGTTAAGAAGTTGACCGTGCGGTATTCATAATTGAATATGGGTTATTAGAACGAAGGCAGTAAAAATTTTTGGCGTTTGTAAAAAAAACATACGCAATTCAACTTCGTCCTCGGATCCGACGCTCGTCTCAAACGACCCCCTGTACCACATAGTGATATGACACCTCCTGTACTCTGTACTTGAGAGCGTAAACGGTTTTATGGGGCGAATCTTTTTTCGCACTCGTACAGTTGTAAGAGTTCTCAAGGATCTCGACATACACAAATCCGCTGGCCCATATAGTATTTCCCCCATTATTCTGAATAGGTGTGCTTCCACGCTGGCAAAACCACTGCGTAAGCATTTGTCCAGCCCGTTCCTAAAAAAGGCGAATCTTCTTCCCCCTCCAATTATCGACCGATTGCACTTACGTCTCTTCTTCCTAAGGTCATGGAAACGCTGATAAACAATCAGCTTAAGAAATATCTCGAAGAACGAAAGCTTCTTAATGACCGGCAGTACGGTTTTCGTAGCAATAGGTCCACTGGTGATCTGATGGCTTATCTAACCGAAAAATGGAACCAATCTTTACATCGTTTTGGTGAAAGTAAGATTATTGTGCTTGATAGTTCAAAAGCATTTGATAGAGTTTGGCATCAAGCTCTTTTTTCGAAAATGCATGCTTTCGGTATTGATGAATCTCTAGTTCGTTGGATTAGAAATTACCTTTCGGACCGTTCAATACAAGTAGTACTGGATGGTTTCAAGTCTGAAATCTTCAATATAAATGCTGGTGTGCCCCAAGGCTCCGTCTTGTCTCCGACTCTCTTCTTGATTTTTATTAATGATCTTTTGTCCGAAACTTCTAATGCACTAAATTGTTTCGCTGACGACAGCACCCTCAGTTTTTCATATTCGTTTCCAGATTCACAACCCAGCTCTGCGGTTGTGGAACTGGAGCGGCAGCGTATGATAAGCTCTTTAAATTCCGATCTTGACAGCATTGTTCAATGGGGAATTAACAACCGCTTGGAATTTAATGCTCCTAAAACTCAATGTTGTCTTTTGTCGTTTAAGCGTAACTTACCCCTTATGCCACTATCTATAAGTGGCACTTGTATAGAGGAAACTGAAAAGCTTTCCATTCTCGGTATGTGTGTTACCAACCACCTTCTGTGGAATGATCATATATTTGATGTCGCCAAAAACGCTGCGAAATGCTTAGGTTTCTTACGACGATGCAAAAAATTTTGTTCTCCCAATGATGTGGCTGTTGTCTATAAGGAGTATAGTCGCCCAAAACTAGAGTACAAATCTTATGTCTGGGCAGGAGCTCCTGTAACTTATTTGAATCTCCTAGATCGAATTTAGAAAAGAGCCTTAAAAATGATAGGGGACAGGATTATAACGGAAACATTTGTGTCACTTGAACACCGCCAAAATGGTTCCTGCCTCTCCTTATTTTATCGCTTTTTTTTATAAAGAGTGCTCCGCCGAAATAGCCAGTTGGGTTCCTCCCCTGAAACAATTCAACCGCAATACTCGTACTGCAAGGAATGCCCATGAGTTCACCCTTGAGCCCAACTTCAGACGAACAGTTAAGTACAGAGACTCTTTTTTTAACCGCACTACACGAATGTGGAATGCTTTACCCGGCTCTGTTTTTCCCCTCCCTTATAATCTTCAAGCATTCAAAACCAATGTGCATGCTATCTCTTTTCAACCCCTATCCAATTTTCCTAAACGCTCGTTCTGTGTTAATCATATAAAACGTATTTATAAAAAAAAAAGATAGATATAGTAATTCGTAATTAATCTTTTTTTAAATTTTCAAAGTTGACAAAAAAGACAAACAGAATCTTATTTCGTAGAAAAGGCAAATTAGGTTCGTTCATATGAATCAAAAGCAAAGTAGCTTGTTTTCTTTTTAATGATGAAAATAAAGTTATTTTAATCATTATTTTTTCTCCTTAAAATTTTTCCTCCAATTTATATGCACAAATCAAAAGTTGTACGATACCACTTGGAAAATTGTCTTTCCGTAATAAGTAGGCAAAATACCATACATTAATAGCAAAGTTTCAAAGAGAGAAACAACATTTGATGTTAATTTTATATAATTAACAAAAAAATAAAGCTCTTAAAATAGATTATTATTTTTTTTTCAACGAAAGCTCCAAGACTGCAACGAGATAATCACCCAATGTACATCAACATACAAAATTAACATTTTTCTTCCGAGCAACCATTCCGGCAACAGAAAAATGGAAACTTGTTAAAAGCACCTCAAGAAGTCAAGAAGCTCCCCAAACATGTCCTTGTATTTTTTTTTATCTCGTCAATTCCATTTGTTTCTCATTTGTGGTTAAGTGGAAAGGACTGTCCTCATCGGCTTCAACTTTGGCTTTTTTTGTTCTTGTCTTTTTATTCTTCATCTCCTTAGTTATATTTTTTTTTTGTAGTATTTTCCGTTTTTCGTTAGTACAACAAAAGGCTAGCAAAGAGCGTGTTATAGCAACAACTGAGCTAAACAGCAAAAAGAGAGGTTAATGTCTTATGATAATAGACACAGAGAGTTCGCCTTTTGTATGTACACTCATTTTTTTTTTTTACATCAGGGTTCATATCCGAATGTGCTTCAACTTCAACGCCAACATCATCATTCGAATGGCAAACAAATTATATAATAAAAAAAAACTTAGATACTTTATATTATATCTCGGGAACGATGACGATGACGACGATGTCGACAACGACTGTCGACGGATGGAATAGTTAGTGTGTTCTGGAAAAGACAGAAATCAGGTTATTGCCCCAAAACACATTCGCACCACAAACAATGCCAACAAGGATTGAAAAGTATCTGTCGGATATTGTAAGGGTTTGAAATGGGGCGCGTTGGGGTGGTGTTGGGCCAGAATAAAGAAGAAACTCACCCCAATTACGAAAAGGATTTAGTGTTACGCCAACATATGTACTGCGTCGCCTTTCTCTGATTGTTGTTGTTGTTTATTGATTTTTTATCAACATGTTGGACAGTTTAATATTTTTTTTTTTTCACTAATAGTGAAAAATTGGATTTTGGGAAACTAGAGTCATTTAAGGGCGTGTAAAATAAATCATTTGTCCTATTTGGAATGTTTTCAATTTTAAATTGATTTTCACAACATAGATTCATTTTATAAATTCATTTTCAATGAAAATCAAATTAAGAAAAATCGATATACATAGGTACATATATTTGGTATAAATTGTGCCTAAAAGCAGGCAATATCCTGTAGATGGGTTTTTTTTTTTTTACATTAATGCCTTTGAGGGTGAAAAAGAATTCGTGTTTTCAAAACAGCCGATACTGGAGAAAAGGTTAAATATTTAAGTGGGTATTCTAAAAATAGAAGATAAGATAAATGAATTGTGTTTTATGACACATTACTCTCAAGAAAAAAAATTACGGATGGTTCTTACATTTCGATTTATCTAAACTTTAGTTTGAATCTATGGAAAATACGGGTTATAAAGTAATGGAAAAAATAAAGTATGGTAATTAATATTTAATATGTTGTTATTGTCAAAAATTTAAGTATCTACTGGAGACTTCCTGTCGAGTATTATCCCATGTTTAGGTGTTTTTTTACTCATAGATAAATAAAAAGCTTTTTCATGAATAACTTAGCTTAAGCTTGTTTGAGTTGTAAAAATGTTAAAATTTTTAATCTAAAATAGAATAAATATAAATCCAAAAATTAAAAAAAAAAATTTGTATTTACATAAACTTTTTTGTGATTTCGGAAAAACTATATTCCTGGTTTTCGTTTTTAATATTATTTTCTTATTTTATGGCGAGGATAATAAGGATGGCCACAATTTTACTTATCAACATAATTTGGGTAACTCCCTTTGAAAGTTTAAAATAAGTATTTGAAATTCCTCTCCGCAGTAAGTTCAACTACCTACTTGTTTAAAAAAAAAATTGTTGCACTGTCAGCGCGGAAATAATCGCGTATACATATAGAAGTTTAAGAGAACGTTACATGGTAAAAGAGACAAACATCGAATAAAAAACTCTTGCAACGGTAAGAGTTTTAAAATAAAGTTAAATAATTGCTTTTAAACTAAAATCACAAAAAGTTTTCTTGATTCGCAGGTTGTTTTATTTTGATATTGTTTGATTGTTTTGCTCTTTGTTTAGGAAAATTTTAAATATTTAAAAATAAATTTTTCAGTTTTAATTTCATGATTTTAGCCTTTAGGGTTTTTGGGGATATTGGGTTTTTGGGCATTTGGGTTTTCGGGACTTTGGGTTTTCGGTATTCCTTCAGACTCTCGAAAAAAAACCTAACGTTTTTTTATAATTTTATTTGTCTGTTTTAAGAAAAAATTGTCTGGAGAGGAAACCGAAAGCCGTGCGATTTTTTTTATTTGTTTATGATGCAATTTATTTTCAACATGATATACTAAGAAAAACATTTATCCTGTGAGCCATTTTTTACCAAATTAAAAAAATGGCTCCTAAGCTAAAAGACTTTAAATCTTTTAGCTTAGGAGCTCGACAAATTGATCATTTTTTTTTTTGAGGACATCTCCGTATTCACCGAACCGTTTAAAATTTTGTAAAGTTTTTTTAAATATTTAAGATATACAAGCAAAAATATATTAATAAAGTATTAAATGAGAATAATGGTTATTTTTACACAAATATCTCAATATCAAGTGCGCCGTTGCATTTGTTTCAAGATTTTTTGTGTGGCTTTGTTAACCACAAATAGAAGTATAAACAAAATGCACGACTTGGTCCCACGATCTTTCTTCTTTTTTTATAATTTTTTTTTCACATTTTGGCAGTTATTACTTTCTTACCCTAATAACTAGTTTTTTACAGTACCTTCTCAAAACGTTTTTAAAGAAGACTAAATTTGCTACAACCCAATAGTTTCCGAGATAAAGTTTTTCAAAGTTAATAATATTTCCAATTTTGAAAATTTTTCGCAATATTCTGTAGAGCCCTCTACTTAAATACGGTAGTTCTGATTTTTTGCAGAATTTTTTATGACGCGTGCTGCGGCAGAAAGGCAGAGTTGAAATGCTCATTATTCTGCAGGCACTGTTTCGGGGCCTCCTGTGGCAGAAGACGATATCCCAGAAGGCTACGATCGGTCCGATTTTGAAGCATGGGGTATGTCTTGTGGCACAAGACATCGACGATACAACACCATCCCATGATGGGGATATGCGCCATCCCGATACGACGATCCAGGAAAAGTCAAACCTAAATCGGGACCTTCCAAAAGGGCCGTCAAGAATATTGCGAAAAATTACAAACTCGGTTTAATTGATAAACTTTGAAAAGCTTTATCTTGGAAACTATTGGAACAATAAAGACAGTCTACTTTACAAACGTCCTGACAAAAGCTAGGTAGGTACTTAAAGCTACGCCAATATCTGGTTTTTAAAATACTGTGATGGTTGTGTTTGATAAATGCAAATCACAGACATTTATGAGACGACAGCTTGTAAACCTTTTGAATTTGGCGTTGAATCGAAAAAAAATATTTGTTAGTTATTTGTTTATACATATAGAAAACGAAAAAGTATCTGTCAAGTGCTCCAAAAACCTATCTGAGTCTCTTAGATAGAAAAGATCTGTAAATATGATAAACGAGATAGGAATTTAATGAAAATATTTGTGTCTACTGAACACCCTCATTATAATATCGATACATTTATAGAGTGCTCAAATAAAATAGCCAGCTATCTCCTGAAACAATTCGGTCATAATATTCGTACTGCAAGAAATGTCATCAGTACCCAAGTTCGGTCGTATAGGTACTGTAAAATATAGAAATTTATTGTACCTAAGCCGCACTACACGAATGTGGAATGCTTTACTCGGCTCGAATTTTCCGTTCCATTGTGATATTCAAGCATTCAAAACCAATGTGCATCGGCACCTACTTTTAACCCTGCTCACATTTTCTTAATCGCTCGTACAATGTGCAAGCGTTTTAAGGGTATAGTCATACCTTTTTTTGTACGGGTTTTTTTATATGAAAAACGTTAGAATGGACTTTAAAAAAAATAAAAAGTTTGAACAAATATACCATTAGACTCACAGCCTGAAAAACATTACGAATTCTTTAACTAAACTTCTGAAAAACATTTTACAGAATTTTCAAACTCATCGTACAAATTAATGAATTTAAGTCTTAAGCTTATTTTACCCAACAGTATAACCAACAAAGTATTATCTCTCACAACGCCCACAAAAGAGGCTTATCCTAAATTAAGTATCTGTAAATTTCCCTTTCCTTTTTAGGAAAAAGAAAAAAAAATCGAATGAGGCCAACAACTTCTAAACTTGATGTTTCCAATGTGTTACCTCGATAAGAGGGCATAATATCTAAGCTGAGGTTTATGAATAAAATTTAAAAAAAAAATAAACACACGAACACACAACAAAACTTTACGTGTTAAATCTCTGAGCTCTTATCATTTCATGGGCAAAAGAATTGCACATATCATAATATTAAAAAAACAAAAAATAGGAGGTGGATTTTGATGCTATATGCATGCATACCTACTCTGTGTATGGTATCGCACTATCAGAGGAGATAATTCTACCTCTTCATGCTCACTGACCTATTTTTTCTCCACGCTATCTATCTCCGCATTCTGAAAACTAAAAGCGAAAACCCGAGATGATGGGTTTCCATTAGAATATGTATATTCGTGTACAATTCTTTACGCATACTCCGAGTCTCTGAGCGGAAATTTAAGATATTGTCAGCATTGCACCACGACGATTCCGGAAGGAGTTTCAAATGCTCCAATTTTGCAACGCTCCCTATTGTCTGCGATGAAAAAATTAATAAGGATTCGCCCAATGCAAAATACATTTTAAATGGTTAAAAGGGGCGACTCCCTAAAGAAACAGAGGACATTGAATATCCTCAAACGACACAAACTTAGCTTAAATTGGAATTTCCACACGTACATGTTTCGATTGTTTTCACTCGTCATCCTCGGCGATGAATCACACAGAAAAAAAGGACACACACACGTCCCCACACCAACGCATGTGCCTATATTAGCAATCCATATATACGCACTAAAGTTTGATTCACCTTTTTTTTTTGTTTTTGTTTTGAACACTTGAAGTTTCGATAAATATAAAATTTACCCCATGTAGATAGGTAGGATGTAATCCACACGTCCGTCTTTCCCGGGGTCCTTAATACTTGATGGATATTTCGTTCCTGATGTTTTCCAAATATTTTAACACCCCCGAGCGAGAGAGGGTTTTTATTTTTAACGTGCAGCAGTTTACAATGAAAATATTTCATCGGCTTAATGAGATTTGTTTTGTTCGCTAGTTCACAGGATTTAGCTTTATAGTCCTTGTCACACAGTACACCCACTCATTTCGAGGACACAACATATTTAAATTGGTATTTTTTCTCCACTGCGTTGGTTGCTGTTATTGTTTGGTTGTGTTGTACAATTTCAGGAAATTTTTAATGATTCCAAGTGTTGAACTCCAACTCCAAAATCCCTCACCCATTTGGTGAGGGTGCTTAGCATGGCACAGGAAGTAAAGAGTCACCTCGACTGTGGTGTAGTGTTTAGTTAAAGGTTGTCGTCTTTCAGTACTTGATGAATAAAAAATTGAAAATAAAATAAACAAGAAGCCGTATATATATTGATGTTAAAGCTAATTTGTCTACACAGGGATAATTAACCCCGGTTGATGTTTGCACAAGTTAATTTTATACATTTTTTTTTAAATTTAATGATTAGACTTCTATCAGTCTATTAGACATAGTTTAAAATGGCTGACACGATTGTATATTTTTCAACATAAATAAAAAACGAAAAATGTTTAAGAAGGTTTAATTGTATCCGTTAGTGAAACAGCAGTATACGTTTAAAAAATAACAAAAACAAATGTTAGAAAATGGATTTTTTCTGCTTAAAAATGTTCTTGGCTTCTTACCAAATATTAAAATAAACATTTTTTTTATTTTTTTGAAAAACAATTAAATAAGCCAGTTTTGAGAACTATTTTTAATATAACTATACATTTTATAAAAATCCGTCAACAGGTTTTTAAAACAACTTTTTACCAAAAACAGTTTTTTTTTTTGTACTTAATATTTAAATTTTTTTTAATTTTAGACTACTTTACAAACACTGCATAGAAAATTTGTAGGAGTCGATAATATATTCAATCTTTTTAAATATATTGTACGTTAAAAGCAAGATAGCTTACTGACGTACAATAATTTGAACGAAAAATACAAATTTAAATCATATCTCTTATTTAAGCGACTGGTGTCTAAAATTCTAGTGATTTTTGTTCCAACCTCCGAAATTACTCACAAAATTTGGACTGTGTTGACATGGAAAAACGACAGACATATACCCGGAATTCGGACGTTGTATCGCATTTAAACTGACGAAAATAGAGTAGAGTGCAAGTTGCATAGTATATCAAAACATAAAAGATAGAAGTGTGTTAAGCTATTGAAATACAACTAATAAAAACTACTAAAGTCAACTCTGTCAGATACGTATCATAATTTGTTTTTGGTTCTGTAAATGATTTTCGAATTTTATTCATGTATCGAAATTAAGTTTTGTTTTTTCATTATAAGATGTTGGTAGGAATGATACCAGTGTTACCACAGGGACTCATTTTAGTCAAAAGAACTCATTTTTTCGGGCTTGACTCGGGAACTCATCTTTATAAGATTTGACTCATTTTTTATATAAAAATAAACGATTGAAAAATAAACACTTTCTTTCATTTTTCACAACAAATTTTAATTTTCGAATGATTTCACAAAGTTTACCACAGAAGATTAAAGCAATTAACACTGCCTGGTGTCTTCAAAGATAGTTCATCAATGCAGAGCAGAGCTCTCAGGTTTCAGTGATAGTATACAAATTTCTCTAGTATGGGTCCCAGGCCATAGCGACATCCAAGACAATGAGGGAGCAGATGATCTTGCTAGGCAAGGATCAGCCCTTCTCGTCTCTCAGGCGGAATCAGTAGATCTTCCACTTCGTGAAGGGCAGAATATATGACCATTTCCTTTCAGAATCAACAAAGAGGTGGCAAGGTTTGGCAACCTGTAAAATAACTAGAAAGATATGGCCAACCTATGACAAAAACAGATCGAATGATTTAATAAAACGAAACAGAAAAGACACGGCCAGGGCCGTTGCAATCGTCACTGGCCATTGGCCAATAGGCGAACACGCAGCTAAACTGCGCATACCTTTCAACAGCTACTGCCGTAGTTGTAGAAATCCGCTGGAGAAGGAAACTATTGAGCATTTCCTCTGCCACTGTCCGGCTCTGGCTAGGTCTTGCCTCCAGGCATTTGGCAGCCTGTTTCTCGACAACCTAAACGTGCTGTCGAACAAAAGGATAAATGATTTTACCGCTTTTCTCAATAGCACCAGTTGGCTCTAACAAACCAAGCAATATCTATATTTCAACTTTCACCTTGGAAGTTTTTGGAACTTCCCTTTAGGACTGGCAATTCGGACTAGCACTTACTCTATCTTTGGCAATAGCATCAGAGCACTGATTAATACCTGGTAGGTATAAACTGTCTTTGAACGGACTTAGCCTCATATAGATCTAGTGTAAAGTTATTGGGCAGGCTCTCAGTCCAGATGGAACCACTATACACACAGTGTGAGCTAATTTCTTCCTTTGGGACTGCGGGCACAGACCAAAAACTGGTACTTTTAGCTTTTCAAAGCACCATTTCAACTTTCACCTTTTAAGTTTCTGGAACTTACCTTTAGGACTAGCTTTTCGGACTAGCACTTACTCTATCTTGCGGCGAAAGCATCAAAACACGGATTTACACCTGGCAGGTGTACCGCCTTTGAACGGGCCTAGCCTCATATAGATCTAGTGTAAAGTTAATTGGTCGACTCTCAGTCCAAATGGAACCACCCAGCACACAGTGTGAGCTAGGTTCTTCCCTTGTGACTGCGGGCACAGACCAAAAACTGATCCTCTTAGCTTAACAGTCACTACCACTATATCACAAAAAATTAGGTCAAACGAGTTGTGGTATCAAAACGGCGCTTTTCCGCGCTAATTGGGTTTATTCGGAACAGTTGTTCTGCGAAACCGCCATCTTACCTACCTACCTTACCACAGAAGAATTAGCTAATAGAAAATCTTCAAAACAGTTTACTTCTATTTTTCCTAAAACTGCCTTGTACCAAAAAGATTTTGCCGTCACATATGCACAGCGTCTATACGTCATGATTGCGAGATTTTTTAAAGGGACTCATTTATTTTCAAAACGACTCTTTTTTCAGCCTCTGGGACTCATTCAAAAATAAACCTGCGGTAACACTGAATGATACTTTCATGTATCTCGATGGGGTATGCGTATGCGTATGTTCGTAAAGCTGTATTAGTGTATTTATTACCTTTCAGATCTTGTGATCTGAAAACAAACATAGTGAAATTTCGACACAAATAATTTTAAGTATTTGAAATCAGGAAATGGCAATATATGCTACATTTATATTGCACTTTAAAATAAATACAAAAGTTAAACTTGCAAGTAAAATCAAAACATAATAATGATTTTACTTGCAAGTTTAACTTTTGTGTTTAATTTAAAGTGCAATATAAATGTAACATTTATTGCCATTTCCTGATGATGTCCATATTCATCGACGAAACGTCGAACAAAAATTACCTTTGTTTCATTTTTTGACCTGAAGCCCATTTAAAATTCAAATACTTGTATTACAAAAGGTCACATCACATAATATATACAAATAATTTTATGAAATCTTAAGCTATCGTTCTTTAACTATCGTTCTTTCTTCGGTGTTTCTACGTTATAAGTTCTTTGGCGAAACAACGAAGAAGCATTTACTACATTATTCTGTTATTTTATCAAGTTCACTCAAAAACGAGCTCTAAAAGGTGGCACTTTTAATAGGAAAACAAACAAAAATCAGTTTGAACTACTTGCACATATTACATTACTCGTTGCACGCCACTGAAAAACAATATTATATTAACCACTTTTCACATTTACACTCACGTTGTTCGTTGTTCGGGCAAAAAAACCGAACACCGAACGTCAAAAATTCAAAGCCGTTTAAAGGCCGACTCCCGTTGTTTCGCGTACGGCAAACAACGAACACGTGTTTCTTTTTGAGCTCCGAGTCCTCCGAGCCCTCAATTTGTGTTTCTTTTTGCGATAAGTGCTTACTCGATGCGCGCTCTATGAGCTCAGGGTAAAATGATGGAGTAGACGTACCAAGAATCAGAGCGCCGCCAACTTCATGTAGTTTTTATGTTATTTGACAGATTGCATACAGAGTTAAATCTCTGCAGTTTTAAAAGTTTGTAGGCAAAAGTGGGTGGAGCCTCCTGAGTTGATGTTCTATTTATTTATTATTCTATGTATGACAGTGAAGTGCTTAAGTTAATAAATCACAGCGCTCGGAGTCTAATTTATAGGCCGCTTAATGCTTTAATTTTAAATAATAATTCAGAAAAGTCTACTTAAAATAAAATGATGGTAAATCTTCTACTTGGTTGATTTTTGTTCAATTAATTTTCATATTTGTATATAGAATTTGTATCATTATGAATTTAATTCTTTGTTGTAATCTGTTTAGAACATAGTCGACAACCTCAGGCCCTACTCCGTGTTCGGCTCAGAGCTAAAAAAGAAAAACGCCTTATAAGAACGAGAGTCTTAATTTAGCTTAAGTAATTTTTGTTTGTTTGATGTTTTGCTCTAGTGTATGAATCTTCAATTAAAAAATTTGACAGTTACTCTTCAGATTTTTACAAAATCGATTTTGGAATTACCGGATTATTCAATACGAAATGTTATCAGAAAGTAATAAATTTGTCATTTTGTAGTTTGACAATTTGTACAGAACCAATTTTGACATTTGCGTAGCATTCAGTGCGAATTGCCATCAGCAAGTAATAAATTTGACACTTGTAGTTTATTAGATTTGTACAAATTCAATTTTGACAAATGTGGAATGTTTAGTTGGAACTGTCATCGCAAAGCGATAAATTAATTGTAGATATATGCTAATCTACTTGCTTTCATAGAATAGGGAGCACAACCGTTAAACGGTGAATCGAAAAAAATAAGAAATTACATACCTACATCAACCTTGGATTTACATATATTCACAACTGACTGGTGAGATCTTTCCCTACAGCAAATGAAAGAGGAACAAATCAATAGAAAATTTTAAACGTTCTTTCTATATTATACAGGGTGAGTCATGAGCAATGCGACAAAATGCTAGGGCGTGTAGGTTGCGTTGAGACAAGAAAAAAATCGTATGGGAGGGGGGGGTCTATTCCCCTCCGTTTAGCCGGGAGGGGCAATTTTCGAAAAAACTGACTTAAAATGGGAAAAAAATTATTTAAAATCAACGGCTTCGTTCACAATGCTGTGCGATACGTTTTTGAAAAGCCAATAACTTTTTCTTTTATTCTGTGTTTAAATAAATCTATTCTAAGAAATAGTTTTTGAAATATTAATTTTCAAAGTCAAAATTTTGAAAAAAAAAAATTGAAAAAAAAATTTCAAATTCATTTTTTTCAAAATTTTACGTAATTAAGTGCTAATTTTAATTTCAAAATTCAATGCTGTTATTAATTTTAAGTCTAAATAAGAAAACCGGATGCAAAAATTTTATGTCGTTCTCAAGAAATTAAAAAAAAACCAAAACCACCTTTTTCTAAGAAAAACATTTATTTTTATTGTAACGAAGCAATTTAAGAAGCATTAATCTTAGTTTTTTTAGTTTTTTTTATTCCTTTTATTTTTACTATGTTTTTTATTGGAAGTACTTATAAAAAATTCTCGATATGATCTCCATTGTTTAGAAGACATAGATTATATCTCCTTGTAATGGCTTCACATAAGTTTATGCTTGACAAATTTTCCTGCAATTTGACTCCAGCGACTTCAATTCGTTCCTTCAGTTGTTCCAATGATACTATTTCCACTTCGTAAACATAATTCTTCATAAATCCCCATGCATAGAAATCTAGGGGAGTTAAATCTGGTGACCTAGGCGGCCATTCCGTGGGGCCCCTTCTTCCGATCCAACGGTCACTAAAATGATCATCCAGCCAGTTTCTCACCTGTAAGCTGTAGTGTGCTGGAGCACCATCTTGTTGGTAGATTAAAGTATCTGCTATAACCAATGGAACGCTGTCTAATAAATCGGGTAAAAGGTCTCGTAGGAATTGCAGGTATGATTCTCCATTAATAATGGAGTTCAAAAACCGGGGCCCGATCACAGTGTGTCCAACAATACTAAAGCGGTGTTGTGATTTTTTTTGTTTTTTTTTTTGTGTGGATTGGCGCTACTCCAATAATGTAAATTGTGGAAGTTAGTAACCCCATACCTAGTAAACTGTGCTTCATCCGTCCAGAATATTCTTCTAAAATAGTTTTGTTCGGTTTCATTTCTAAGTAGTAATGTTCTACAAAATTCGGTTCTCAATAACTTGTCGTTTGAGGTGAGTTCCTGAACAGGCGTAAAGTGGTACGGGTGTAAATTTTCCGCCCGAAGTACTCGACATGCTCTAGATTGGGACACTCCAAGCATAGTGGATATCCTTCTTGTACTGACGGAGGGATTATTTCGGACTAAATCCAGAATTCTTTCATCTAAGATTCTTGACTCATCAGAAACTGGCCTTTCGCTTCTTCGATGCTCCAGCACTCCATGATCTCTTAGACGTCGGTGGATTCTTGGAAACGTGCTATGATGGGGACACCTCCTATCGGGATATCTTTCAGCGTACAGTCTTTCGGCTTCACGACTTCGACCATTAGCTAAACCGTAGCAGAAATGCATGTCCGTTAATTCTTCTCGGGTGTATGAGCTTGACATCGTTACGTGTTAATGAGTTAATATTCAAATTTGAAATAATTACTAAGCAAAACTGCAATGCCTTTTATTTATCTTGCGTTGCAATTTTCTTTTTTTTTTTCATTAAAAAAATGCGGTTTTATTGTCCCTACTGTCCCCATAACAGGTAGAACCCATGGGCTGCGGGCAGGCCAAGGCAAAAATATTGACAGGTCAGTTTTCAGAAGTTATCAATGAAAATAATATTAATCCAGGGTTATTCCAATACTATTTAATTTTATTACGTTCTCATAAAACTCCAATTAAAAAAAAAGTAAAAAAACTAAGATTAATGCTAAATAAATAAATAAATTGCTTCGTTACAATAAAAATAAATGTTTTTCTTAGAAAAAGGTGGTTTTGGTTTTTTTTTAATTTCTTGAGAACGACATTAAATGTTTGCATCCGGTTTTCTTATTTAGACTTAAAATTAATAACAGCATTGAATTTTGAAATAAAAATTAGCACTTAATTACGTAAAATTTTGAAAAAAATGAATTTTAAATTTTTTTTTCAATTTTTGTTTTTCAAAATTTTGACTTTGAAAATTAATATTTCAAAAACTATTTCTTAAAATAGATTTATTTAAACACAGAATGAAAGAAAAAGTTATTGGCTTTTCAAAAACGTATCGCACAGCATTGTGAATGAAGCCGTTGATTTTAAATAATTTTTTTTCCCATTTAAAGTCAGGTTTTTCGAAAATTGCCCCTCCCGGCTAAACGGAGGGGAATAGACCCCCCCTCCCATACGATTTTTTTCTTGTCTCAACGCAACCTACACGCCCTAGCATTTTGTCGCATTGCTCATGACTCACCCTGTATGTTGTCTTTGTTTTTGAATTGTCCTGGTATATATTTGCATTCAACATTTTGAAATAAATTGGAGGTGCTTTTTATTTTCAAGATCGTTTTTTTATTTTGAATGTGTGATGTGAATCTATACTAATAATCTCATTTATATTATACTCTCACATAAAATTTGTTTCTGCATTAAACAATCCCATATTCAAGGTAGATAGATAATATAAAAGTGGAATGTAAAAAAAACCTTCTGTGATGGCAATTTTCCAATCATAAGAGTTATGTGCCTGAAAAAAAGTTATTATTTTTCACGTCACATTAAATTTTATGCCATTTTTTCTTTCTATGATTTCTCTTCTAAGTACTTTAATTCTAATAAAATTTTTAGTGTCAAGAACAATAGAAATTTCATAACAACTTTTCTTTTTATATGCAATTAGATATTGTTCCGGGCATTGACACACATTTATTCAGAAAGCTTGTTCACTTTTGTTTGTAATTAAAACTTTAAAATGTCCTTTACCGTTTTGCTTAACGAATATAAACGGACAAACTTGAAATAAACAACCTTGTAAATTGAATTAAATTTTTAAACTGGGCGTTGTCAAATTGCTTTACAAAATTTAAAGATATTCATTTCAAAATGGACCTTGACTTTTTTATTGTATGGTCAGCTTTTGGCGTTACTAATAAGTTTTTATTTTTTTAATTGAAATGTTATTAATCAGCATTTACGACCGTTTAACCATAGCAAAAAAATATTATAATTACTATATCACGCAAAAGTCTGTATTTAACAAAATATAAAAAAATAAAAACAACTTGGTCTAATCATTAGGTAAATGAAACAATAGATGAAAATTACTGTGTCATGCCACATGCCATATGTACCACATGCCGTGTGTATATACAAAAAAAAAACAAAGAAATGATTCACTGATGCTATGATACACAATGGAGACTTGGAATAAAAGGTAAAACAAAACAAGGGCAAACAAAAAAAAAAAAAAACCGGCCGGTAACCGGTGTTGTATTAAAAAAAAAATACAAAAACCGGCAGTAAGCCAGTTTTACTTCGAAGCTGTGCATTTAAGGAAAATGTCAACTCAATGTGACCTCATTTGCTGCAACGCACAATGCAAATAAGTAGAGTTGCAGCTAATTACTTGGGAGCTTTTAAAATACCACTATACTGCTTATATTCATCAAATTCATAAAATACATAATAATACTTTCAAGACGTAAATGGTATAAGGAGCTTTAGTTTTATTTTGCTTAGTTTGCTTACTTTATCTTGAGCCCATAAAAAAGGGGAAAAAATTACTCAGGTGTGACAGCACAATGACAACGAGTAATCCGAGGAGATATCAAATGATTCCAACCAACCACCGCGTCCTGAAACCAAACTAAGTCAATTGTATTCTAAAGGGTGTTTCATATTAAGCTCTGTTACCACCTAACGAAATTGTGCAGTTTCAGCAAATTTTCCCAAACCACTTGCGAAATGGCACATTTTCCCATACAAATACGCAATTTTAAAATCATCTCAAAACAACCCAATTTCAATGAAATTGGGTTAAAAATACGTTTTATAACAGATTATAACTGTTATACAATGAATAAAACAAACAGAAGTAACAAAATGTGGCTATTTTTTTTATTTTATTTTCTTATCTTTTAATCTATTTTCACTGGCAAGGAGAACATGCAACGAAAATATCACTTTAACAGTTTTTGCTAACTACTACTATACTAAATTATCGTCAAATAACTAAATCCTTCATTTAACTCAAAACACCTTTTACAACATCACAATGGAAAATTCGAAACTCTAGATTAGCACATCTAAAAAATATAAATATTTGAACAGATGTTGTTTTCAGAGTTGATTCTTATGTTGGTTTTTGGTTTATCCTTGGATATATTTTTATTTTTTCTGCGAAGTATGTGCGCCTTTAAACAAAATGACGAACTTTACTAAGCTACCTGTATTAGTAAGCAATATATGCATAATGTGTTGTGTGTATGCTTGCATTGCATGTATTTTCAATGTCGATAAAAATGTAATTTGATCGCCCAGCAAAATAAGGCAGAATATAAAATCAAAATATGTATGACATTGTCTTGTTTATTTTTGATAGCAATCAATGGAAGTAAAAAAAAACATGTCCAGATAGCGTAAATAAATAAAATTGGGCCGTATTTTTTTTTATACCTACAGGATTTTAAAATATTTATCCAAATAAGAATGAGGCTCTGAGGAAGTTTTTGTTTGACATATTTATGACATTTGCTATAAGGGTTTACTAAAATCAATCTATTTTTGCTAAAATTAAGAAACACATTCATAGTCCAGTAAAATTAGGTTTAAAACTTACAAAAAATAATGTAGTCGAGATTTTATTTTATTTCAAAGAGTACCGCGCCGTTTGGAGGGTCATTACTTTGTCATTACCTATCTTGGCTAGCTTTTGATGTATAGAGAGTTTGAATATATATGTATATCAAAATGTAGGAAATTTAAAATCCAATAAAATTTTAATTTTTTTTTTTTTTTGATTTAATCAACGGAAATCGATATAATCGGTAAAAACCAATTCCATCTTCAAAATTTTGACAGCTTTTCGTCAATAACTTTGTATGGAAAAGAGCTGTCAAAAATGTTTATGAGACAAAGTAGTAGAAAATATTTTTCCTTACAATATACAAAAAACAAAATCATTCTACGACCTAGAGAACTTGAGAAAATCACACAAACGCCTTTTTCAAGATGGCAGATAACGCAGGAACTTTTTTTGTGTGAACTTTGTGGATTTAGATTCTCCAAACGGTACTCTTTTAAATAAAATAAAATCTCGACTACAGTATTTTTTGTAGATATTTGCTCATTTTTCAGCTAATTTTACTGTGCTATCAATATTTTTTGAATATCATCCGAGTGTGATGTACAAAACATGTGGAGTTCTTTGAAACGATCTTGCCTTCAGAAAGCTAAATCTTTCCTAGGAACTTTAAAACGACACTACCCTAAACGGGACAAAGAAACGTCATGGTGGTGGAGTTATCACCGGAGCAGTAATATCTGGAAAAAACGGTTTTTAAAGATTGGTTCATGTGCCCTTCTCATTTACATATATGTAGGTAAGCACGACCTGAAGTAGCCTACAGACGTTGCATGAAGAAAAAAGCAAGGAAATGTGCACAACTTCAAGCGATATATCGCGGCAACGACGTGATTTACAAACATGCTTGGTTAATTTAAACTTGAACGCATTTGCCGTAGAACGTAATAATAAAAGTTATAGAGGAAAAAGGTCGAAAATTTTGCAGTTTTTCCACACCCCTCTCTCTTTTAACACAGGGCAGGGTCCCAAAACTTGAGAAAATGTCTGTGGCGGAAATGTTACTTTCTCCCAATTCAAAAGGGGTAGAGTGACGCAAAACAGCGATAGTTATTTTTCAATCAATGATGTCACACACCATGAAGATCGTTGAACGGGTATTGGATTGCCGTTTGCGAAAAATAATAGGGCTATATCTAATGACCAGTGCGAGTTTGTTTCAATTAATTCTACCACCGGATGCAGTTCAGAGTGTAAAAATCAGTGTTCCTTGATTTTGAAAAAGCATTCGATAGACAAACACGAGATTTAGTATGCGCTTTCCTCAGACAATAAAAAAGTTTCTAAAATCTACGTTCGGATGATCGAGAAACAAAGGTTAGATACGAGTCTCTAAAAAAAATTCAATCGAAGATAGTATTCGCTTTTACAGCAAGGAAGCGTCTTAAGTCCTTTGCTTTTATTACAGATTTTGATTATCTACTTGCCTATTTACACATAATAAAATATTTTTTTATATATATACCTACATAATGTATAAACAAAAAAAAAATGATTAAAAGACATTTTTAATTACTTTAAGTTGAATGAGTTTCTTATAAAAATTCAAAACAGGTCACGCCCTTTAATTTTAACAGTCGCTATTGTCCATTACTTTTCTTGTGACAGAATAAATTGAGCAAGAGACGAAAGACTAATTTTGCTGACACTACACTACGTCTACCATCATTAAACTCACAACAAGTTTGTGGGTGTGTGTATATGAAACACCTTTAATTTACCTTCGTATAGTTCAGTGTTAATGTCATTGCTAAAGCCAGAACGCCATTAATCTATTTGCTTACGGTGACAATATTAAATGCAAAACTTTTATTACTCCCCCTCTTGTCAGTTGGCTGACGACAACAACAAAGAATATTATAAAGTCAACACTGTTAGAAACTAAAACAATAATTGAACTTGCATGAACAAAAAAAAAAAAAATACCATTACCATTAACATTCTTTGTGGATTGACCTTCAGCCAGGGTTATGTGCAACGTGCCTTAACAGAGAGTATTGATTAGATTCTATTATTTCTGAAAATATCACATATTAAAAGTCAAACCCCCTGATTTGTGCCCAGAGGACATAATAATTGTATCGCCCTCGCCCTCCCTACCAATGCATATAAAGTAGGCAAGGCATGTGCCTAACAAAACTGATTGTCCTTCCGAAAGCACAATCAAGGAAATCCATACATCGATTTTTGTTCCCTTTTTGTAAAAAAAAAAAATCTCCCTCCTTCTGGTCATACATGTATATGGTATACCCTTCGTTTATGTGCGATTGTGCAATGTTTGAAATAATTTTTGAATGGCAATAATGGAAACAATGAAAACGGGAACAAAAAAAAAAGAGAAACATATCATCAGGGAAACGGAAAGTGGACGAAGGAACACGACCATTACATTCCTCTGTTGCGGATGCTTCAATTTAGTTTCTGATGTGACTGACAGAGGTTTCCTTTTTGATTATTTTCATACCGACGCACGACGAATACGGAGCTCTTCTCATCCTTCGTTCTTTATTTGTAAGCTTATATACATACGACATTTAATAGTTCTATATATATGTACGTAAGTATGCTTACTTGTTTCTTTGAATTGTTATTTTCTAAAACGGTAGTGACCCAGATGCTTTGTCGGGGTGTGAATTTGAAAAGGTGGATATATCTTTTACTGCAAGGTGGATAGAGATATGAAGAGGGTGGGGAAAGAAAAGGTTCTTTTGAAAATTACGATTTCTGTTTTTCTTTAGATCAAACGAAATGTCGAATTTTAATTGGAGACATAACACAAGAGGAATTTGTATTTAAACATCTATCGGAATGAAAATATTTACAATAACGAGAGTATAAAATGTTAATTATAAAAAAAAATAACTTTTCCTAGATTTACTAACTTTATAGCTCTTGTTAAGAGGACCAAAAGGCTACTAGTGTGTACAGAAAGGTCCAGAATGTACCACCCTGCCGGGAGATGTTTTAACATTTGCAAATTACCGCAACTGTCAGATTAGTTTAGAAATTAATGAAGTAAACTGACTGCCCGGCAATGGAACTCTTCAGAACCAAACTATCTTGGAATTACCCTGGAATCCAAGCTTACATGTTAACTAAACACAGCACAGAGAAAAATATTAAAAAAAACATTACCTTTTTTTTTGCCAAGTTAGATACATAGTACATACTGATATGAGAAATTAAAAAAAAAAAACACAAAACAAATCAGCAGCCCCTTTTTTTTATTTGCAAATTGGTACAACTGAACTGCCTGACAGAACAAAACAAAAAATAAAATAAACACATGACAGACGTAGAAAAATTCATGTCAAATTAAAATTGGAAAATAAATAAGAAAATGCGATAAGAAGATAACAATCGAAACACTTGAATTTTATAACAAAATTCATGTTAAAATTAATGGCACATTGAAATTTTTACAGTCATAATTGACATGTTGTTTTGCAGCTACCAAAATTAACATAAAAGTCAGTGGGGTTTGATCTCACAAAAAATATGTTACGCCCAAGTGTTATAAATTCACTCGATGGTACATTCTTTTTGAATTCCATAGGAGTTACTGTTTTTAACCCTACGATTTTGATAGATTAGCTATGGAAATCAGTTGTTTAAAAATTTGAACCATGTTGAACCACGATTGTACAACTGGCCCTAAGTGCAAAGCTATAACTGATGACTGATGACAGTATGACACAAAGACACACTGAGTACTTAACAAATGTCAAAATTAAATTTGTGCGAATTTGTCCAACTGAAAAGTGAGAAAGATAAAACTCAAACAAAACTTACATTTCAGTTTAGACAAGAGATTGTTTACATGTGTTCAGGGTTGAGATTTGATCGGTAATTTCTTTTTTTATTCTTAAGGAAACCTGACAAATCGAAAAAAAGAACGTCTTTTGATGGAAATTTCACAAATGTCAAAAACTAAGTTCATTTATATACATATGTAGGTTTTCCAAAAAACTTTTGATTGTCTTTAAATAGACTTGAGGTAATTGTTTTCGAGATTTCAGTATCTTTGTGGGCAATCGGACATTAAAAAAAGAACAACCTCTGAGTTGTTCTTTCATGTATCTCTTATCGAGGTACATGAAAGTTTCATTCGTGCCAACATCTTAAAATGTAAATGTTGATCGATACTCTAATGTAAGTCGAAAATTTATCGGCAGTGAGTCTGAGTTTAAACTTCTCTTATATCGCCAACGATTCCCAGTTTTATGGGAAATTTTATTTCACTATGGATATTGGATACTCTTAAAAAAAACACACGTAGTATAAACAACAAATTTCTCTGATCGAAGCAAAACAAAAGTCTACATCCAAGTGTATGTGTTCCATTTAAAATTTAGAACAAAACCAAATTTCATTATCCATGAAATGAACTGACTGATTCCACACAAGGAAAAGTTAAGATACAAAAAACAAGCAAACAATACCCGTCAAATTGCCAACAAATGATAGAAAACTTTTCAATGAACATCTGATTCACCGCATGTAGGCACATAAAAGTTATCCCTTTTATAATGTATCTCACTAATCACTATTCATCCCATATATACGTTCTGTTATGCGGGATGCCAAGAATCCACAGTTCTATTTTATTGTCAAATATATACACATTTTCTGAAAAACCATGTGTGGAAAAAGCACAATGTTGTTTTTGTTTTTCCTTTTTCGGAAGAGTTAGGAAAAAAAAAATAAATATTATTTTGTTGAGATTGTCGGGGCCGTTAAACTAGGCCAAACTATATTATCAAGAAAAGAAGAACTTCTCAAGTAAACAAAACCCATCAACAGAATCTCATTAAATTCTACATATAACAGCGGCAGAGCGGCAACATAAGTTAGACGACCGACGAAGACGACAACGACGACGACGTTGAAGAAACAGACGCTGCGATAATGGTTTTAGTTTTTCATCAAGAGAGAGGAAATCTGTCGCATCGCAATTCGCAACCACCATTACATTACTGCTAGTGATGAGATTTCTTGCTTCTTCATTGATGATCATCCTTCTTCTTTTTCTCAGAGACTTCACAATCCTTCAACTTTCGTCCTTGAGTGAACGCGACACAAAGAACTTTTTTTTTCTAGATCATAGATAGGTACTCATCAACAGAATGAGTCGGGTAGTCCACTATATTCCCAGTCCCTACTGTTGATGGAAAATCTTATGTTTCCATTTTATTGGGGGAGTACCAAGGTAAATCCCTATATACACAACTAAGGGATTGAGATAAGAAAACTTTGCAGCACGCCTTTACTAATTTCCAGTACCATCACTGAGAGCCGGGTAAAAACTCTTAGAGATAATGACAGCACACTGAGCTGATGATGACAAGGCACGGTGCGTTCGAGAACACATGACATACGCGCTTATGAAATTTCTGGGATTATTCTTTCTTTGTGTGACTAAAAAAAAAAAAAGGAGAGTGAAGGATGTTCTTCACGTTATTGACAGGATGTTTGGAGATTTCCCGCATTTACGATGCATGCACTATGGGATTTTAGGATTCCCTTCGACAACAGAGACAAAGGAAGTTGTAAAGTTGATAATAAAAGTTGAATGTTACACTTACCAAGAATATGGGATTTATGATGGTGTGGTGCGGCGGTGTAGCGTTGTGAAAGAATTTCTGAAAAAAAAAATTAAGAAGAATAAATTGTGAATTAATAAATTTATACAAATTTCATTCCACACAATTCCTAATTCAAAAAAAAGTTAAAAATTTGTTTCGACACATACAGGAAACCAATTGGGGACGGATATGGACGAAAGCTTGATTTCGTAGTTTGAGACCAAGCCCATCTAACTTTGATAACCGTCTTGAGTTGTGAAAGAATCGAATATAGGTACAAAATTATGTGAAAGAGTCAAATATATAAAATTATGAGAATATAGCCGCCTGTTAAAAAGCACTATTATATGTAGCTATTTCTGAACTTTGACAGGTGATTGCGGCCATATTGTGAAAGCTACATTCGTCAAATTGACTATCATTTATTTAGTACGTCTATTCAAACCAACACGAAGAGACAATAAACGAAAATGATAAAATATTTTTTTTTAAAGTGTTTCTCTTGTTCGAGGAAGTTAATCCCAATTTCAGTCGAAAAATCATTTTCAGCGACAAATCCCATTTCTGAATGAATCTTTTTTTTTTTGGAATCTATCTCGCAATCTGTATATAATTAGGTGAGAAAGTCTTAACAACCCCACCTGCAACCGCATTGACAGCTGGGTTTTTGTACTTGAAATATGTGGTGGTACTGAAATGTCAGACAGAATAAAATAAAATAAAACACCTGATTGGTAGAAAAAGTGGGAAGAACAAACCAAAAGAGTTTAATTTTATAACATAATTCATAGTATATTGCCATTTTTAGTCATATTTTAAATTTTGTTATTTTGCAGCTTTTAAAATTAGCACATAGAAGAATCGTAGAATCGGTTTGTTTGGCATATGCGATATAAATTCGCTCGGGGGTACACTAATTTTAAATTCCATTGGTATTTCTGAAAACAGTTTTTTACGTTCTGCTCTGAAACTAAATCCATGCATCAAATTAGAAAATTTAATCTATTAATTTATCGCTTTGCGATGTCAGTTCGTATTAAATAGTATAAGCAACTGTCAAAATAAGATTCCTACTTACATATCCTTCATATGACAGTTCGCATTAAATTTTCTACAAATGTCAAAATCGGATTTGTACAAATCTGTAAAACTACAAAGTGTCAAATTTAAAATTTTCTGATATGTGATGACAGATAGCACTGAATACTACGCAAATGTCGAAATTGTATGTACAAATCTGTCAAACTACAAAGCGTCAAATGTTTTACTTGTTATTTCTGCCAAACCACAAAGTTACGCACTGAATACTCCGCAAATCTCGCCGCAAATATCAAAATTGAATTTGTACACATCTATCAAAAATAACTTTGTAGGCTTTAATTTTTCTAATAATTATTCTCAGTGTAATTCATGTATGTACATATTTGCATTATCGTTTATATTAGCACCGTATTATGAATAAACTGTATTTATTTAATCGTATATAATTTAAACATGACTTCAGGTAAACTATGTATAATATGATCGTATGACTTTAATATGTAATACGTATGTATCTACTTAAAATATCGTATATGCTCATTGTCATTACCATGTACATGCAACTTATCATTGTTCTAACATATAAATTTATAAATAAAAGTTCAGTTCTTGTCGACCACTCAAATCATCACCTCGCCTTTTAATTATTACTTTGCCGCTTAAATATAGATTCTACATATCAGAAGTGCGATCTGTGTACCCGTATTTTTTTTTTCTTGTGTACAGTCGAACAATTAAGCTCTATTTTATGTCTTGTGTTTGAGATAACGATCTTGTGTGATAGACAATTTTAAAGAAAAAATAATTTAAGAATGGCAAAAGTGCGAGCTGAAAGATTTGTTCAAGAGGCGACTGTGGCCACATTAAAAGAAAAATTAACCACGTTCGGCCTCAGTATTGATGGTAACAAGGCTGTATTGAAGATGAGGTTGCAGGAACATCTGGACAACTTAGAAGAAGCTGAAATAAGCAATTATTTTCCCGATGCTCAAGATGAAGAAGCTTCCACTGGTGAAACCGTAGAAGGTGATGATCTTCAAATTGAAATCAGTGCGCTTGAGGAAAAAATAAGAAAACAGCAAGAAATTTTAGTACTCAAGGAAAAACTTGCAGCTCTGTGTAGAACAAATGATGGCGTCACGTGTTCAATGTCATACAATGACATCGAAGACACTGTTCCTTATTTCTCCGGAGATGATAATTTTTCTGTTAAGCAATGGGTGCGAAGTTTTGAGGAGGCGAAAACATTGCATAGGTGGGATGACCAACAATCATTTATTTTTGCAAGAAGGAGCTTGAAGGGAACCGCAAAGCTATTTCTTCGCTCTTCTCGTTGCTTAACTTGGCCGCAACTTAAGTCTAGCCTTCTTCAAGAGTTCCATAGAGCAGTAACTTCAGCTGATGTTCACGATACCCTAAGAGGGCGAAGGAAAAGGAGGGACGAGAATATTCACCAATACACACTGGCCATGCAGGAGATTGCATTCCATGCTGATATTGACGATGAAGACCTTATTTATTACATCATTAAAGGGATTCCTGACGCTTTTTGTAACAAACAGCTACTTTTGACTGCAAAAAGTATTGACGACCTTAAACAAATGCTTAAAAAATACCAGAAAATGAAATCGTACACCGCAGAAAATACATCCACCTTTGCGACATCAACAGCATCTTCATCAGCAAATATTACAAAGCGACTTGTGACAGGCAGGTGCTTTAATTGTAACGAGCCTGGACATATTGCCAGTAGCTGCCCAAGGCCAAGACGGGAGAGAGGAACCTGCTTCAAGTGTGGACAACAGGGCCATTTAGCTCCTGCTTGTAAAATCATCAATCCATCCACGAACCCGCCAGCAGTTTTATTGGTACAGGAGTCTGAAAATCAAACAGGACTCCAAGAGGACGAAGTAATGAAGAAAATGTTTACCAATGATTTTACTCTTTATGTTAAGTATAGATTTTTGAACCGCCTTTCTAATGACGTTTTTGAATTTCAAGCAAATACTATGGTAGATACAGGAAGCCCTATAAACTTCATCCAAGAACAATTTATACCACCTTGTGTAATACTGCCACCAGAAGAGAATGCCGTTCAGTATTTTGGAATAAATGAAGCGAAATTGACTGTACTTGGACGAGTTAAATGTATTATTTATGTAAGTGATAGTTCTTTAAGTTGCATGTTGCATGTAGTTAAAAATAAAACAATGACTAACTCTGTTGTTCTTGGCAGAGATTTTTTAAAAGCAAGTAATATTAAATTATGTTATGAAAATTCTCAAATCAAATTGATAAATAATAAAACAAATTATGATAAAGAAAACTTAAATAATTATGATACTTATTTTACAAAACGTGATTACAATTTTACCAAAAATTATTCAGATGATTATGAAAAGATTAACCATAAAGTTTGTGATAGTGATTTCAACAGCAAAAATAATAAAAACGAATTAATTGACGATAATTTTGCCAACGATATTTTGAACATAGATACTGGTTATGACAAAAATGATTTTAATTTAAAAATTAATAGTGATTTAACTTACGAAGAAACACAAAGAGTGAACAATATTATGAAACAAACCAATCCAAATAAAAATATTTGTAATACAAATTCTTCTTATGAAATGAAGATTAATCTTTCTAACGCAAACGTATATTTTAATTGTGCACCACGGCGGTTACCTTATATGCATACAATAGAATTGAGACAAATTTTAGATGACCTTTTGAAACGAAAAATAATACGGGAGAGTAATTCACCTTTTGCGTCACCTATCGTTTTGACTAAGAAGAAAAACGGAGCTTTTAGAATGTGCATTGATTATAGACAGTTGAATCGGGTAACGCAAAAGGATAATTACCCTCTTCCCCTAATAGAGGACCATTTAGACAGGTTAAGAAATAAAAAGTACTTTTCATTGTTAGATTTGAAAAATGGTTTTCACCACGTCAAAATGGCAGATGAATCTGTTAAGTTAACCTCATTTGTTACGCCATTAGGGCAATACGAGTATCTTTATATGCCATTCGGCCTTAAAAACGCGCCGGCTACGTTTCAGCGTTACATTAATTCAATCTTTAAAAACTTAATAGCCGATGGTAGTTTACTCGTTTATATTGACGATCTGCTCGTGGCCACTGAAACCAAAGAGAAGCATTTTGTAATTCTGGAAAAAGTTGCTAATCTTGTTTCAAAATTTAATTTAGAACTCAGATACGATAAATGTCTTTTTATGGCCGAAACAATTACATACCTTGGTTATGAAGTAGGTGCCAATGGTATAAAACCAAATTCAGGTGGTTTATCTTCTGTACAAAATTTTCCCAGCCCAAAAAACATCAAGGAGCTTCATTCATTTCTTGGCTTATGTTCCTATTTTAGGAAATTTATTCAAAATTTCTCAGTAATATCAAAGCCACTTTATGATTTATTAAAGCAAAATGTTAAATTTCAATTTGGGGAAAAAGAGATAATGACGTTTGAAAACTTGAAAGAAAAACTGCTTCAAGCGCCCGTTTTGAGCATTTACTCCCCGCAGGCCGAGACCGAACTACACTGCGATGCCAGTTCACTTGGATTTGGCGCAGTTTTAATGCAGAAGCAACAGGATAAAAAGTTTCATCCTATTTTCTTTTTCTCCAAAAGGGCTACAGACGCAGAGTCGAGATATCATTCTTTTGAACTCGAAACTCTTGCGATTATATACGCTTTAAGAAGATTTCGAACTTATTTAATGGGAATAAACTTCAAAATTGTTACAGATTGCAAGTCTTTAACGCTCACATTAAGTAAGAAAATAATCAACCCTCGTATATCGAGGTGGGCGTTGGAGCTTCAAGAGTATGATTATTTGGTGGAGCATAGAGAATCTGGTAGAATGAATCACGTTGACGCGTTAAGTAGGTGTCATAACATTCTTCTGATTCAGCCCGACTCTTTTGAAAATGCTCTCGCTTGCGCCCAAAACAAAGACACAGCCATTCAAAGTATAGTTAAAACTTTAGAACATACGCAACATCCACTTTTTGAAATGATTAATGGTCTTATATACCGAAAATGTAAAGATTATGTTGCATTTTATGTTCCGAAACAAATGGAAAAAGTAGTCATCCAAAGTCATCATGATGGTCTTTGTCATGTAGGTGCGGATAAAGTATTTGAATATCTTAAAAAGACATACTGGTTCCCCTCAATGAAAGACAAAATTAAGAATTACATAAAATCTTGTTTGAAGTGCATCTATTTTTCTGTTCCATCTGGAAAAAAAGAAGGCGAATTGCACAGCATTCCGAAAGGAAGCAAGCCTTGGGAAACAATTCATGTAGATCATTATGGTCCTCTTCCAGCAGGTGTTAAAAACTTAAAGAAATAAATTTTCCTCGTAGTTGATGCATTTACAAAGTTTACCAAGCTATACTCTGTTAAAACTACGAGCACTAAAGAAGTTGTACAAAGCTTGCAAAACTATTTTTCGACTTACAGTCGTCCAAAAAGATTAATTTCTGACAGAGGGACCTGCTTTACTTCAGAAGAATTTTCATTATTTTGTAAAGAGTTTGATGTAACGCATATTAAGGTCGCCACTCATTCCCCCCAGTCTAATGGCCAAGTGGAGAGGATAAATAGACTCTTGACTGCTATGCTGTCAAAAGAAACCGAGATAGAGCCGGGTGAATGGTCTAAATATTTGAACAAAATAGAATTTTCTATAAATAACACCGTTAATAGAAGCACCGGAACAAGTCCAAGTATTTTGCTCTTTGGAGTTCTACAAAAAGGAGAACCTTATGATAAAGTTCGCGAGTACATAGAATCGATTAGTTTGCCAATAGATCCGATAAACATAGCTGACGAAAGGCAAACCGCAAGTATGAAAATCACACGAAACCAGGAGATTAATAAAATTCAGTATGATAAGAACCATAAAAAGCCACATAGTTATAAGGTCGGAGATTATATTGTTGTAAAAAATGTCATCACTACAGCGGGAATCAACAAGAAACTTTTGCCTAAATACAAAGGCCCCTACGTCATTGTCGAAGTTTTACCCAATGATCGGTATCGCATAAAAGATCCTGAAAACTTACAAATTTCACGGATTCCGTATGAAGGCATATCTAGCCCTGAAAACATGAAACCGTACGTGGTAAGCGATTAAAATATAAGAGAACAATAACAAAATAAGCAAACATAATTTTTATTGGATTGATCTGTTTCGTTTGAGTAATGTACTTTCGGTACTCTTAATGTGAAAACATCACCTATAATTATGTAAAGTTCGAAAACAACATTTGCTTTGAAATTTCTAAATTATAAATATAATACTTAATAAAATGTTATATACTTTAAGAAAAATCGAGTCGATTTTATGTCAGAAATGGCCGAATGTAGGCTTTAATTTTTCTAATAATTATTCTCAGTGTAATTCATGTATGTACATATTTGCATTATCGTTTATATTAGCACCGTATTATGAATAAACTGTATTTATTTAATCGTATATAATTTAAACATGACTTCAGGTAAACTATGTATAATATGATCGTATGACTTTAATATGTAATACGTATGTATCTACTTAAAATATCGTATATGCTCATTGTCATTACCATGTACATGCAACTTATCATTGTTCTAACATATAAATTTATAAATAAAAGTTCAGTTCTTGTCGACCACTCAAATCATCACCTCGCCTTTTAATTATTACTTTGCCGCTTAAATATAGATTCTACAACTTAAATTTCAGGTTTGACAGGAGACTTATTACATGTGTTGAGTACTTAACTTATATCAAATCTCTAAAATTATCAAACATACATTTTTTCGTTTTGAGATTTGATCTAGAATTTTTATTTTTCATTTAAGGAAACATGCATATTTCAAAATGTCAAAAAACAAGTTCGTCTATAGTTTTCGAAAAACCTTTGATTTTCCTTAAAACATATTGGTAGGAAACTCAGTACAACTTTACGAACATAGCCAACTAAGATCCATGAAAGTATTTTTCGTACCAATCTCTAAAAATATAACAAAATCTATCCGCAGTGAGATTTGCTTTCTGCTTTTATCGGCAGTAAACCGAGTGGGATGCTTTTATTGAAAATCCTACTTGACTGCGGATAGTTTTTCCAAAAAAATACACAATATTTAAAAAAATCTTCTAACAAAGCAATTAATAACTGCAAGAAGCCATTTACCTACCTTAACAGTTTTATTATATTATTATATTTTGTTTTTTTGATCACGTATAAATTGAAAAAACCAAAAGTTACCTGCAAATTGAATCAAACTCTTATGTCTGTTAAATTTATCACATTTGAAGCAATTCATCATAATAAAATAATATCTTTTTAACAGTTAGATACTCAATAAAACTTCTAAGGGCACACACAAATTGTGGTTTGTAACAAAGAAAAGCAAAACATTCTACCTTCTAGCTGTCCTATTTGAAATGCCGATCACGTTTAATTGAGGAACGAATAGTTTAAGCCCGTAGGCGATTTTACTTCCGGAAATGATGCATAAGTCTATGGATCTTTAAGCAATTTTTTGATAATAAGTGTGTCTATACTATATTTCCCATAACCCACATACAATTAACCATTCTTTTTGTTTAGTTCTTGCATATCCAGTTATCCAATTATTAATAATTGAATTTTTTTTAAACTCTTCTTTTTTGTGACAGGAAGTCCGTTTGGTATAAAAATATCTTAACGAATGACCTTCATTCATTTACAGTCTTGACCTTAAATGTATGTATTTAAATATTCTTCAGGGTTAACCTATGTAACAAAAAATTTACATTTTAAATGTATGCATTTTGTATATGAACATAAAAATCGTTAAATTCAATTTAATTTAATCGAAGGGCTGTTATCAATCTGTAGAGACTGTAGAGACTGTAGAGACTGATATGTGATCTCTGACCTATCCTCGGCAATGATTGATTAGACATGCCTGACTGGCTGTACTCGCCTGCATGCCTGCCTTACTGACTGGATTGTTGCAGTTCAAAATTATAAAAGTATACCATCCCATCTCCATCACTCTTGTCCATTAATCTAATTAAGCAAAATGCATGACAATGATTCAAGAGAGATGCCACAGCAATATTGTATATGAAAAATTGAATTCCGTGATATGAAACGAGGAAGAGGAATAATAAACTGAAACCGTGAACAAGAAATTGATGATAATTGTCATCGGACATTGTGTGTACAGAGAACACAATTGAATCGTTTAAGATCACTGTAATCATGTAATTAAAGCGTTTGTTGGTTGTTTGTCAGTTGTGTTTTTTTTTTTTTTTTTTATCTCAAAGATACTTTTCTTTATAAGTTTTTTTTTATAGAACTTGATGCGGGGGCTTAAAGTTATTAAGAGATTTTATGGGTTTAGAGAATTAAGTTGTAAATAAATTACTGTGCTTTATTATTTCAATACAAAATCTATTAAATGTCGAAATTTCTAGAAGAAAATAAGTGATCATATAAGGCCGTGTGTGAATTGCCTTAAGATGTTGGTTAAATTTTTTACCAGTATTTTATTTTGACACTAGCGCAGCGTGGTGAATAAAATTGGTTAATATTTAAATTGCTGTCGAACAAGAAAGAGGTTAAATGTTGACGTTTTTCAAGCTAGATGGAGAAGATTGTATTTTTAGTAACCGTCTCCTTCTTACTGAATTCTTTGTAGTAATGCGTTGATAATTAAATATAAAAGATAATTAAATATAAAAGAATTAAATATAAAAGAAATTATTGTTCATTTAAGAAAATTGAATACAAAATTAATGATTTGTTTTTTTTTCGCTTTGAAATTTTGGACAGATATTTTTAGATTTTGTTACATTTTTAGAGCCGAATATTTAAATTTGCATCTTTCAAGTTGAACAAAGAAGAAGAATTTTTTTTTGAGAATTAAAATTTTTTTTTTCTTAAGGGAATTTTAGCCGAAGTAGTATAAAAAAAAAATCCTTTTAACACAATTCACTCATCGAAAGTCTAAATTTGTTTCCATCTTGAACCAAATGCCAAAAATTAACTGCGGTAGAAAATTTAACTAACATTTTAAAGCAATTCACACACGGCATAAAAAATAAAAGTTAAACTGAGATACAAAAGGACGGGAAAACTTTTGCGTCATGAATCTGAAAGTGAATGAATGATTAAGGAACCTAATGCTTATTTATTATATTTATATCTATCTTTTGTAAATTAATGGCCCACGTTCGAGATCATTATTGAATAGCCGAATAGGAATAGAGGAAGTTATCTACTGTGCCTTGCGAGTCTTAAGTTTTACGCGACTTGGAAGCAATGTTCCGTTTAAATAGATGTGTTAATATTCGCATCTTATCGTGGCGGATCGATTTTTGGAAACGGCTTATTGGTCAGCAGCCGGTGCAGTTTTTTCTTCCAACTAACGTGTTCTCCGTACTCTCTTCTTAAAGAGCACACTTGTTGTTTGCTTCTTTCTTGTAACATTTGTAGTTAACTTTAAGGCGAGCTATTTCATCTTTTTTCTCAGAAGGGCATACGGAAAAGGCCTTGAAAGCCCTTTTTTCTAAACATCAGTGCTTTTGCTTCAACACTTCACCACCATGTTTCTTCTAATCTGTGATTTCGGTTTCTGAAGGCCAAGTTTGTTGCAGGGAATTTAACATGTTTTGTACATCATAACATTTATTCACAAGTCTTTTGATAGCTTGGAATAAAACATTTTTCAAGTTAGAGATGAATGATTCGCCCTTTGCTTTGTCAAGATTATACAATTTGATTTGTAAAGGTCTCTCGCTCGTCTCCATAAAAGATGCTAGGAGACGGTGGTGCTGGGCAATCGCTTTTTCCAGTATCACCTCGGAATCCAAATGGTAGTCAATCTGAGTTTCATTCCCGTCACTGGTATAGGTGAACTGTATTTGATAGATATATAGAATTTAAAACGATAAGACCATAAGATAAGAAAGTCTTCACCGGGAGGACATCTAGCGCCGTATCCCAGGCCACCATGGCAGTCCTCATAGTCATCGTCAGGCTTCCAGACATGTCAATTCAAATCTCTTCTCACAAACAAAAGTTCTTTCCTTTTAAGTTTTTAATAAAGTTCAGGAAATCTAGCCAAAACTTTTTTTTTCCGCCGCTTACTAGCACCCAATTTGGGGACCATGCACTGACAATTTTCTACACCCTTCCTTCCATCATCATTTTCAGAGAAATCAATCAGTAGATTAGACTTGCTTGTCATGATACTACAAGTGGTATAGTTCGGTGCCTGAGGGTGTTTATAATAATACCGTATAGGTAAAGCAAAATAAAGCAAGTTAAAACGATCGACCTAGTCTAGAATTAAATTTGATTTGATATGATCAACTTACTTTATATGTACTCAACTACTCACCCCTTATAAGAAATATGACGGCAATCATCTTCTTCACTGTCATAGAACTTTTTCAAACCTATTTATTATTTTGAATTTGATTACACTTAAATATTTACATTCAATATCATTATTATACAATTAATCAAAATGTAGGGCTTTGTATATTACCATTACAACATGCTTCACCGTGCCCACTCACGTTCATAATGATGGACCGAAATCAATAAATAAAAAAAAAAAAAACATGCTCAAGCACTTAATTCCTATCTCATCCATTGTAAGATTTCATAAAAAAAGAAAATTCAGTTAGATTCAAAATGTAACCGGAAACTCTTCAAGTACAACACAACACAATACAAATAGATTTTTATTTCCAAACGACAACGATTGACGTTTTAAAGACAAATTGTATCCCCAGATCTATTCATAAAGGTCCTCGTTTGTCATCAGTCTTCTCATCTCATCAGACGCAATCATACGAAACGTAGACTCAATCCAATCAAATGTGGAAAATCTGTTCGTTATTGAGTTCCACTCGGATGAGCTGAGAAATCCAAATCACAAATAAAAAGAAAAGCGTGTCTATGCTGAAAAAAAAGGTCAAGAAACGGAAATTGCGTCTAAATTGTTAGTACCAAAAGGAGTGATTTAAAATTTGAATACTTTTCCACATCATTGCTCCACACCCTGATATTTTTATATAATAAATACAACATTCTTCTTTTTTTTTTTTATTGTTCCACCCAAATGCATACGATGCGATTTTTCTCTCTGAAAATTCAAATTTGACCCACATTTTCAGGGCTCTATCGTTTTATTTGGGATAATTTTTTGTTCTTCAAACAATCTGTGACTCAAGTGGGTCAAATTGTGTAGATGGTTAAAGTGGAAATGGAGTGAAATGAACGGAAGAAACAAAAGAGAAAATTGGGCTAAAAT
Organism: Baccha elongata; assembly: GCA_951217065.1. NCBI lineage: Eukaryota > Metazoa > Arthropoda > Insecta > Diptera > Syrphidae > Baccha > Baccha elongata. Next base: position 19,216,052 of record OX578274.1, on the reverse strand, counting down.
TGTAATTGAAAAATTGATACCTAATGCAGAAGGGACAACCTTGCTCCAGATTATAAAAGCTGTGAAATTTTTTAAGCGATATCGGATTGTTTTTTTTTTTTTATTTAATGCGAAAATAAATTAAATTTTACCCACAACATCCGTTGATACAGATTAAATTCACTTGAATAAATTAGTAATATTTGTGATAAGGAAACGTGTATGTGTTTTTTTTTTATAATTTTGTAATTCACTGTTTTGAGGAGGCAAGCAAAATGTTTCAATATTTTTGTATTTATTTTTTATTTTTGTTTTTAAAGATATTTGCGATGTGGATGTGATTGCATCATTCTATTGTAATCACATGTCATTCAGGCCCAGTTCATGGATTTGCGGAAAAAAACGAGACAAAATTTAATCATGGTTCTGTATCGCTTGCACGTTGACATTTAATTCTCTACTCAGAGATGATCTCGTCAGAACAAACAACGCGAGGTTTTTCGACTCTTTTCTTGTCACGTGTAGTTCCAGTCTTTTCAGGACCAGCGGCTGAAAGTCTTACCGCTTGACCCACTTGGCATAGGACGGCCAGGATACATGCGTCGAAATTTCTGTTGCGCTAAAATCCCAGACGGTTCGAATTCTGAAATTGCTTACTTTATATCAATAGGCGAGTCCTAACAATTTTTTTTCCACTGAGATCTCAATGTCAATTCGGAAGAGCAGAATCTTTTCGTGGGACACATTTCTCAGTGTAAATATCAAGCACATACGTGTTGTCATTTGTCATCTCGGTGTGTATTTCTTTATTTTTGTATTTTTTCAATATAAAATGCAAAACACTTGTTCGCCTAGTCGCTGCACATTACTTTTGATGAGCGCTATTAAATCGAAACGTCAAAATTTTCATCTCAGTAATCTCCGGAAAAAATCCCAGCGCTCATGTGAACATTTTGTCCTAATTAAAAAATCTCTGAGCGCTCAGAGATCTCAGAGATTTTTTCGTTGGTGGGACTCGCCTAATGTCTAAACAAAACTGACAGTTGCAGCCATTTGCATTTATAACATCATCAAACAGGGTGATGCTGTAGTATTCCACCCCCCAGCAAAGTCGTTTAATCTGAGTCCGTTACTGGAGGTATAGTGTAGTGCAGGCTATATTTTCCGATTATGCCACCAAAGACGTCTTCTCTTTCTAGCCTGGAGTTACACAATTTGTATGTCAAAGCTAGAGCATTGCTTATACATCTTATCCAGAAGCTCGTGGGCTTTGTTTTCTTTAACAGTCGCCGTAGTCGATATCGCTATATATCGCAGTTTTTCAGTTTCTTTTGCCCGCCTATAACTCTTCTTGGACGGCGATGATGTCTGATTTATAGCAAATTAGGGCCTCCGCTAATAGTTCGGCTGCACGTGGCCTGTAGAGTGGAAGATTCCACATAAATATCCGAAGTTTGTTGTCTTTTCTTCGTTTGCTAGGTTCGTCAACAGTAAATCCGTCCGTATCCGAGACTTGTTGTTACTTCGCAACTAAAATTGCTTTGCTTGACCGGGTAGTCACCCCGACGACGGCACTACCTCCAAACTGGAGGTCGAGAACCTTAGGTGAGGAGCCGGATAAACCCGCTTCTTATAGGCCTGAGCTCCAAATATATCCTAGTAGCCCCTATAAGGTAAATCATTGACCCTTTTTTAAGGGTTTCATAGATACATACATACCTAAACTGCTCAACAAATTTAAGGCGCTTGCTCATAGAACCAAGATGTTTTACAAAACCTTAATCATCCATGTCCAGTTGTATGCGTGAACCGTAAACGTTTTGGATAAAAACTTGCTTGGGTGCTTTTTGGGAGAGAGTTTCATCGAGTGGTTTCGTGTGTATTGAAGTAGTGTGGAGAAGAAGATTCAACGACATTAACCTGGTTATAAAGCTGAAAATACATTGCCTGAGATAGCTGGGACACGTAAAGCGAATGGACATCAACGCCCCAACCTGAAGGGATTTCGAATCTCACCCTAATGGTGTACACAGCAGAGGAAAACCCCCCAAAATATTGCACCCGCAAGAGAAAAATGGGCTCAACCAACTTGCTGTGCGTAGCTTGAAACAGCTAAGGAACAGATCATGCTGGAAAAGCTTGGTTGAGCCCGTAGTCCATCATGGGCTCAGTAACTTTACTTTGTTTAATGATTAACAACTTTTGAAATCATTTTCAACAAAGGAATTCTAATATGTTATCTATGAGATCCTTCTTCTAACGAAAGGTTCATTCGTGAAACATAGTATAGCATTCATTTCACAAATAATAAAACTAAAAATAGAAACATTTGCTACGTTTTGTTTTGTTGGCTGATAATACAAAAATTACGTCAAGTATGAATTGAATCCGGATTCCACCGACATATTCGCTTGAAAAAGAAGAAAGTAACTAAGTGAAATCTGTGAAGGAGATAAGTGCTTACACACCACATCTTTATGTGTATATTAAAGTTATTACATTATATGTTGCTGTCAGTTCTCTCTTTTCATATAAATAAACTATAATTAATATATCTAACACCCCTCTTAGCAATACATGTACATGGTTTCAAAATGAAATCGACACCACCGCATGGTTGCTCATCAGATATAAGGTAGAATGCAATATAAAACTTATGTAGAAAAAAAAACGAGGTGCATCTTTACGGACTCAAAACTTCGTAAAAAAAAATACCTACATAAAACTTGATCATGCATTATATAAAGTGAAATCAAAAACAACACAAAAATAGCTGTGTTAAGCAACTTTGAATGTTGTTTAGCTTAATAAAGCTATTATATTACTTAAATCCTTTATTATTGAATACAGCCAGTAAAAAATTCCACAAACAACTTTTTGTTAAACAATAACTTCCAATAGCATCTGCAAAACAAAATAACTTCACTACCAATTAAAAAAAGTTCCAGATTTTGGCCTTTCATCATCATCAGCAGTTGATTTGTTGCAAACATTAAAACAGTTCCAAATTCACAATAAACAAATTATTGTGTACTTAACGCGCAATCTGTTGGGGAATTTTGAAATGTGGGCCAATTAGAAGTTTAATTGTTTTGTTAATTTATTGCGATAAACAAATTTAAATTTTGATATCAAAGATTCTCTGGGGTAATTTTTGGTTGGAAATGAAGTGGAAATTTAATATCTGGTCGATATTTGCGTGTTGCGTGAATCATTTGAAATATCGCAGATATAAAAAGAAAGTATTCATAGGGAGATACGACGGTGGTCTTTTTTTTCTTTAAGGTTGCCAAACAAAATATGACTCATGAGTTTATGACGCACAAAGTTAGGTATTAGGAATAGTTTGTAAAAAAAGGGTGCTTCGAGCAACTGGAAATACGTACTTAAAAAGAATGACACTCCAATCAAAATGTAGAATTAATTTTCATAAAATGTGAGAATGAAAAGATGTAACATTTTTTTTTGGTAAAAGAAATTAGAATCAAAGCAGTAAAAAAGTCAACTAAAATTAGTTATCAACGAAATATTTTCAGAATTTGGGAAAGATAATAGAAGAACTTTGAGTACAAATGACACACGATAAATAATCAGACCAGAGGTAATCCAATACCTAATAAGTGAAGAAAATATTGCCTATATTGACCTATAGGTTCTGCTGGTTTCGGCGGTGTCAGTCAGTAGGTTTGTTTAGTATTTACAAAATGTAAATACATGGTTGTTTCCAGACGTCACTGACACCAATGGTCAACTCGAACTCCTGTTGCCGAAATATTGGAAATTATTGTCAAATGCGTAGTTTAACTGCTGGTTTTCAAAATAGTTTCTCAAAAAAAATTGTTCATTATAAAACCAATGCAATGGAATACAGAAACCAGCACAGATAAACCGAGTTTTTGGTGATTTATCTTCTATGATAGTAAGTAAATAATAAAACTTAAGTTACCACCGAAATAAGATTTTAAGGCAATTTTTATTCTAGAGCTAACTATCAGTTAACCCAACTCTTTTGTTTAGCTAATTTTGGTTTGTAGTGCCAGTTAAAAAAAAAAAGTAATTTGAGTTACAGATTGAATTCGAATCACAGTCCTCCACATCTCCACCACATCCTCTCGGTATATATACATATGTAGTAACGCGCGAAAAGCTACCCATTGATCCATTAGTAGAAATTTGTGAGTGTTTTTAATCAATCGAGTCAAAGTAAATCCTGTACGAAAAAGTCTGGTTGATGAGTTAACTCATGATCTATAGTTAATTAATTCTGATTTGATTAAGAGTAAACTCGGCGCTGAGTAATGTACATTTTACTGAGCACATATAATTCGTGAGCAAGGAATTTGGTAAATGTTCGATATTTTCGGGTTTGGTTGGCAAGAGGGGTTCCGGTCGTGACCATAAGAAAAGTAAGACGAACTTGGGCATAAAAATAAAATAAATTTAGTGGCACTGACAGCTACGAAGAACCACGGCCTAGTGACTTATAGGTACAACTCTCAACCAATCCTTTTGTGTGCGTTGTTAATTCTACAGGATTGGATTGGACCTAAAATTTAACGTCGAATCCGAACGTCTAAGGTGAGATGCACTTTTCATGACAATGATACTCTTGGAGGATTTGCACTTCCACGCAAGAGTCAGTGCTGAATTTGCATCCTCTTGATTTATCTGAAAGTATCTAGTGGAATAGGTACCTTAATATTTTACTCCTCCCTTCGTTTCAATTAATCCACATTACACAATCGGACTCGGTACAATTAAGAAAAACTTATGTTTTACACATAAATACTTCAGATATATAATTTAATTTAAACAATTAATTTGGTAACAAACAAAATAATGTCTGCAAATTGTTCAAATTTTCTTTAAAATGACCCAAATTGCGTATGTGACTCTGCACGCAATTCAAATTTCAATATCATTTAAATAAATAGACCGTAAATTGCCATTTGAATTTATTTCAATCATATTAGTCTCAATTGGCCGTGGTTATGCTGCTGTGATTGTAACGTATTACTCTTTTTTTTTACATTAATGTTTCAATTGCAATTTGAATTACAGTCAGCGTCAAAAATAAATGCACACGCAAAAGTTGGAACTTATCATTCCCTGATTTGAAGTAAATAATTTTATAATTAAAATTTTAACGGAAATTAATAGATATGACAATCCTTTATAATTTAATGATTTAACACAGTATAAGCATTTAGAAGATTAACGGTATCTGCCAAATAACGGTTATGGAAAAGCTTGTTTTTTTCGAAAACTGCTCTAACGATTATAATGGAATGCCTCAAAGGAATTTTAAATAATTTAAACCATTATTGTAAGAAACGCCATATAAAGTTTTTTTTTTAATTTTGACTTTCTGCGGATCTTTACCGAATTGCATTTATATAAAGGCCTATATAGCCGAACGATAATTGCGTACCTACATTATTTTTTAATGACTTTTCTTACAAAAATTATATTAACTAATTTTTTTTTTGAAAATTAAATATTTTGAAAACCCATTGAAGAACGTTTTTAAAATTTTGTTTTCCCATGAATATTATTAATTTGCTGAAAGGTGGAATACTCAAATTTTTTATAAAAATATTTTAAAAAAGTTGTTTAAAAAATCGATTTTTTCAAAACTTGATTGTACGATTTTGATAAAAAAAAAAACTCTTAAATGTATTGTAATATTTAATATAATGGCATACCACGATTTTCTCGAAAAACTCTGGTTTGTTATTTTCAAAGTTATTTGTTTTTATTATTTTTTTTTAATTCAATTATTTGAAAGAATCTAAGGAATAGTTTCATATAATAATTTCGTGGCAGGTTCTATAAGCTCTTGGTAACTTTTCACAAGAGCAAGTTTGTGCGACCAAGTCGTGCATTTTATTTTATTTTGAACTAGATAGTTATAGACCACAGCCTAGTGTTGCTCGGGCGCTTTGTTTTTTGTCGATTCGATCAATACCAAACTTTACAGAATCACACGTTCGGCTAATATGAAGATTGCCTGAAAAATTTATTAAAATGGGTACAGCAGTTTTGGAGTCCATAAAGAATATACACACACATTGATTTTTATAAATTTAGATTTTATATTTGCTCTTAAATTTTATATTGTTTGTTACAAATAAAACGAAAAACTAGATACATTTTGTATTTAGATTTTCGTTAGTTTCATTTGAAATAAAATTTAATCAATTCAAATTCATATTAATAGTGAATGTAAAAAAAACAGGTACTAAGATATCATCCTACCGAAATTGACATCAATGTAAGAATATTACTTAAGTGATCTAAGGGGATTGGACGAAAATAACGACATCGAGGACAATTTCTTCACAACCAAAATTAAATAGTAAAAATATAAAATATCAAAAACCGACTTTTTCCAATCTATTGAGAGATAGTAAACGAACTTTATTTTGACGTGTATAGTGTACTATTTAGTTCAATTCGACTATTTAGTTCAATTCGACATATTAAAAATCAACTTTTCCCCAAAAGAAAACAAAACAAAAACATTTTAGCTCTCCTTCAATAGATTTTGACACTCGATAGACAGATAACATACTAAATTTTGACGTGTATAGAGTATTTAGTTCTATCTGTCACCGCAAAGCACTGGAAATCAAATTTTCTCTAGCAGAATAAAAGTGAATACAATTTACTGATTGTTCAGTACCTAGTTTCTTAATTGATTGACATCTTAGCCGTCCTTCGATAAATTTTTAAATAAACGTAAAAACGTTAAGATTTTTCAGAGGTTTTCTTATTTAAAAGTTAGCAGCAAGTTAATTAAACCTTCAAATTTATTTTAATTTTGTTTCTTTTATCAGCTAAAAGAAAAAGATTGTTATAAAAAGAAATATTTTTTTGGTTGAATTTTTTTTAAAGAACTGTCGTGATTTGGAAAAAAAAAATTAAAAAAACAAACAATAATTGACGCAGCAGCTTAAAATATAAAAGTTTAGGGTTCACGCTTTTGATAAGCGAGCAGTTTACTTAGATATCAAATATCAAACGTATATTTCCAAAGTATTAAATTTTGACACTCACTGTATCTTATTATACCTACAGCTTGCCTATAATAAGCTGGTATAAATTTGCAAATAAAAAGAAGAAAAACATTTCAAGGTCTTCTCTAGAAAAAAAAACCGATTCGCACCAGCTCTATTCTTCAAAACCTGTTGGTTTTTTTTTTATTATTATTATTATTTTTTTTTGTATTACTAACCGCACATACTACTCATTTGTTAACGCATTTATAACGAGTGTCTGTGAGTATAGTTTCAAATGCTTTTATATTTTCTCACTCAAAAGGTTCAATGGACTTCCATATCGTATAGAATATATGTACCTACTTAAAAAGATAAAAAAAAAACTTAATTATATTCGTTTTCCCGTTCCGCTATAGAAACCTTTATATTCCTTTCATGATTATCATTTTCATTATGTCTTAATCAGTTAAAATTGATTATCAATAGAATGGAATCAATTTTACTTTGTTGCTCATTGTATTTTACATTTTCGTTTTTTTTTTAATTTGAAGAGGAAAAATCTGAAAAATGATTTCATGGGGATAAAAGATTTAATTCATAATAAAAGATAAACTGTAATTTCTTGATAATTTGGGAAATTAAGATGTTACAAATATTTTAATGATTTCATTTTATTATTTTTTGTTTAATGATCTTCTCAAAGACGAGTCGGCGTTTGTTGTATTGTATAGTTTTTGTAAAGCTTTATTTTACGCCATAATTGAGTGTAAAGATTTATAAAAAAAAACAAGGACGTTATATAAAGTCTGATTCGACGGAAGGAATAAAACCAAAGTTCAGGGTTAAGAGAAACAAACAAATATATAACAGTTATATGCAGTCAAAGCTTTGCATTTCTCGGCGGATAAGCCAATCATTAGACTCCTTTAGTGCTGATTGTCTTTTTTTATAATTTTACTAGGTGGCCCGCTTAAAATAACTTAAGACTAGAACAGCCACAGCAACCGTTTTTTTTTTCTTTTTAGTGCCACCATAATTGTTTTCCACTAACCTAGCCTACTTTTAAAGCCAAGGAGACGTCTAAACCTGCGTAAGTCAAACCAAGGCAATAAACTCAATAAGTCAACTTTTATTATAATTTATTTTTTAAATTTTGTTAGTTTTTTACACATCATTCAACCACCAGAACTGGCGATTTTGGTCCAATCTATCTATCTGGTCCCTTTCGGACACAGCCCTACTGAACCGAAGGCGCTCTGCTCCGCTTTCTGCGACGACGTCACGACCATAAAGGAGTCGCCTATCCACAGTTTTTCGGCCGACGTGGTAGATCAGCGGTACCGCCGAACTATCTTGTATCAGCCCTCGACTGTCTTAAAAGAGGAAAGCGTCGGGTGGGATAAATCCGTTTAGACACACACTTTCGTAGTATTCATATTCGCTCTTGCAATATGACCCCGAATCAGCTTGATTAAAAAATTATCTATTCTGTTTATGTTAGCCCTGTTGTATAGAACCTCGTTGGAATAATATTTTATGTACTCCGACTCTGGTGTTCTGTGCAATCCAAGGCAGTGTCTAAGACACTGCCTCTCAAATACCCGAATCTTTTCCATTTGAGATGGTGCAACGTTGAACCACACAGGACATCCATAGGCAATCATCGGCCTGATTAGAGCCATGTAACAAATCACCTTCACCCTGCTATCAAGATGGCTGCTGTAAAACAGGCGTCTTGTCAGGGCAAAGGCTCCCCTAGCCCTGGTCAGAGCAGCATCTATATGTCTGTCGAAATACAGATATTGATCCAGCCAGATGCCAAGGTACTTCACGACACTTTTACTTGCCAGTGGCTGTCCAAGGGGTCCAACGATCACAAGTTTTCGCCAGTTCTTTCTCGTATCCGCAGAAGCTCTAGACAAAGGGGTTCTAAACAGAATAGTTTCGCATTTCTGAAAGTTGATTTTCAACTTCCAGTCATCGCAATATTGCTGAATCTTGTCGAAGTCACGCTGCAAAAGAATTTTAATAACTTCAACTTTTGGACCTGTTCTGTACGCTATTAGATCATCGGCATACGCAATTGCATGAGTTAGACTACTTATAAGATCGCTAGTGTAAATGTTGAAAAGAATCGGCGAGTTAACCGCTCCCTGCTGCAGACCATTTTTTATTTCAAATATTTTGGAAGACGTTACACTGCCACTCTTGACAACAAACTTTCTACCGTTGAGCATATCATAAAGTATATACAATAATGATTTTCTAATACCAAGTCTGGTCAGCTTTAGATACAGACCTTCTAACCATACGGTGTCGAAAGCTTTCTCCAAATCAACCAGACAGGCACCCGTGCACTGTTTTTTTGCATTGTTCCATTGAATTTCAGAAACAAGCTTAGACGCGGCATGAATAGTATCGTGTCCTGCCTTAAAGCCAAACTGTTTATCAGGAATAATATTTTTGTCCTCAGCCCATTTGAACAAAGCCCTATTGAGAACTTTTTCGAATACCTTACTGATACTCGGAAGGAGACTTATCGACCGTAGATTTGCCGGATTGGAGTTATCCTTCCCCTTTTTAGAGAGAGGATGTACCACTGCTGTCTTCCAACGCACTGGATAATATGCATTATTCAGTGCGTTGTTAAACAATGTGGTGTAAATGTCGACTGCATCCTGAGGTAGATGTCGTAGTACAATATTGGATATACCATCTACTCCTGCCGACTTCTTTTTCTTCAATGAATCGAAAATGATCTGAAGTTCTAGCTTCGAAATTAACAGGGAATCAGACCCGTTTCGCTCGGCGATGATGGCGTTTGCCAAGTGTTCTTCATTGAACCACAGAAAAGAGCGGTTCTCGGATCGCCATTGCGTTATATCATTTTGAAGGTCGAAGTGGTGAAGCAGGGCTCTGCTTTCCAGTTCATGATTTGGGCGAATACTGGTATTCACCTTATACACTTGCTGAAAAGCAGCCCCCAAAGCCTCCACTTTCTCCTTAGGATCCTCGATAATGAAGAAATCATCATTAAAAACGGCATCCCCTGGATCTATGCCTGCGTTCAAAAGTAAGTTTTCGTTTTCAATCGTTTTCTGAAGCTTGAGACACGGAAGGTCATTTTGATCTTTCCGTCTGAAAATTTTATTAATTTTAGGAAACATACTTGGGTCACTAGAGTTAATAGCCCGAATTCTATTATTCCAATAGGAATTAATAGTCAACCTATAATTCTGCTTTATTAATTGATTGATGTTTTTAATCGAAGACTTCAGAGTCCCAATCTCCGAATTATGTCTATCAGTGAACCGTCTGTACAAAAGTTTTAGTCTTGTAAGCAGTCCACTTTTTTGTCTGTGTAGTGCGTCAATTGTCGCGTTTCGGTACTTGGCAGTTGCGTCTTGTTCTTTGTAACGTGGAATAGTCGTACTCATTGTTTGTTTTATGGCCTCGTCCATTTGTAGTAGGTATCCGTCGATCTCTTCGTTTGTTAAATTTCTGTCATTAGGTGGAGATATGTTTTTTAAACGTAATTCTCTTGTCAAGGTGTTGGAAAAGCGTGACCATCGCATTTTACTGTAGTTGTAAGTATGCTCAGGCACATACTCCTCTAACTCCACGAGTTCGTTTGGAAGTTGAATCACAGCAAAAAGTCCGTTGTGGTCACTGTCGTAGTCAATCGTTTGTAAACAGTTTTTTGTATCTTGAGTCACTGTATCAGTAATTGTCAGTCTTGAGTCTATTAGCAGTAGGTCCAGAAATGCACCGCTTCTTGGAAATGACGGCCTATCTGTAGCAAAAAGATCGATTCTATACTCAATATTGTACCGACCCATCCAATTAAATAGATGGTTCCCTCTAGGATTTTGTATTTGATTTCCCCAATCTTCATGTTTGGCGTTCCAATCACCGGCCATGAGATAAAAGTTCTCCTCCAAATTCAATCTGAGGCATTCAAAAAGTTTTTCGAGTTCTGCTGTAAAATTAGCTGGCTGAGGTGCTTCTGGTGCGTACACCGCGATTACATACATTCGTTTCCCCTGGTGGAGAGGAATGCATATGATGCAGGCTTCTAGCAACCCGAACCTGCGCACTTCATTCTTATAAATTACTTTATGACTAATGCTCTTTCGTACAAAGATTGCGACCCCACCCCCTTGTGAGGAGTTTGGCCGGTCCCTTCTTACGATATTGTAGTTATTATGAGTCAGTTTGTGCTTCTGATTTAGCTTAGTTTCGCTAGCCAAAAGCACATCAGGACTTTGCTCTTGCAAGAGGTGAAAGAGATTTGCTCTTCGTTTGGTCCTAATCAGTGAATTTACATTCACAGCGAGGACTTTTAAGGGTCTATCTGGCAGCGCGCCTTTAACCGTTAAGCGTTAAGCTCGGCAGAATAGAGTAGAGATGATCCACTCTAGTTGCCTGCTCCCGGATCTCTTTTTGAAGACCTGTTAACTGACCCTGAATGGCCAGCAGCACAGTCATTAGATCCGCCTCTTTCGCCGGCGCCTTAGGCACGGGGACCTGTTTGGCTACCATTGGTTGAGGCTGTACCGTTCTTTCCCTTTCAGACGCCATTTGGGCGTAAGAAATCTGGTGGTTGACGGGCGTTGGGAGAGGACGAGCTGGTGGCCTTTTCTCCTCTACTTTTTGCTTTGAGACTATTTTGTTTTTTTTCATGTCCTGAAACTTTGGACATCCCCGATAGTTAGCAGGGTGTCCTCCGCTTTGACAAAGTACACATTTAAGCTGGGTTCTGTCGATAACCCGGTCCTGCCCTAGTTTGCATTCCCCTGACTTGTGGTTCTCTCCACACTTTACGCATCGTGACAGCATTTCGCAGTTCGCTGCGGCGTGGCCGAACATTTGGCAGCGCATGCATTGAAGCATGTCACCGCGCCTTTTTAATTTATCCCAAGTTACAACCTGGTAGTCTAGGACGGAAATACTCCTTAGTCTATCCAGTTTGCTTTTGGGTGAGAGCTGGACCAGGAAGAACGGTAGTTTCCGCATCTCCCGTCTGGCCTTTACTGTGGTAAATGGCTTGACTCCGATGAAGTCGAGATCGTCGTTCGCCATTTTGCGGAGCTCAGCCAAGAGTGCCTGTGGTTCCGTTGAGGAATCTATGCCCTTCAAGAGGACCGTTTGGAGTTTGTCTTCTTTTGGCGTGAAGCTAAAAAATTCTGTGGTTGAATCTTTAAGAAGACTTCTTATTTTTTTATGCTGTTCAACTGTGAAGCAGTGTATAGCATGCCTATCTGCGCTTAATCTTTTAATTGTAAAATTATTGCCTATGGCTGACTTACACAGATTTATTGTATCCTGTAGCTCCATTTTGTAGGTGTTGATTGGTGGCACTTTTTCTTTTTTATTTTTGTTGGTTTGTGACTGCTGCTGATGATTCGGCCGCTGTTGGTTCTGCTGCTGTTGGTTCGTCCTCTGTTGTTGCTGGGACATCTGTTGTGTTTGTTGTTGCTGCTGCTGCTGCTGTGATTGTTGTTGTTCTGCTTGTTGTTTGCATGTTTGTTGATGGTATGGGCATGCTTACACACAAGTGCGCCCACAAGTGCATTCACAAGTGTATACTGTGTCTGTGTACGCCATCTCCTTAGTACATGACAGTGCCAGTTGGGTTGTCGCGCTGTATTTTGATCACGATGATATTTGTGACTTAAAGGTTTTTCGGATTGTTTACTTCTAATTTGATCGAAATTAGTTTGATTTTTTCTACAGTGTTTGTCAGAACGGGTCATGAAAATTGATAAATGAAAGCTTGTATTTGAAAAGTATTTGTGAGAAATTTAAAGCAAGCCATATTGCAACAGCGATATTTCTGGAAAGAAATAACTTCACCTCTGGTGAGAATTAATTTTCCTTTTTTTTTTGGTAAAGTTGTTTCGCACATAAGGTGAAAATTACTTTCAACTGGGTACATAATTTAGTTTTCATGCAAAGTGGAAACAGGTTAACCTATAAAAGAAGTGAAATTATTTCTCTCCACAGGTGACGTGACGTTATTTCTTTATTTTCCTGTGTCATAATATTCTTCATTCTTCATTCATTTATTTCCTTGCAAATAATTTGTTTAAATGTTCCGTTCTTAAATTTAGCATAAACATTTTCTATAAGGGATTTTCGAGAAAATAAAAATCGTCTTCGTTATCCATTTTTACGTCTTAGGGACCATCACTCAATTGAAATAAAGATCGTCAGAAAATGCACTCACTGTAACCACGAGGAGTTAGGACTATTACGTCAGAACACTTGTTCGTTAGAGTACGCATGCTCTGTAACCGTAGCCTTAGGGCTTCCCATATCAGTTGGTTGTCTATGGAATCAAAAAAATCAAATTTCAAAATCAACAACCACAGCATGCAAATCGCTAAAAGAATCACGATCTTTTTCCATTCTGATTTTCATACTTAGAATGGTGTCTGTGGTTGATTTACCCAAAAAAAAAACCGCATTATTTTTCGAAAACGACAATCCAATACCCGCTTACATCAGCATTTCACCCTTTCCCTTGTAAATTTAGAGAAGGCGGCTTTTGGAAAGTATAGACTAGGAAACTGTTTGTTTTAAATGCTTCGCAATACTGTCGCCAATGCTTGAGCATTGTTTATGAACTTTGGTGAGCAAATCTCTTGAGTATTTCTCCTCCTTTGAGCAGCAACTTTAAAGATAGTTAAAGGTTGAGCCTTTCTAAATGTTACCATGTCGCAATTCCTAAAAAGCCTGGATTTCATTAGCAGCAGGTGCCAGATATTTCTTCCAACTCCCAATACATACATTCCATACTCTCTGTCTCTGCTTTAAGTTATGGGCACACTTCTTCTTGCAATACTCTGTAGAATAATCTTTGTTGTGAGAGGGGGACGTTGCCCAAGCTTTGAAAGCAATTTTTTACGGGGCATCACTGCTTAAGCTTCATTATTCCATCAATATGTTTCTTTGTCCATCATACTCTTAATTGATATATCACACTCTTTAGTCTTAGGTCTGTTGAAGGTTTCACTCTAAACATTTTTAATGTTACTATAGATAAATGCTTCGCCCTTTGCTTTGTCCAGATTGCACCATTTGATTCGTTTAGAGTTCTCTATGTGTATGCTTCACTCATTGGTCTCCATAAAACAAACTCCATGCAAACAAATTATACCTATACCAGCAGATGGTTTTACTTGGCAATCGCTTTTCACAATATGACCTTGCAATCCTTCACATGGAGCTTCATGAAACTGTTTAACAAATGGCAGTAAACTTGATTTTCATTCCCCCTCTTTTACTATAGGCGATCATATGCCGGCTGTGTTTAATGAACTTAAGGCTCTGTCAAACAGAGTGCAATCCGGCGTTCTTTGTAAAGCGACCTTTACAAGGTCAGTCATTTGACATCAATCTGTAATATAGTGTTTGTAAAAATAATTATGTATGCGTGCATTTGCTTGACGAAAAATCAAAACCCTTTTGATTTTGCCTGATGACTGATTATTTGGGTAGATGACTAACGTCCTTTGACTGACCGTGTAAAGGTCGCTTAAGAATTTACAAACAACATCTTACCGCCGCGTTCTTATTTTCCCAGTATTTGTATTGACCGGACCATGTGGGGTCGTCGGCTTGCGCACTGTTTGACAGAACCTTTAGTGATTAGAACGATAAGACCAATCACCATATAACCTGCACAATGCACATGCTGAGGATGTTTTTACCAGCAGAATTAAAGATGTCGTATCCTAAAGCACTGTTCCTCATTAGAATATCCAAAATGTCCATTCATATATCCGCTCAGAAGGAAATGTTTTTCATTTGAGATGTTCTCAAAAAGGTTATGGAAATCTAGCCAAAACTTATATTTTACCGTTTGAGAAGCATAGGTATATGCACTAGCAATATTCCACACCCTTCTTTGGATCACCAGTTTCAAGGAAATCAATCGATTACTACAGCCTTTAAAATAGCCATGACGCTAATGTAGTTCTTTTCCGCAAGGATGATACCGATTTTGTTCTTACCGTGTTGTTATTCGCATTAAAACATCTTGTATACCTTCGTGTTTACATTCAGGGAACGGTTCCTGCTGCCAGGTTGTTGGACGCACAAGATGTCCTATCGCCTTATCTTTGGGAAAGCGTATGAAGGCCGAATTTTAACGTTCGGTTTTATTTTACTCGGTGTTTTTTGACGGCACCATCCATGACTATGAGTAAGATAAGATGAGGAATGACATTAAATAAGCATCACAACACGTCTAAATTGATTTTATTATGTTGCAGTCTTCTCCATCAACCCGCAAACTCAACCTAACCTTACCTTATTTGAATTTTCGAACATCTATTTCGATGACAATTACGCCCATTTTGCATGTTTTCTTATTAAAGATATATTTTTTGTTTGACGATAGACGAAAAACTTTTTTTAGATTCTAATAAAGACGATCTTTGTCCTCTGCTTCAAGGCTTCATGCCACTTCAAGTCATATTACAAGTTTAATGAAACCTATCAAATCTTTCTACTCAGTAAAAATGAACAAGCAACATTTTTGAAACTCATGAAATGTTTCATAAAATATTCAAGTCTGAGATACATTCAATATGACTTCTTTTTTTTCTTCATGAAAAGAAAAAAAGATTTTTGGGTAAAGATATGAATATTCCGAACTTTCTTTACATTGACGAGAGTTTTTAATAACTTCGGCAACTTGCGGTAAATTTCCATGCAGTAAAAAAAAAGTTTCTTATCCTTTATCAAAGTCACAATATGTCCAAGACCATGGATTTTGTTTTTGTTTATATAGGAATATTGACATAAAACAAAGTTTCACAAACAATATCTACTTAGCTGATAACAAAAAGAAAAATCTTAAAATAAAAGTTAAACACCATAAAGCTTCAAAAAGTATTTTATGTTTGCACCCTTTAACCCAAAACTGAGTCATCATCACAAGAATACGCCTCAGGTCGCAGTCCTTTTTTTATAAAAAAAAAAAGACAACACATATACCTAAACCACTGTTATACAGTCTGAGATATCCTGCCATGAATTAGTCCAAACTCCAAAGGTGAGAGATACAGATACACCACATCAGAACAACCTTACAAATATATACAAACACAGAAAACACAAACGAGTATCCAACTCTCTGGCAACTGACTCATTTCCTTGTGTAAATTTATTCGCACGAAAAGTTTAATGGGAATATTTTTTTTTTATCTTTCCAGGAGCATGGAAATGGAAAACATATATGGATTTACCTACTTTAATCCATCACGGACTGTGATGGTGTGTATCTGTGTGTTATGTCTTATAGGTCTTATGTATCAACTAACCGGCCGCATTGGCGGCGCGGCCGGCCGGTGGAATTTTGTGTATGCTGGTTTCTTTGTTTACACAGGTCGTTGTTGGTTTGCCTCATTTGTGTCATTTCCACCGCGATTCACCACCATCAGTTTGTGTAAAGTTAAAAGATATTTTATGCAAATTAAAAAGATCACTCTCTTCATAGATACAAAATTATTTCGTTTCGTTTTGCTTTTTGGAACTTCTATAATCGTTTGCTCGGTTTGAAATTTTACACTAATGTCTAATTTTTTGTTTGCACAGATTTATTCTAAAGGTGGATTATAGAAAAGCAAGTTATGGATTTGTGAAAAATAAAATAAAAAAACAAAATGAAAGTACCTACATAATGTATTTCCAACAAACACAATTTGTATTTGCGAAAAATATAATTCTTGCCAAAACTTCAATTATTTCTTTCTGGCCGTCATAATAAATTGTTTTTTCAAGTATTATATCGAAAAGCTGCAAGTGAATGCAATCATGAAAAATCATTGATTGAATTCAGTTAAAATATTTGCATTCATTGACCTTTGAGACTTCGACTTCAAAAATTTGCAACCATGAAAAAGATTGCAATAAGTTTTTCCTCATTCATTTTACAGCAATGAGATTTTACAACCCTGTTGCAAGATAATGCTTGGATTAAACAGGGTGCTTATAAAATTGCCTTCACACCATTCAAGGAAAGTGTTTGCATCAAGCTTCCGAAAATTCCGATATTGAAACTTGCGTGCTTGCAGTAAGCAGTGACACCGTGCTTGCTTAAATCAACTTTTTTTTTATGCAAGCAAATTTGTTTGCAATCACCACACCGTCTTAACACCATGCAAGCGAAAGCAAGTGCTTGCCGCAAGTGATGATATTGGAAAGAAGCTGTCATATTTTGCCATACACAATCGAATTAATCAAGAGAATGATGCGAAGCGAACTGTTTAATCGGTTGTCAATGCAATATACATACTTTTATAGAATAAACATACACCCGTGATTTTTTGTTTGCTATTATTTGTATTGGCCAAATTACGCGGGATACAACATCTATACGCTAGCGCGCAAGCAAAATATTGGCATGTGCAGACAATGCAAGCTGCAAGCATAAGAATCAAGTGATATACTTGCATGTAAGCAGTTGCAATAACTATTTACACCTTGCAAATGTTCCAAACAAATCACTTGAAGCAATCGCTTGCATGTAAGAAGTTTTCAGGTCGACACAATATAGAAGCATTTTGCTTGCAACAAACACAAGGGTACTTGAAACAAAACGCGCACGAATGCCATCAAGGATTAAAATAGAAATTTGGTAGAAGAACCACAGTCGGTCCTGACTCCTTAGGACAAGGAAATTATCATTACTGTACAATGTACAGGAACCATTCGAAGATAAGATGATAGACAACAATACCGGGCACCTTACCTTGAGAAAATAAGAACAACAATGCTCACAAAACGAAAAAGCCGCTGGACCAAATGGCTTGCCATTCGAGCTCTTATGAAATATTAAAATCTACTAGGACAAGATACAAGTGTAGGAATATGCAGATGACACTTACTTCATTGGAGGAACAGCAAAAGATATTCACAAAATCATTGCGGAAGCAGTTTCAGTAGCTCTAGATAAATAAATAAATTGTATAGCATAACAGCTTCAGAGAGCGAAGGGATAGTGACTTAAACTAGTCCAGTGAACGAGAACATACTGAATTCACCACATTCAATATCATTGAATGTGTGGTGAATAATTTTTGTTCTATCTTGGGAATTTACTATTAATACTATTGTCAATATTAGAGGACAATTTTGATTCTATGAAAAAGTTAATCGAATAAATTTATACAAATTGCACATTTCTTTCACTATAAAAATAACAAATCACTTGCAAATGAGGGCGTGAAAAAAATTTCATATAAAAATGTTTGGCTTTTGGTTTTATACATTGACAGAACGAGAATCAAAATTATGGTGAAAAGATTTTCATTCCATTTTTTGACAGAACCAAAATTTACCCCAACGGTTTGAAATCAAACGAAATATTTTTTGTTAATAACTCTCTATTTGTGCTAAGAAATCAATTGAGCAACAAATCTTTCATCCGAAGCATCAAATTATCAGTTTTTACAACCCTGATCATCACAGTCCTTCTCTATGCTGGCAGAGACTTGGATATTTTCAAGATCAAGATAAAGAAATGTTTGGTCGCTTTGAGCGAAAAATCTTTCTCAGGAAATTTCTCAATATTGCTATCAAAAACCTGAGCCTAAAAATTTTTGGATTTGTGTTTACTGTTCACGCTCCTACTTAGTTGAGATGACGGAACAAATTTATTGAGCGCTTAGAAATATAAAATCGCCTAATAATGCCGATTTTGAAAACTTTAAAAACACAGTCAGACTACTTTTCATTTTATTTAATACCCACTATCAGCAAGTTTCTGCAACCTAATAAGTCTCTTTAATATTACATTATTTTGTTTTGGGTGGAGTTCTTTTTTGCTGGAATTTTTCTTAACCTCTCAAAAAGCAGCGACGGCGCTGTGCGGCGCTAAATACATTTGCATAACGCAGATTTTACTATAAAGACAATTCTTGCAAATGATGTGAGTGGAGACAATAAACAAAATCAGATAATATATTTGGCCTCGTGTTTTGTTCCATTTGTATGTATGCATGAAGATAGACAAAAGGACATTGCATGTTATTCTGTTGCAAAACTCAAATTCAATACAAATCAAACTTGGCGAGGTGAATGAGAAAGATATAAAAGGTTGGTTGGCTTCGAACGACTTGGTTGTGTGTTGTTGGTATGAATATACATATATAAAAAAAAGGCATAAGGTAAAATTCACAAATGAGGTTATCTAATCCAATGTAGGACATACTTTACCTTTAAGTGACGGTAATAGTTACACCAGACTTGTTCAGAAAAACTCTTTTGAAAATTTATGTATGACAAGATAATTATTATTGCTTGTGAAAGTTTTGTTCTGTTTTATCTGAGGTTTTGCAGGCCTGTCAACAAAAGGATTTTTGAGAGAAAACAAAATGTAAACTTTTTAATTAGAAGCTAATTTGAAGCATTTTGCCACAAGGACTTTTGGTCTGAAGGTTTAAAATGTTTTTTTAAGAAACTTATGTAGGTTTAGGTATTCCGAATAACTAGGTACCGTCAACCCGGAGGACTTTTGCTTGTTTGGGTGAATATGCCTCTTGAGTTTTCATATTTTTTTTTCTTAATATGAAGACGTTCTCTAATATTTATGATATAAAAAGTGGGAAGATTTTAATATCTTCTTCTTAATTCCAACTTTGTTAACGATCAAGAATGAAAATACTCGCACATTATTACCCACACCCGCACTTCAAAGAAAGGCAAGATCTGCCAAAAACATCGCCCGTGTGAGTATGCATGTTAATCCGAGACGTAGCTCACAAGAACTCGGCTTTCGTAGACCACATCTTGGTGAATTTTGCTTCGTAATTTGGACCCGCAGCCGTCAGAAATTCAACTGACTCCAGGATGTGTGTTTGCTGAATAGACTCTGGAACAGTTGTAAACTTCAGCGAGGAGGCCCATTTCTGGGTGAATGGGTACAACAACAATAAAAATTGTCGAATTAGTGAAGATAAGTACCTACATATCCACGTGAGATCCAACAACTTCCGATTCATCGCTGAAAAGTGACTGTTTGGTTTGGATTTTGGGCTGGCAACGGTTCATATTTTTACTAAACCGACGCACGTTAGCCAGGCAATCACCGTCAACGGCGAGTACTATAGGTCAATGATTACCAGCTTCGTTTTTCTAATTCGATGATACGGTATGTACCGATCGTTTTGTTTGAAAAAACTTTCTTTATTTTTTAAATACTGATCAACGATATAAAAAACGTGTCTTTTGGTCTTGCGATCCATTTTTAATTGCTCTATTTTGTCAGCTGTCACGCTGTAATTTTTTTTTTGTTTATTGGCAGCACTTTACTGGCGACAGCGCCACATTCCAACAAGGATGCATCGACCTTAGCCTTTCAACCCGAACTTTTTGTTTTTGTATTATAAAAAATCAATAAGCTTAAATTTGTTCCTTTGTTCCATCACAAAAAACATAGCTTAAGTGACTCATATGAGAAGCATACTTGCATACATATTAAAGCATCACAAAGGAATAAAAACGCCTCCAGAACAGAGCGAAAATGTATCTTTCCTTCCTTTTCGGTAAATAATAACTATGTTTGAGAATGCAGACATTGGATATAAATCCAGCTTCTTCCTTTAAAACAAATACCTATAGCGAAGCAAATGCCGTTTGATGATTCATATTAAAGATCTTCAGGTGGAAGCATGAATATTTTAAGATGGAAACGCTAATAAATAATATATTTTTACAGTTAGTTACATATAACTCATGACATAACTTTATGATTATGAGAATTTATTATTTATATCTAATTACAACATGTTGCTTCTGGATGACCACGACTGACTCGACAATTGCATAATAAATGTTATGTTAAATGGTTCTACTGTTCTAAATTTAAAATAAAAACGTATTTAATTTCTGTTGCATGTTCAATGGTTCTTTGTTAATTTTTTAAATGACTAAACTTTAAATACCGAGGCTTGCTTAATGTGTGCTGTAAAATTGACAATTCTTTGATTGCCAGTTTTTTTGTTTTTTTTTGTTTTACATTCTTAACGACCTTGATGGTAATCTAATTGAGTCGCCGCCGCGCCGTTGTCGTGCGTTTTCATGATCGTCATCGTCACTTGTGGATTGAGTCTTACGCACTGATTGATTTAACAAGCATGTGAGAAGAATGTATTGCTTGTATACCTACCACTTTGTTATTCCATCAGACATTATTATAGGTAGATGTTGAAAATTGTTGGTTTACAATGAAAACCAGATTAATGTTGCTATTCTGAATTACCAAGCAAACACGGTAGCTGAATAATAATTATTAAAACAGGTTTATATAAAAAATGTCAATTTTATGACAGCTTGTAAGAAAACAAAGTAAAGGATTAAAAACAGAAACTATTATATTTTTATATGTATGTTGGTACAAATGATACTTTTATGAATTTCGATGGGCTATGTTCGTAAAGTTGTAGTGGCTTTCAGAGTGAAATCTTCTTTTATGTTCGATTGATTCCAAAAAAATTATAGGCATTTATATAGGTACCTATATACAATATACCTAGTGGAACTCAATTTTTGACGTTATATTATGGCATTTTATGTGATTTTTCATTGGAAACTTCAGATATTGATCTGAGATTTCAGATTTTTGTTGCCGAATGAAACGCAAAAAAATTTTTTTGTTTTATAGTTGTGGGTTTCATTTTATGTTTGTGCATTTATAAATTGGAGAGAGGGAGATAAACTGAGTTCACATTAACTTGACAAGTTGACAGTCTCACAAATTGTTATGTATGTGAAAGTAGATGAAAAAATCTCACTTTTAATCGAGATTTCAAGATTTTGATCTAGATGAAATCTAGATTTGATTTTTTTGACCAATGAAACGCAAAATCTAAAAAAGATGAGAAAAAATATACCTATATAGATCAATAAAAAAACACTTTTTGCGACCAATGAAAAACCATATGAGTTAAACTAGTTTCTAGTTTATGTCCAAAGGTGTGATCTTTTTGCATTTTTACCACCAAAAATCATGTTTGATGATTTGGGAGATATGATATAGATATGATACAGATATTACAAATCTCTTGTTAAACCGAAGTTATTTTTTTTATTTTGATTAGTTTTTTCTTGTCACTTTGTGCTTTTTCAGATTTGTTCAAATTGAATTTTGACATTTGCGAAGTATTCAGTGTTAACTGTCATTAGCAAGTAGGTACCTACTTATACCTACTTAATTGATTTGACACTTTGTTTGGTAGTTTGACAGAAATTTAGTAGTTTGACAGATTCTTAAAAATCATTTTGCGTTCGGATTTTTAGATTTTTTAAAATTCTCATGGATGCATTTTGAAATTCGCTATTCTGACATTTGTAATTTTTTAATTTTTCGCTTTTTGCACCAACGTCTTGAAAGTTTTCGCAAAATTGCAATTAAGCATGAGCCTATAAAGAATATTGTAAACATCTAGGCTCATTTCACATATTTTGTTTTTTTGTTTCGTGTGGTTTCGTGCATTAATTGTGTTCACACTACTTTGTGTCTAAACACGGCGGACTGGACGTACGTCAAAATGCGTAGGATGAGTACGTCCAATGTGAACATCGTTTTTAATAGGCGCGTCTTTCTAACAAAAATCTCACTGAGATCTCAATGTCAGTTTGACAGAAACTGAATCCTTTTGTGGGTCTGGATGGAACACATTTCTCTGTGCAAACATATCAAAAAGAATAAAACAAAAAATAACATCAAACATAAAAAAATGCTAAACAATTTGTTCGTTTTATCTTTGTTTCCTACCCCAATAATTTTCAACTGTCAAAAACATCTATTTAGAGCGAGAAAAATAAACTGAGAAATGATCTCTGGTATCTATACTTTTTAGTTTGAGGATATGATTACTTTTTAGTTCAAGAGAATATGGAGCAGAAACAAAAAAAAAAACCTTTTAAATGAATAACGTGCTCTTGAGTAAATTACTTTTGTTAATGGTTAGGTACCTATATAACGTGTGAACGTTGACCCTAATATGTTATACACTTTTGAAACTTCATTTTTACTCGAACTCAACAATTTTTATGGTTCATTACACGTTGACACATCATTCTGATATAATAAGTAGGTACCTTAATGGTAGCATAAATCGGCAATGTTTTCATTTCCGATTTTGATGCATATTTAACAAGCCTTAAGCATTAAATGTTTATCCATTTCCTTCATAATAAACATCTGCACCGGCAGACACATACAATTATTATTTTGTGTTCTCCTTCATCAAATTGTTCACAAAACACATACACACACAAAAAAAAGATTTGAACTGTGTTCATGTTCATTGCAGAGAACAAATGACCTACTCTATTCTTTTAATTAAAATAAATTGACAAATAACAGCCTACGGAATGAAATATGTTTTGAGAGCTTTTTCTCTGGTGGCTATGCTAATATTTACATTTAATTTTCGAGTTCATCTCATCATGGCATTCTTTTCATACATTAAAATAAAAGTGGTCCAGTGACCCTAATCAAGGCCTTTAACAAATTAATACCTAACTACAATCTCTAAAGCAACAAATAAAAATGAATAAATGAGCGAGCATTATGTCGCCCGTTATAAATTGTTATTTTTTCCGGATTTTAATTAATGTAAAATTAAAAAAAAAATATACATAATTCGTTTGATAGTAAATGTTGGGTTTTACATTTGATAGAAAATTACATTTGTTCTCTCCTACATTGGCAAGGGAAGGAAGGTTGTGTCGATTCCTCTGAATCTAGGTATCAAATTTCATACACATATTAGCTATGTATAAATATATGGTGAATAGAGTTTATTTAATGACTCTTGAGTTCTTTATTTCTATCGTAGGGAATTTGATAACTCATCTATAGATTGGAAATATTTTCAAATATTAAATTTTTCCAACGTTTTTGGCAAAACTCAGGAAATAGAGCTTTTAGTAAAGAATCATTCTACAATCTCTGTTGATAATTGAAAATATAAACTCAAACAACATTACTCATTCACTTCTCCCCTACGAAGACCGTAGGTACGTACGTTTCATTTTTTATTAACAAAAATCAAAAGTTCATACAATGACTTCACTGATGTTTACATTTTTATCTAATTTTGTCATAACTAAAATTTTTATAAGATAAGGTTTTTTATGGAAGAGCTTAATCAATCAAATGAACTCACTCATTAGTCAACATGTTGACATTAAGTTTATTAGGTGCGTAAGAGAAAAATGGTGTCATTGTTGGAATCTTATCAAATGCTTTGATGACTTTCTGTAGCTTAGGTACACCTTTCGATTATTTTCTTTTAAACAGAATGAAAACTTCTTTTAAATCGCATGAGTATATCAATACACAAAAAGTATCTAGTTTTCTTTCTTATTTTGAAATCGAAGAAAAAGAAATATGACTAATTTTGCATACCTAGTGGTATGACGAACCAGTAAAATGTAGAATGAATCAAATGCGACTGATTAATTTAACAATGAATAGGTATATTTGATGACCCACAAAATTTAATTTTTACTTAAAGCAGAAATATGTAATAAATAATTAAACGAAAACTAAATGCAAGTAGGTACATATGGACAAATAAAAACACTGGAGTAACATTATAGCTGATTTGTTAAATCAGTTAAGTAGATGGTAACAAAACGCGACTATAATTTTGCGTTAGTGGCTCAAAATTATACTCAACCGTCTCATTACGGCTTACCAAAGACAAATGGATTATCTTGGTTAACATTCACTTTTTCTCGGTGCTGGGACACAGTCATGTGGTATCACATCGGACCTATCAGTGGTCGAAGTGTGTCAGACCAATGATGACACCTTCGGCGTAAGTGATTTTGAGTAAGTGTAATCTCTTTTTCATCCTTTCGAATGGTATTGGCTTGGGTTTTGTCGCTTATGATGAATTTCGACCGAATAAGAGTCGTTGAAGTTCGGGAGAGCGTTAGTTTAGACGAGAAATTAAAACGCCTGCAATAGTTGATGAAATCCGTACTTTGTAAGAGAATATCCTCAAAGCTTTAACTGAAGCACGCTTCAGGTGGAAAACTTGAATTACATCGTCGGTCGCAAAGAAAAAGTGCTTGGTAAATTTCTGGTCTCTGATTGGTCAGATGTCATAAAACTTAGTGTATTTAGGTAATTTTTATTGGAAAGTTAGGTGATTTTAACTGAAAAGTTAGGTCATTTTCCATTCAACATTCGGAAGGTCCTCCAAGTGAAAAAAAATCCCTAAACCGTTCCATTCATTGTTCGGAGTGATGTTTCGGAGTGCTAATTCGCCTTCCAGAATTTAATTGGGAGTGTTACACATACATATTGTTTAAGTCGATCATATGATCAAAGCCATATGGAACAATACGCGCAGTGTTTTGTTATTTCTATTTTACAATTCAAGAATTTAATATAATAAGTGCAAATAGTAACAAATATTAAAAAAAAAATACTTTTTAATTTGTTTCTGCTTCCTTTGAGGTTACAAAAACTAAATTTTAACAATCTTTGACCACTACCACATACACAATTGAAATAGGGAGTGTTTTTCATCGTTCCACTGAAATCATATTTCCTTCTTCTTCGGAGTGAAATAAATGGAAAATGACATTAGTTAAGAAAATATTGACTAAATCTGGAGTCAACAACAATAACAGCTGATTTGACTTTGTCATTACACTGCTAATTCAGCTATGTAAGAAGTAAGTTTGTTAACTTTTATTTATGGTATTATTATGGTATGTACAAAAAGTACATAGGTATCTGATTCCAAATTAAAACCTACACCATGTACGGAAAAATTCAACGATCACCATTTATCGATGAAAAAATGAGACGATGAATTCCCACTGACAAACTCTTTGTTACCATGGAAAATTGACACAAGTCACATAGGTACTTTAATTCACTAAAAAAAATTACATATATTAAATGCATTAAATCATGAAATAACTGGACCCTTCATTTATAAAACTCTCTGGGGTAACCAGACCATCTTCTGTGTAAGAATATGTAACATGTAACTGTACCTACTCATCCTTGTTAGGTACCTATAGGATAACTTTCCATACCTAGCGTAAGTTTAGTAAAAATAGAAAATAAAAAATTCCAGAACTCCGCAGTCCATTTATTATTTATAATTTTAGCTATAATAATGTACCTACATATTATCTATTTCCTATAAATTTCAACCTGTATCTACCTATGTACCTATCTTTCTCACCACACTTGGAACAAATGATTCACATTTTAAATTAGTTTTTAAATGAATCATAGAACAAATTATTTATAGCTTTATGTGCAATTCAATAACAGTTAGTTAATATTGTTAAACCTGTTTTTGTTTGAAACACAACAAATTATTTATAGCTAAATAAAAGCTATACCTATACAGAAGATAATAAGACGTTCAATTTTTCTAGATTTCGGTAGGTACCTACCAAGAATTGGGAATTCGTCTTTGAATCTGAAATTTGTGTTGGCAATTTTTTAATGATAGTGATAATAATAACCATTCATTGAGACATAACTGCATTAAATTTCCTGTTTTTTTCTTCATAAAAAGTAGATACGTGGGATTTTAAATAGGTATCCAATTCAACTTTCACTTCCCACTTTTAAAAAGATTGTTCTTATTAGACCAACACTACAGACGAAAATGATTTTGAAAACACTAGAGAACCGGAACATCGAAAGTGTTTCTACCTACTTTGTACCTAGATCTACTGTAGGAAAACCCTAGATTGTTTTGTTTTCTTTAAAATCAAAAAGAAGACCAAGTATTGGTTATTCTAGGTAGTTAGGTACCTACACCCTTTCATAATAATAAAAACAAAAATAACAAACAACCAATACCTATATCCTTTTACATCTTTCTTACCTGCTTTACAGACAAACGCCGACGACTCATTCTTTAATTCCAAATAGTTCAAAAGTCAAATCGGGTTGTTTTCTTGGTGAAGACATAGGTATGTTGATTATATAGAAATACCCCAACACTATTTTCCACCAGATGTTGACCAAATAAAAAAAAAAAACAGTAATTAAAGGCAAAGGTAAAAGAAAAAAACAAACAACTAAGAACTCACTCCGTGTAAAAAAATACAAAGTGCGCACAAAAAAGGAGGAAACCCATAAAATGCCAAAACAGCCCTCGAATCCGAAACGCAGGATTGTAAATCCCGACAACAACGACGATGTGCAAAGCTTGGGGAAATAATAGTAGAGATACCTATGTTTCCTGCACTTTTTATCTCTTTAGCGTTCCCTTTTTTTCTGCATTATTCGGTATCCCAATCCAAAAATGGGATCGATGATGGTTGATGGGCTGGTTTGGTTTGTTTCTTTGGCTGGTGGATTGTAGGTGTGGGGGTAGGCAACAGCAGCAGCAGCAGCTAGTTGCAAAAACAAGGAACAGTGCATTGGGTACACACAAACAAAAAATAAATAGAGAAAAGTAGAAAATAAATTTGCTAGCATCACCGCGCAGCAGGAACAAGCTCACTCTGAGAGTAAGAGCAGCACCAGCAGAGAAAATACAGAGATAGACAGGCAAAACTGCGAAAGACTAAGTGCTGCTGCGACGTTGATGGTTGGTACACAGAGAGCCAGAGCATAACCCCACCCGTCTTTTGCAATAATGATGATTTTTTTCATTTTTCATTACTGTTCCCTGTGTCTGCTCCTGTTTTTGTTACAAAATTTTGCAGTTCTTTTGTTCTTCCTGAGATGGCATTCCTCCTGACAATAGCAGGTGTATTCTAAGATTCCAATAGCTCAGGCTAAAGATGCATCTAACAAGAATTATTTAAAGGTTTTGTTATTTGTGGGAACCTACCTACGACAGCCTTGATTCTTCTTCATGAATGAAAACTAAAATCTCTTGATCAGAACCTAATGTGGTTCACCCTCTTTCTAAAGATTACGTAGGATATCTATAAACTTTTGAGACAGCTGTTTTTGGTCAAAGATTTTATAATCGAAAACTTAAAATGAACAAAAAAATATATTTTAAAGAAATATTTGTAGGTAGGTACTCACTTTTTCGCAAATGAGTTGCTTCCTCGTCGATATCCTATCTTTTTTTTTTTTCCTTGTGGGGGGGTAATCCACTGGAGCGATAATTTGTTGTATAAAATTTGTTTTCACTACAAAATTTAATATTTTATCACTTTTTTTTGTAACAAATTATCGATGTAATTTATTTATTAACACTTTTTCCGATTATTTTTATATTTTATTTTTATTCTTCGTTGCACAAAGCAGCAGCAGAGCAGCGCACACCCTTCTTATGGGTATCTTGCAAAAGAGAGTAGGAACTAGGAATATGAAAACCAAGAAAAAACGACGAAGAAGAACTTAAAGGGAATCCGGAATCACAGAATTAAAGTAGAGGGAATCCGAAACAAGGAAGACTGACTTTTTTTTTGTTGTAAATGCAATAATTTTTGTTTTAATTAAAAATGCATTAGGAACTTTTGTTTGATGATTTAATAATTTTTAAGTTCAACGGGAGGAATCTAATTTAATTTCCTTTACAATTCGATTTTTATATGAAGAAAAATACACAGTAAAATTGATGTTGAGATCTGGAACAGCACTTTATTCACATTCACTGTATTTTATGTCAGCCATATTTAATTCGTAGTGTTTTTCTTTTTTTCACTAAAATTTTGTTGTTGTTGAAAGAACAAGTCAGTCAGTTAAAAAAGAAAAAGGGAGGCTGTTGTTTTTTTTTTTGTTGATTCGAGACAGGAGCTCCGAGGATGTTTTTTTGATGGAACAACGCGCTATGGAGAGTGAACAACGAATGAAAATGAATGTGATGTAAAAATTTTACATAGGCGAGTCGAATTCATTTAACTTTTGATATTTTTGTGTATGTGTTTTAAATGAGTTTTGATTCATTGATTCATTTATGGAGAGATATATGATATATCGTTTTGTCCTTGTCTTTTTTTTTAAGTTTTGTAAGAGAAAGAGTAGCACAACAGTAATGCCTTATTTTTTTCGTGTTTATTGTGCTTTGTTCATTTGTATTTTCCAGAACGTTTTTGTTTACTATTTTGTGAGAAAGAGATAGTTGATATAAGACATATTTTGACAGTGCTGTCTCCTTGATAAAAATGTAAAAAAAATTCATTATAAATGAACAATAATTTAATAAATTTTGATTTCTGAATCATGAGTCAATTACATAGAATTATAAATAAATAGTACATCAACTCAGGAGGCTACACTCACTTTTGCCTACAAACTTTCAAAACTGCAGAGGTTTAACTCTGTATGCGTGCCCGTGCATTTCAAATGGTACTGTCAAATTTGGCTAGACTGTTCACACGTATTCATGTATAGAAAAGCGAGCATAAACATTTTTTTCTACAGGAGGAGACGGAGGATTACAAGTTGATGACCTGTGGTCAGTTACAATTAAACAATTATTCTTATATTATTTACAGAATTTTTGAATACAGAATTTTGAAATATATTACATTTCCTTAGTGCCTCCGCTTTGCTTTCTTTAACCTATTATATAATAAAAACAGGTAAACAAATTTAGTGGAACTGACAGCTACGAAGAACCCAGGACTTTTTTCACACCGCAATAAAAGAAAAAACGCCATGTTAACAATAATTGTAGCTCAACTTTAGTTCACGGTAGCACGAATTTGCGCACGGGGATACTTTTTTTCGATAGATATTATGCTTAACAACAATATATTTCACAATTTTAAAGCAAGGAAACACTAATTTCCACTTTTAATACAAAACGCATACAATAAGTGGTATTTTTGGGATTTTTTTTTAGAAATTTTTCTTTTTTTGTTGATTATTTCGGAAAAGTTGTTTTATGACTTAGAAAAGTGTTTTATACTTCTTGTTGTTGATTTATACATTGAAAAAAAGTAAATAAAAATTATAATTCATTCGAAATTTTGCATACCCAAAGCTGCACCCACCCAATCTTGCACCCACCCTAAATCCTATGGTAGGCCAAGCAGGGGGCAGCATGCCCCCCTTACTCATCTCAACTGTCAGGGGTTCAAGTGGGGCACACAGGTACTGTTATTCAAGAAAATTGTGATACAAAAGAAAAAGTTAGGTTAAATCCGAAAAGAATTGTATTTTTTAATCCGTTTTAACGATATTTCCTCGCTTTAATATTTTTATCCTGTTCTATTTAGACCTTACCCAGCCTTTAAAAAAATATCAACTTTCAAATCGTGCTACGGTGAACTAAAATCGCCCCATAATTGTTGTAACTACAATATGGTATAAAATGTTTACCAAAATTACCCATCTTTGCAATTTGAAGAATACTTACCGTTCTAAGCACAGCACTACTTTTCTATATAGTAGGAGGCAGCACTGACACTAAAATGTCAAATGAAATAAACATTTTTTCTTTCTTTTTAAGTGTGTTGGTGTGAAAAATGAACTAACGAGTTTTCGAAAAAGGAAATTGTACAGTAGGAAATGAAAATAAAAGTTTGTAAAATACGGAACTTACGGGCCTATAAACTTAAAATTTATTTTTGAAATACCGGCATTAAAGTTTTTATTAGAAATCAGACTTAAAAAATTGATTATTGTGTAAAAGACAAAAGAAATAAAGAAAAATAAATACAAATTTATGCAGAAGAATTTTATTTGGTTCAGTTTGCGTGGTTTTCGTTACAGGGAATAAGGCAATAATAATTACTCGATATGCTCATTAAGCCACATCTACTTCATTGAGTTTAAAACCATCTTGATTGTATAAACTCAATGGTTGCACCCAAAATCATTTAAACCCATTTGAGTTATTAGATCAATAAAATGACTGGGTTTGGTAAATTTATATAGGTAAACTTCAAGCGGTGAATTTTTAACGTAAAAGAATTCAAGCTTCTTTTAAGAAAAGTAAGGTATGAAAAATTAAAGTACCTTCCTACCTACAACACCATCATCACTTGGCTACCGATGTTATTTGAAAAATAAAGTTTTATTAAGATCCGTTGAGTCAACAAAGAGAAGTCAAAATTAAAAAAAAAAAAAATTAGATAGGTACCGTAATAAATATTTTTTTTTTTTTTTTTTTTTTATTTTATTTTATTCTAGGAAATACAGCGTTAACCATATGAAAGGTTTTGATGCCCTATCACTCATGTCAAATTTGATCGGTATCGTTAGAGCCGTTTTAAAGAAAAACAATCATTTTTCACAAGGTTATAATAGCAGGTATCATTATTTTCAGACTTAGAATTATTGCAGTTCCAAAAATCTCTGTAGGTTACACTCTCTACAAACCGGTCCTAGATAACAAGGTTGAACAAAATCGGCCCAACGCTTTAGACTACCGGTGCTCATTTATCAATGTATGATTGATAAACCATAAGGTACATTTTTGTTCATTGGCCATTGAGACATTGAGCAAAAACAAAAACGAAATTGAGAGATATTTACTAAAAATACTGTATAGCAGCGATGAATTCACAAAAAAGAAGAAACAATCAAATATAACTGTCGGTGGAATGGATTGCACCTTACACCGAGCCCAGATTTGTTCATTCTCAAATAATAATGTAATAATTAAAGTGTTTTTATACTAAACAGGAGATTACCTAAACAACAGGAGTTTGTGCACACAGGTTGGTGCTGGTTTATTCACACTTCTTAAAAAATATTTTAATTCGATCGAAATGCATTAGCCTATTTAAAGAATTCGAAGCGAGCTGTTTACAATTTGATATTTACTATTCGACTCGCCTTGATTTGGGATATTTTCGAATTCGAAGCGAATCAGACATTTTCCAATTTCAGTCAATTCGTGGGAAAATTTTTCATTCAAGTCTATCGAAATATCGTTGGGGAAGAAAATTTTCTCCGATTTTTACGCTGTCGGAGATTTCTCAATCGAGATATCCGTTACGATGAAAGGAATTGGAGAAACTTCCGATATAGCACATACCAACATACGTACCTAATATTAATGTGCCATGCAACACGTTGAGCAATACATTTCTGACAGCTGCCAGGCATAAATATAATAATATTTCCGTTTGTAACTGAAGCATTTGGATGAAAATTTGTATCAACATATGAAAGTACAATTCCGAAACGGATACCTCAATCGCAATTTAAGTTTCAATCGAAACTAAGTTTCAATCGCAATTTAAGTTTCAATCTAACAAATACCTCGATAGGGCTACTTAGCTTTAATAATCCTTATTCGACAAAATTAACTTCAATATTTTCAAAATCCATAGATTTATTGATTTCCATGTTATTTGATCTACATTTCTATAGAAAGGTACCCAAGAGCATACCAATAATTTCGATAAAATGTGGATGTTAATTTTGTAAACAAAATAGTGACAACTTAAATTCGCACATGAATTTTTTTATTCGCTGAGTCCTGAGTTTATTATAGAAAAAAAATTTTATCATCAGTAACTAATACTTATAGACTCTTTATAATTATAAATAACTAAAATAGCCAACCTAGGTATAATTTAATTTTCTTGTTTTCGAAGCGAATTAAATAAATAATAATTAAAATATTTTGTATATCACTATATAGTTGTTATGTAGATTAAACTATCATATAATATTATGTATGTAGTTTGATTCCAACGTGCACTGACAATATTTTTTGTTTTGTTTTTGCTTTCGCATTTCTATTTTTTTATCACTTATAAAGTAATTAATAATAATTATCATGTTTAATCTTATTAATATAGAGAGGCGAGATCACATCTTTTATCTTTTGGTTTGTATTATTTCTTTTCCCAAATAGGTTTAATTTTTACTATAATATTGCATTTTAAAAGATCTCGTTTTTGTAACTTTCGACAAATTTCTTAACTATTTCTGGTAGATTAGGTGCAGTACACAAAAATTTGTGACCATAATGAAGCGATGCATCAAATCGATGGAATTCAACAGGGCCCCATGACTTTCCGCGTGTATCTAATGCCGTTCGATATAATTTATATCCTAATTGGAATGGAACAACGTAGTCATCTTCGGCATGTAATATCAAAACTGGTTGTCGGAATTCACTTATATGTTTATCTGATTCAAAACGTAGCGAATTGTAGTACATGGGATTGGCTATTGTCATGTCAAACCAAGGAAGATCCTTAAAAGGCTGCAAATAAAATTACAAATTCAAAAGGAAATCAAAGTCAAATTTTCATAACTACATTACCCTAGCAAAAGGATGTTTCCTTATTTCATCTTTAATATTCGTAAACGGACTTTCTAGTATCAGTGCTTTAGGTCCTGCAACATTCATATTACTCAGCAATGCCAGCAAATGTGTTCCAACTCCTGTGCCCAACGAATGACCCCAAATGATCACTGGATTATTCGTTCGATTTGCTATATAATTATAAACAGTCATTGCATCACGAACAACACCTTCTTCTGTTGGAGCAATCTTATCCGAATCACCGTATCCACGATAGTCTAATGACAACACATGGTAGCCTAATTTTCTAAATACTTTATACATATCAATTCGATGTCCAGAGCCTCGTGATGCTGTATTTCCATGGAGATAAAGCATAATAGTTCCCGGATGTTTGAGCATTTGTTCATAAAAGGTTTTTTCATTTTGCTCATTTATAACGGGAAATTCAGCTTTATATATTGGCTCCATTTTATCTAAATGCGGGTCATCAATATCTGTGCTATTGTGAATTTCCTCTAGTGATTTCTGATAAAAATAAAAATTAATTAGTTGATCTGGAAAAACAGTATTCTATCTCGTAAAATCACCTCATTGAGATTTAACTCTTTAGTAAATCGCTTAACCAATTGTATTGGCAACACATGCCACACACCAATTTTAACGCCATCCTCCTTATCAACGTCGGGATCTTTAACATTCAAATAGAAATTTCTCGTCGCACATAAATTAACACTGTTGGGATCTTTAAGATCTAAATTTTTTGGGTATGTAACTTTAAGAATAGAAAATAAAATTATTTTGACATGAAAAATCTTAAGTTAATTATTGCTTACTGAAAGTCAGGAAAAGTATACCCCTTTGTAGAGTATATGAGTATCTGAATATAAGCGGAAATACTACGAATATTATAAAAAATGATAGCAGGCATAGTTGAACCGTTACAAGGGATATTCTGAAATTATAGGAAACACATTAATATTATCAGAAGCAGTTTTTGATAAATATTTTAATGATAAATAATTTAATTTGGCTATGTGAAAACATGTGATTTGTTTATCATTTGTTTTTATCTGAGTCATATTTAATTTAATTTCTCTTTGCTATTAATTTGTTTTGTAACACATTATATGCTGTTTTGGACTTTGAATTTAAAAACTCAAGGAAACTTATGATGATGACGTTGTAAATTTGTTTTTATCAAACTTGGCTGCAACTGGTTTTAAAATTTCTTGTAAACAAACCATAGCATGATAATAATGGGTGATTAAAATTGTTTGTATAAGTTTTGTCGATGTAAAAAGAAATTCCATAACAATAAATGTTCATGCTGTTGTATCCTAAAAATTCACATCTACACGTGGAATGTTAAAATAGATCACGAGCAGCCGAGTAATTAGCAGAGGCCCTGGATATTACTACCATCCAGGTAGTGAAATGAAATGAAATGGGCAGTCGAAGATTACTACGGATTACTTCATCAATGACCAAGAAGAAACGTTCGAACACCTACAAAGAAAAGTATATCGATAATGCACGAAAGACATGAGCATCTGGGAAGCTACCAGATAGAAACCAGAGTGGTTGCTGAAAAGAGCCATCAGCTCAACTCCAAAGCACTTAGGTCAATGAAAGCCCATTGTGATGCCCATATTTTTCATCCTCGAGCGTCGAACCATCTGCTTTCTCTTGATCTGCAAAGATCCGTTATTGGGCACTCTGGCAGTGGCGGAGGAAGTGGGTTATATCCTCATGTTCTTCCTGGTCACTAAATTCTCTACACAAGTCGTTTTCAATTAGACGTAGTTTTTTAGCATGATATCTTAGCATGTTATGAGCAGTTAAAACACCTACCAAGGTCGATATTGACTTCCTGTCTTTTTTCGTGATTGTATTTTTCTGTTTTTATCGTATTGCGGCCAAAGTTTTCTAGCCTCTTCACAAGTTTTTGGAGGAAGAGCGAGAATAATGAGGCAACCATCCAACCGTAGTAAAGAGGGTACAATGAGATATACATATAGGTCGCTGTGCTTGTTCCAGTAGGCTCAGTCGCATTGCACCGAACCCCTAAATTAACAATTTCATCGGGCTATATCTATAACGCCATTCCATAAAGGCAAGTGGCGTTCAGAGGATCAGCCAGATCGACAACATTCTGGACGTTCAAACTTTCCGAAAAACCTACTATCTTGTTGTACTCAAGGTTCGAATGCGGATTTTTTAGACCTCGCGTATGCAATGGGTTTTAAGGAAAAAGAAGAGAAACGTGAGATTCTAGACATGAAAACTGTTGCAGTATTAATGAACCTCTAAATTTTACCAGAAGATAAAGAAACACTTCAAACAGGACAAACATGGGAACGTGCTAGTAGAATCGAAGTCAGTGCTGAGGATATGGAAAGATCATTTCTGTAGGCTTTTGAACGGTGATATTATAGAACTTCTGGAACTGATGGCTTCCCAGCCGAGATATTTAAAACCGTGGAAGATAGTTTGGTAAGAAGCATGCAGCAAGAAGTATAAGTATGATGAATGTCGCACGTAAGATCTTATCTGCGAAAAGAGAGTCTGGAAAGTCTACTATCGATCAAAGATTCCCATTACGACAGACATTGGAAATGATCTAACAACACGAATTTGATGTTGTTCGATGCAAAAAGTTTGTCAATATTCAAGTGGAAGCAGCGTCAGCGGGCCTAGTACTAAATGAAAGAAACACAAAGTGTTAAATATAAAATATACCTCAGAAAGTAAAGAACTTTGTTTACCCACGCTTTATTGTGAATTGCGATAGGAACTCCAGTTTTGAAATCAATGTAAGGATCACTCTTGATAACCTTTGGGCTAATCAAGCAATTGAGTAAGAAAGGCCTCACTCGAAGAAACAAGTGAAGTGCTTCAAAGTTTTGAGCGTTTAAATCTTCGATTGAATGTGCGGATAATGTGTGGGGAAACTTAGGATCGACGTAGGAACTCTGAAAGTTCGTCAGAGAGAAAAGTCACAAGAAGAAGAAAAGAACAAAAATCGTAAAGCGAAACTAGTTAAGCAGCTAGCCAAATATCTTCAAGAATTCATAGCGGTTAAAAAATTGAAAACATCACAAACATCAACAAAATTTCTAAACCTAATCCTTACTTTGGTGTTAAAAACATTGTTAGATATTTTTGAAAAAGTGTTTTTAATTCAATTGTTTAATTACGGTTTTTTTTAGATAAAATATTGAATGAACGGATAAAGAAATTTTTTGGTTACTATGTCCAATATTAATTTTGACCGTTGTTTTGGAGAACGAAACACGTATTTATGTTTTGTAGACATTTGGTTTTATAAAGTTTGTCAAAACTGTAAAATGCAAAAAACAGATAAATTGAAATACACACGACGTAACTATTTGTTTTCTTGTAAATAAAACATTTTATTTAAAATTCCTCTACATTTTTTTTAAATAATTAACATTAATAATTAAGTTTGGTTTGTTTAGTTTGGAAATCAATATACTTCAGAGGTATAAAGTGCAAGAGGTTGAACAAGCATCGATCACATTAACACCTTACGAATCATTCTTGGACAGTCGCCCGGAATTCCAGTCATCGATGTTTCCCATTTGAAACTGCTAACCTCGTAAGTTTGCGAATAGAATCCGCAGTGCGCATATTGAAAGACAAAGAACAAGGTAGATGTTAACTGTATTGATGGGAGCTTGGTTTCAGAACATTGGGAGGTGGCCACTGGCCACAGCTAACACCAATCTCGGCAAATCGAGTCAGATGGAGGAATTTTGTTTCTGCATTATGATGCAGATCGACCTGTTTCAGTAATTCAACTTTATCTGGAACTGATTAAGTAGTACTTTGACTCCAACAAGCAACAACAAGATCCCTCAATCTGAAAATCGGGAATCAGGAAACATCAGAAGATTTTAAATTTTGCAAATAAAATACTCGGCGCATGGTTTTTAAAGTGTCTAATAGGCAACTGCTTTGCAATCTTGGGCTTATCTTAAAAACAAGCATTACGTAAGTGAAAACGGTATTATCAACTTAAATTTTGATTGTGTTATCGAGATTGTATAGAATCACCAAAAAAAAAACAAATTAATTGGCTTTGTTAAGTTTAACTTGTAACGTGGTCAAGTAATAGAATAGGTAACACAATTTTGTACTTGTATAACAAGTGCGGGAAGAGTTAAAAAAATTAATTAAAGTACACAATACTATCGGATCGAAATACTGATTCAAAAAAAGAAATGTTTCAAAAGAAATTAGGTATGACTAAGACTAAGATTTTTTGGAAGAATTCTTCTTGCAAGTTTTGTTCATCTCTCATCATAAGTCAGTTTTCATAATGATTTTTTTTTTTTACTAACATTTAACCAAAGTTAAAATATTTAAAAAACAAGTAAATGATAAACAAATCATGTTTTTTTTTTGATGAAGTAAAGGAGAAAACCAAAAGAGATTTACAAATAGCACCTAAATTTGTTCCATAAGAACAACTTGCGATATTACAAAAATATTTTACAATAAAAAAAAAATGATGTTTGTAAAAGATGCCAACATAAATATAAAGGTATTCAAACGCAAAAATAAACAATGAAGAAAAAATTCTATTTTACATAAATATACAATAAATAACATCAAATCAAAATATACACTTTTCTAAAAAGTTTAATTAAAATGAATATAAGTCGGGTCTCGGGTTGGTAGGTATAGGTACATACATGTATATGCTTGTGATCGTTAACAAAATTGAAAAAAAAGGCAGAACAAGATACCTCAAGCTTGCTCTTGTGTCAAAATTTTGGAAAAAGCAACTTAAAGTAAAAGAAATAACGAATAAATAAAAAAAAACTTCTTAAACTAAAAGTGTTTGATTAATTTTGATTGCAGATTCGATTTGTAATTATCTTATAAGGCAACACAAAGTTAATGATAGACTTAATATAAGAAACCTTTATTTTATTTAATAAATATAAGTCATCGGAACTTCGTTTTGTGTTTGTATGTTTTCTAAATGCTTGAAAAGGTGTTATAAATATGTATAATCTCCCGTGGATTAAAAATATAATAATTGTAGTCCTAGTCAAAAAAAACTTCAGCTTTCCAACAAACAAATCATGAGGACCAAGAAAAAATACTTGAAATTGGTCTTAATCTAGAAACACATGTTTTCGAAAAGCTCGTTTAGAATGACTTGTATGCGCCGTTTTCATATCATTACATCTTTGATCAAGTTCTAATTTGTTAAGTAGTTAAGAAAGTGTGATTTGTTTGATTGTTATAGGTTATGGTCAGTGCCGTCAGTTATAAGGAGACACTCAGCTTACTATACTATACTAGCTGAAAACCCGTCGAAAACGACGGTGGAAATAAATTGTTCTTGGTGAAGATTCTAAAGGGTTTTAACCTAAGTAAATTTGTTATTCCTGTTAAAAGAGAGGAATCGTGACCGTTTTTTTATGAACTTGAAAAAGACACTTTATAGCTTTTTTTGCTGCCATAGTTTACTTTAAAATAAAATAAACTTTTCGAAAAGTCCAAATAAATGGTATACGAACCTGAGTTAATCCAATTCGAACAAAGAATTGTTTTAACACAGTCACAATTCCTTTGTTAATACTTTTTTTCTTATTAACAAACACTTTATTCACTAAAATAAAAACTTGTCCACGTTATTTTCACTAAAACATTGATTTCAACTTTAGTTTTCTCCAAAACTTCGATAAATATTTTTTTGCACATATTGTGTTCAATTTGTACATATTGTGTTCAATGTTAGAGAATAATAATTCAGTACGAACATCTTAACAACCAATGGTAAGAAAAACTTTAAGTTTTCTTTTCGCGAGGTTATTTCTTACCGGTTGAGGTTACCGGTAAGCGTTTCAAAGCATATTTCGATCCTTGCCTCTACTTATGCATTTTCAGAACACACATCTTTTGAATTTATGGTGGTTCGAATATCGGAAAATGTGCTAAAGCTCATTTTGGTGGTTGTCTCTGCTTAGTCAGTTAAAAATCTCAATAAATAGCTTTAATTGTTTTGTTCCGAAAATGCAACTTTGGGGTCATTTGCGAACCGTTTACATCTTAACGGAAATATATGCAGTGTTTCGGCGTCAAGTGATTAGCCAGCTCAGTAAAATGTTACATGTTAATCCCAACAAAAACCAAAATGTGTATAAGTCAGCAATCAGAAGTGAATTGGTGTCGTTTTTTAGCCAAACCGTGAAAATCTGTTTTGAAATATAGTGCTGACGACCTAGTTTGACATTTTCTCTATCCATCAGCATGAAGCGTGTAAATCGGTCCAGTGATTGCTGAAATACAGACGGATTAAGATTGGTCTTTTAAAAGGCTTAACTTCCAGTAAAATTTTAAATTTTAAATTTAACCTTTCCGGTAAATTTTATTTGTTTTGGTGCTTGTCTCTAATAAGCATTAGCAACGCCATCTGTACGTCATCATTTCCAAAGAGCTTATTACTTATACATGTTCAGAATCCAAGAACATAGAACCAAAAAGCTTTTCCCTAAAACATAGAACCAAAAATCTTTGCGCAACTGGCTTTTATTATAGAGAGGATTACTATATGGTGAATGCTGGATGGTTAGAGGGGGCTTGTGATCCGACCGGACAACTTAACACTAGGTAGGTTTATAGTAGCTGGGCTTGTTTCAAAGTCAAGGCATACCTGCTAGGTCAGTATATGTATGTATGTTAGTGCTTTTTCTAGTTACAAAGTTGAGTGTTTATATTTTCATAAGCCTTGTAGAACTGAGTCTTAGTCGAAAGGTGGAATTTCCCATTTTCTCTCACTGAATGAGAACAAATCTAATGAGAATTGATATCATATCATCCTAATTTCTTAATAGAAAGAAATTTATATCGTAGTTAAGACTTCGACGCACAAAGTGTGATTATACAACAATAAATACAAATCAATATTTTAAATACACTTCATGCGCAATAATAAGTAAGTATACTTTTGGTATGTATGAATATTGTTTGTTTTCATAGTGTACACATTTCCATATTTAAAATGAGACCAGAAATAAATCTCAACCTTTGAAAGATTCCTTAATAACTTTTATTTGTTGTTACTTTTGATAAAAGTAACTCAATAACCTTTATTCTAAAAAATTAAATCTTTCGGTCAAGGTCTTAGAGAAAAAATGTATTATTCAATATACCCGTCAATATAACTGTAAGTATTTTGTAAACACTGCGGATAAAATTTGAGTTATTTTATACTATAATGTGAAAACAGTCCAATAACCATTTATTATTTATTTTCTGCGAAAAAGGTTAAAGGTTGAAAAGGTGAAAACTCGACCTTTAAAAGATATTTTCAAAAATAAAAAATAAATTTCAAACGGTAACCTAAATTTTTGTTTTTTTTTTAAATAAATCTTTAACCCTAACAAAATCTTTTAAAAGAATGTGGTTACCCTCAGAGAGAAACCGATTGAAAATAAAGGTTAACAGTTATCTCTGTATTTAACCAATTGTTGTGACGTTAACGGTACCGCCATTGATGGTCTTTTTGGCCAACCACCATAAATCAATATGAATTGTCTTCAAAGAAACTGAAGATGCCCAACAGTAGCTCCATCAAAATTGATTTCTTTTTCTTGGGTGATGAAGGAGAACATTCGGCAAAAGCAAGCCATTAATTAAGAGATAATCAATACCACCTTGTCTTAATTCTGAGATCACTCTTACGAGAATTCCACGTTACCCATTGAATGTTAGCTCTTCCGAACGACGGAGTTTGACTGCGCACCGCTCCTTTGTCAACGGTAGTTGCCGCTGAGAATCTCCAAAAAACTCCAAAAGTGGCTTAACCGTACGTCGAGTATCGAAAAAAGACGACAGCGAACCCTCACCAAATATTTATGAAGGCAATATTCTTTTATCCCCAAAACACAGAACGGGCGAAACTTCAACAATGTCGGATATTTACTTTGACTAATATGATTGGGATTCCAACAGGGAATCTTATACTGCCACTAAAGCTTGCGAGATCAGCTCTTCATCTAATTGAGATTGTCAAGCAGCTATAGATGGCTTTGAAACCTGTAATTTCGACTCACAATATAATTGTTATAACAACCCCAGTCCGGAATCAGGAATCAGGACTGCCTGTTTTGAAGCAGTTGGCATCGGACCTCTATTTCAGTAAACAAAAAATCATCTCCATGGACAAAACCCATTTATCGATAAACTGGTACATTAACTACATACTAAAATAACCAGATTCGAAACTATGCCATCACATGTCGTCATGTAAGACGACATGTGATTCCAACGGGACACCCGCCTCTACGTGTCACAAATCTGATTGGCAGAAGACTGGAAATATTCTAAGCGGATTAACGACGTCGCGTGAGTGAGAATGTCAGTAGAGTTCAAATACTTAAACAAATCTCTTGAACATACTCGGAGGCAACAAATCAATAAGGATGATCATTTCACATTTCAATATGAATTTTCAATCAATCAGGAGACCGTAATCAAAAAGGAGTAAGGAGTTTTCTTTATTGACAGTCCTATTCAAGCAACTTTGTTGCTCCAGTTAGGGTATGTGTACCAACAATGTGTCCTTTTTTAGGAATTGTTTTCAGCGCCAAAACACAAAATCAAGATACGGTCGGTATTGTTATTTACCAATACTTAACAAAACTATCACAATTTTTAGCGAAAAAAGTTTTAACTTATTTAAACACAAAAGTTAATTAAGTGTAGCTTTTCAATGATAAAAAGAAAACAAAAAAAAATAAATTCTTAAAAGATAACTTTAGCTTACAAAGAACTACTTGGAAAAATCAACAGGATTATTACGTACCTTGAACAAAAAACGCTGTAATCAGGAATCATATTTATCATTAAGATAAAAAACAAAATAAAGGAACGTTTATAACTTAACAATTTCGTTTCATATTGTTCACCGCTAATGTTCACTATATAGTAAAAAAAAATAAAACAAAATACTTTATGTATTTAAAATGCTTTGAAATGATTTTTTTTTGAAGATACGCTACTAATAATTAGGTAGTAATTATTTTAAGAATGTAATATGAATCATTTATCGAATACTTATCTTATAACTATTTAACCTTGACTAAAAATGTCTAAAGACTGAATTGTGTAATTTACAAATAACAATTCAAATAAATACTCGTTCTTAAAAAAATAGTTCTAAAATCAAAAGAAACTGACTATAATGGTATACACAGGACGGATCTTATAAGAAATGATCGAAAAGCTGCTGGAACTGCTTGAATATCTAAGAATAAGAGGATAGTTTTAATTCTACTCAGTGAAGTCACGGACAATGCGTGCGTTTTATGTGGACAAAGTAAGCACGATTTGGCCGACAAGACTTTTTTTCGTTGATTAACATGCATTGTTTAAAAATCAATAATTAATCACTGGTTTTATTTAAAACTAGCCGCTCGAGCGGTATCTGGGCAGCTACCGATTATTATTACGGCAATTATTACGATTGCAAGTCGTATCGCAACTTCTTTAAATTTTGATCTTTAATTTTGATATATAAGTGTCAACGTAAGCATGATTTTGCCGAC
The DNA here is from genome assembly GCA_951217065.1 of Baccha elongata. Classification (NCBI taxonomy): domain Eukaryota; kingdom Metazoa; phylum Arthropoda; class Insecta; order Diptera; family Syrphidae; genus Baccha; species Baccha elongata. The sequence goes on along the minus strand of OX578274.1, from coordinate 19,173,299 downwards.
ACGATTTTTTTTTCGTTGATTAACATGCATTGTTTAAAAATCAATAATTAATCACTGGTTTTATTTTAATCTAGCCGCTCGAGCGGTATCTGGGCAGCCACCGATTATTATTACGGCAATTATTACGATTGCAAGTCGTATCGCAACTTCTTTAAATTTTGACCTTAAAAAATTAATAAATATGTAAAAAAAAATGATGGGAACAGAACACGCTAGTTTGTTTTTGCAAACGGTACGAATATTATTGGAAGATAAGCGTTTGGCCTACTTATTGCAAGTAGTTGACTGCTCTTTATGTAATTCAATGGAGTGCTCAGTCGTGACAAAAATGCACAAGTGTCGAACCTGCATTACATGACTCTACCTGCAACTTATGGTCGAAATTACAAGTAGATCACGTAGAAATCACCGGAAGACATTCCTCTACAAACTTTCAGAGGAGCCATTCTGAACATTACCGGGTTTGTGTAAAGCTTTTCGTACGAATATCCACTGAAATTCTTAGAAGGATATCAACTGCTTCTTCGAGAAGCACAACGTTGAGAGACTACAAGCGACGCTTGAGATGCACGCGATTTAAAACAGAGATATATCAGAATGAAGTTCGAAATATTAACCAAAAGGTAAAAAAAACATCCGAAGGTTTCAAGGTCTGAAACCTATAAGGATCTGGACGACCGACGATTACAACATTATATCAGAATGAAGTTCGAAAGATTAACCGAAAGGTAAAAAGAACATCCGAAGGTTTCAAGGTCTGAAACCTATAAGGATCTGGACGACCGACGATTACAACAATTCCATTCGACGAAGGAAATAAAGCTATATCTAAAATTAAGTCTTAAAAAACTGATGGAGCGGATGGCCTTGCTGCCGAGCTGTTCAAAGCAGCTGTCGATTAATTGTTTATGAATGTGTACCTAATATATTATTTGAGGAATGTTCGTTGAATGGAAACTTAGCATTGTTTGTAGCTAGAAAACTGTGGCCGCAGTACGATACAAATAGAACGAATGCAATCATTCAAAAAGACAGGAAGTCAGTATCGACGTTGGTAGGTGTTTTAACTGGCCATAACATGCTAAGATATCACGCCAAAAAACTACGTCTAACTGAATACGATCTGTGTAGAGGTTGCAGTGACGAGAAAGAACATGAGGATATATCTCACTACCTCTGTCACTGCCCCAGTCTATGCCATCTAAGAAATAAAACTCTGGGGAAATACTTCTTCGAAAGCATCAAAGAACTATCAGAGTGCCCAATAATAAATCTATATAGATTCGCAAGAGGAAACGGAAGGTTGAACACCCCGGGATGATACTAAGGTACTAAATATGGACTACGAGTATGGTAAGAGGAGGAATTGGTAAACCCTCAAATGGGCATCACAATGGGTCTACATTGCCCTAAGTGTGCTGGGGCTGAGCTATTGGCTCTTCTACAGCAACCCACAAACCTAACCTAACCTAACCTAGCATTGTTTGTCCAATCTTGAAAGGCAATCCTGTGGAGTGGACTATAAGGGCTTCAGTCTTCTAAGTCTTAAATCTCATTTTTCTGAGCTAGTAAAATAAGATTTGAGACTGAGATAAAGCTTTTCGCATACCACTCATTGTTTGTTATACTATGTAAACGCCTGAAGCCATTAGTCAACTAGATGATGAATCTTTATTAGTGTGGGTTTGGCCCAGATATTCGCACTACAATATTTCTGTGGATTGTCAGGAGAGAAAGCATGCCCGACGACTGAAACCTAAACCTTAGTACCATGTGTTCGATTTATAAAAGAGAAGATTATTACTTTGCAAAAAATACAGACGCATAGGTTTTTAACGAACATTTTTTTAAACATCACCTATAAGATCCTGTATAGCGTTTTATGTGAACGTAAGAGGGTTACTTTGTGAGAATTTAGTTGACCCTATCAATTCGATTTTTTGTTAACGAGAATATGATTAAATACAAGCTCTCATCAACAGATGTGAAAATCCACCGTTAGAATCATTGATAAGTATAATAACACGACGACGAATTGCTCTGCAGAGACTTAAGTCTAGTCAATTCAATTCAATTTCAATTCAATTCAAAATGATGATTTTATTTCAAATAATTTACAAAAGTTTTGTTTTCCATTCATTACATGACATGGCATACGCCGTCTGCCAGAAGTCTAGTCAGAAACATCATTTTCAAAGCTCGAATCGAGTGGACCGGTGGGTACCGACTCAACAGCGCACATAGCGAATACATAACTGGAAACGACAGGCTAGAGATAAAGCCAGTTAGAAGGGCTTATTACATGACATAAAAGGGCAACCAGACCTGAAGAGTCAGCGAAAGTAAAGTAAATAATTGACACAATGGCGTTCAACCACAAAAAAAAATAGCGTTTGCAAGGACCATTGTATCGAATGCTTAAACAGTGCCTGTTCGCAGTGAAAGATAATATACTTTAAACCAAAATTAAGGTTCCTGTCTATTTAAGAGAACTATCGCGATTAAGTTCAAGAGAGTCGTGACGCTGTCAATTGAAGAGTAGATTTAATAGTTGTGTTCGTTGAGCCCTGGAGTCGGCCCAAAGCGTTTTTTTGAAAAACCTAAACTCGCCCTGGGTAACAAATTCTCTTTCTTTTAGACCTGGGGTCGCCCTAAACTCGCCCTGAAGTGGATCTAGGTATTTTGCTGGAGCGTGTTGAGGTAAACAATTGACATGTGTGTTGTCAAACATATGTTTAAAACTGAAAGTTTTAATTTTGGAAACAAATATTTTTTGTTTCTTTCTTTTTGTCAACAACAGAAAACCTACCCTTGTGCGTTTTTTGAGATCCAAAAAACTCAGTTTTTTTTTTACAGCTCTTGAGGGAAAAATTCAACGAACACAACTAATAACGCAATTTCTCTGGTTTTATTTTCAGAATTCCCTAGAGTACTTTCAAAACCGTGTGCACTTAATGCAGTATGTCCTCCGCTAGTTATCAATTGGAGGTACTGAGAGTGACATATTTATCAGCGAGAGGTAAGAGCCGCAATAATTGGCATTGCTGATTGAGGGCTGCAGGCTGCTCGTTGTATTTTAACTTTTAACTCTCAAATGGACTTGTTTCTTCCGAGGTACACCGGTTCGCTAAAGTTAGCTACTCTCTGGACTGTGTCAACTATGCTCCCAAGATCTGCTCGCCACTCTCATACTCTCAAATGAACACCCACCTTTACAATCATACCCAACCCATACCTAAAATTTATTTTGAAACTAAAAATGTGTTTTGAAGTTGACAGAATGTGAAGTATACTATAATACCATTCACAAAAAAAGTTTGAGAAAGAACCGAAAATTTTAAATCACAGTCATCGACTTCTAAAGAAATGTCGTGTAGTGAAAATTAAAGAATCTCTACGTTTATCTACTGAATCGAAGGTTTAAGAAGAAATATATACAACAGTTAAAATAAACCATAAACAAAAAAAGAAAATAAATATCCAAATTATTTAAGGTTTACATTTTTAAATGAACTACTTTAAAATCAATAATAAACATAATTGTTTACCAAACAACAACAACAAACAACAACAACGACAACAATTGAGTATAAACATTTGGAAAGACGCAAAAACTTTCATATAAATAAATACAAAAATCGAAAAAAAAAGTTGAAATGAATTCCAAAATGATATACAAAACATAAATAAATTATAGGCGATACTTACAACCCAGTTAGCCATGGTACTATTATTACTCCAGGAATGATTGTTGCACGGAATAGCAAATTAAAAAACTTATTTGTTTCATACATTCTTTTTACTTGTTTTGTTTATCTTTTCAATGTTCACTGTATTAATTTATTTGATTAGATTAGAATTTCCTTTTTGGACAAATCGATTTGAAACAAAAAACTGATTATTTTTATTTTTTTTTTTTTTTTCAAAATCAATCACTCCTCAAGCGCTAAGGTGGAAATTTTGAAAAATCAAATTAAAAGAAAAAAAATCAGAAAAACAAATCGAACTGCTAAAACTTATAAAACCAAACACGAAATAAATTATTCAAAAACAAAACAAAACTGTTAAAATGGAACTTATGTTTTTGAATAAACTGTAGGTTTAGACCATAACAGGAATGGTTAAATAGCATTCGATTACTGGCCGTCTCGTTTGCCGACAACCAACACTATGCTTCAAGTTAATTTTCTTGTATTAAATTTAATATGATAAAACTCTCTTTGTTGTTATTGTTACTCAATTCCTTGTCGTTTTGTGAATGCAATGATTAACCACACAGTCAGGTTCTAGCTTGATGCTTTAACTCATAAGCTCAATTAAATTATAAAAAAAATGATTATACACAACTAAAACAGCAACCGTTTGTATATGGATGAATAGCGTGTAACCTTTAGACATATAGCTCGTTTTGTAAGGTAGTAGTATAAATTCGTTATCAGTAGTCAGTCGCAAGTCACAACAGCTGTACGTAATGACCACGTTACTTTATGTCCACAGTCATGTAAACACAAATGTTTTCTTTTTTTTTCAAATGATTCATAATAAAAACAAATTAAATTAAATGAAATGAAAATGATGTATAGATACAGAGCGCAACAGTTAATTAGTATGGGAAGATGTAAACAGTTATATTTGTAATTAAAAAATAATAATCTTTGTCACCTTTTGATAAATTTTCGTCTACGCAGAAGGAGCATAACTAGAAAAACTTAAATTCAATTCTACGATAAAGAAGTCTCAACGGAAAGTTTGTTCTTTTAAAAGTCTTTTGAAATATTTAAGTCTAAGTACTGTAAAATGAAAAGGACAGAGAGAGCAAGATATCAGGTGAAATGAGACCTTTTAATTTCAACAGGAAATTATCAACATGCTGAAATTCGTGCTTTGAATGAGAAAAATAATTTAAAAATTAATTTGAACAAAACAGAATAAATTAAAAATGAGCTCTCTCTTTAGACAATTATTTTTTTTTAGTTCGTTTAGAGACAAATTCATATGCTACATATTTAAGAACACATGTCCTTCTTATTTACAATTATTGTTATTATTTGTACTGAATAGCTTCAGAGATGATGCCGCGCTACTTTAATGATTTAAGTCAGTTAAATGGAGTTATCTCTGATACGTTATGGTTGATGAATTATTTTTTTTTTCTAGTTATACATAATTTACGTAGATGAAAATTTATTTATTTGGATTTGTTTGTTTGTCCAAGCGTTGAGTCTGTATGCAATTTGAAGCCACATTTAGAGGTAAATAATCTGGAAAAAAAGAAAATCAATTAGATAGGAATTTAGGCAAAATATAAAAAATAAAATGAGAGCGAACCATTGCGAAAAATTTAGTATCATGTACTATAATAGGACATACAATTATTGTAAACGCAAGAGGTTGTTTGATGAGCTATCGTATCAAAATAATTATTCAACATATCATTCATTATAGATAGAAGATACGGGCACAAATACATTCGTGTTTATCTTTACTAATTGAAGTTCAAGTAAAACATTAAGTATTGCCGAAACAAGCAGTGTTGCCGTTGAAATTTAAACTTGGGTGTTAATTTTTTTTTTTTTTTTTTTTTTTACACTATCAGATCTTATTCAAATGGAGCTTAAAGCAAGCATCAGCAGATGAAAGAAGATTTGCCAACACATATAATGTGTCCCACTGGCTCATCACTTAGTGCAGGTGTTAGTTGTTAGTAAGCACAATGCAACAAAAACAAAAACACATGCACATAAAAACATGAAAACATATAAAGTCAAAATTAAACAAAATGACACAGAAACATTTAGGATCGTGGAGCACTGGTTCTGAAAATAGTTTTTAAATTACTTTTATTTAAATTAAAATCCAACACACAATTGTTCAAGTTATATAACTTACTCATCCGCGTGAGAGGCTCATGCATGCCATAATTGGTTCTGTGATGTTCGATATTAAAAAGCTCAGAACTTCGAAGGTGGTACGACCGTCCGCGGTAGTTAAAACCAATTAAGGCTAACAGTTCCGACGAATCAATTTGTCCAGAGATAAGTTGATGGAGAAAAATTAAGTCATTGTTTACTCTACGTTGATATAAAGATTGTATCTGCAAAAGCCTTATCCGATGCTCATATGGTGGCAGGTTATAAGGATCAGCCCATGGAAGGCCTTTAAGAGCAAAGCGAATAAAATTATGCTGGACTGATTCAATACGATTCTTATGGATTTCATAGAAAGGGGTCCATACTTGTGAGGCATACTCAAGATGCGGCCTAACATAACAGTTATACAAAGAGAGGGTAACGTATGGATCGTTAAATTCCTTTGCCCACCGTTTTATGAATCCAAGCATAGAGTTCGCCTTTTTTACAATAAAGTTAACATGTTCAGAAAATTCCAGATTAGCACTGAAATTAACTCCTAAGTCCTTAAAACTAAAAACACGACTAATTTTATTTTGTGTTATACAATATTCAAAATCACTTGGAACTTTTTTCTTTGAGAAAGTAATAGTTTGGCATTTTATAGGATTAAGAGTTAACCCATTTTTATTACACCAAATAATGAAACTATCAAGATCAGCCTGCAAAAGAGTATGATCATTGGGAGATTTAATTGATTTATAAATTTTCATATCATCTGCAAATATGAGAATCTCACTAAAGCGTATAAAAGAAGAAACGTCATTTATAGCAAGAATAAATAAGAATGGACCCAAATGGCTTCCCTGCGGTACGCCTGAATGGGCAACGAAAGTATTAGAAAGGGAATTTCTAAATTTAACCTGGTAAGTTCTATTTTCTAGGTAGGATTTGATCCATGATATAAAAAGAGTAGGGAAACCGTATGCTTGCAGTTTAAAAACAATAATATTATGACTGAGTTGGTCAAATGCTTTAGAAAAATCTGTGTATATACAATCAACTTCAGAACCACTTTCTATTGCATTTGAACAATTATGTAAAAAGGTAAGAAGGTTTGTAACAGTAGACCTTTTCTGCACGAAACCGTGTTGCTGTTTACATATAATGCTCTTACCAAAGAATAAAAGGTTTTCACATACAACCTGTTCAAAAAGCTTAGGGATACAAGACAATTTAGAAATAGGTCTATAGTTCTTGATGTCAAATTTGTCGCCTTTTTTAAAAACAGGAGTGAGAAATGATTTCTTCCAGAATGATGGAAATTTCCCAGACTTTAACGAAAGCTTAAATAATAATTGCAAGGGCTGCACTAATACACGACTACACTTTTTCAGAACAATTGGCGGTATACCGTCGGGGCCATAGGAGCAATCGTCATTTAATAATGACAAAAAGTGTAAGACCCTATCTTGTTCCACAGGAATAGTGTTAAAACTTACTTGCGGGTAGGTGCTCACGTCTTTAAAAAAATCTTTATGAACACTTACATGAGTATCAACAAAGGAGTTTGAAAAATTATTTGCGAACGCATTGCAAATATCACTGGGATTTTGTATCGAAGAGTTTTCATATATAAAACTTGCTGGGAAGCCATCCGAATTTTTCTTCGAGTTAACAAAATGCCAAAAGCTTTTAGGGTCGTGTTTTAAAGAGATTCCCATTTCGTTAACATAGTTGGAGTATAACGCTTTTGAGTGTTAAGCTGGTATATGAACCCATTTCTCTGGGTGGAGAGTTCGAAACATCACTACTCATCGGGGCAGTACTTTTTGTTTTAATTTTTTCTAGTACATATTACAAAAGTTAGAAACTAGAATAACAATATGAAAAATATATTTGTAATAATTGCAGCCTACTGGCTTTATTTAAAGGTAAAGCGATAGAGTTGTGATAGGAAAATTATTGTAAGACTGATTAGGCAAATAAATCATAAGTTAGAGGATCTGTAGAGATCTCGTAACGTCAAAGAGAAAGAAAGGTACACGGACTTATAAATTGATTTGTCTCCGCGATGTCCATTATTTCGCTATGCTGATTCTTGGACAGATGCTCTCAAAATACGAATTGTGTTCGAATATTGCGAGCTAGTCACCGACAGTGATTAAGACCCGTGTCCACTTGCGAGTTACTCTTAAAAATTTCGAATATCGACAATAAAAAGTGACTCTCGGGACTGTGTCCACTTGCGATTTTTTTTTCGCGACCCTGCTCGCAGATCTACTACTCTCAAATGGACATCCACCTTTAAGGCCAGTACTGCGATGCAATCGCGAGAGTATTTTCTGCAGAAAGGTATCTTATATTTACAGGTTGAAGTGGAGAAGTATGTTACTACTAATTATTCCGCAAAACGAGTGATCCAGTCTAAGTGATTCTGAGACGACAGCGGAAAAATATTCTGGGCGGAATCAACCAGCGTTCTTAGTTCCAAATAGGGCGAACAGATTGGTAGACATTTTATATATATTTGACTCCCTTCTCTAGGAGAAATGTTAGTGTCTTCTCCAATACGATCGATGTTGTGCGTCGTTCAACCTCACTACCAAAGAGAAATCAAATGGTTGCGATACAACAATAAACCTCAGATATGGATAATTTCATTGTTGATTATTTGAGCAGCAACAAATTTCAAATTTTCTGTCTTTACAGACCACGTGCAGCAGAAAAAATATTGGACAACATGGATAGGCTAACGAACGACGTAAGGTCCAGAATGTTCGATAAAATGGAGAGGGCTTACGAACAATTAAATTGCTTTATATCTACCACTGCAGGAACATAGACAGGACTTTATTGGTAGTTGTATTTCGATCGGGCTAAGATGGCTTTTAAGTTAAAGCCTTTTTTAAGAGAACAAAGTAAATTTTATACAAGACCTTAACCATGCCAGTCTTGCTGTTTGGCGCATTAGCATAGACTGTCAAGAACGGATGAAAATTCGCTGAGGTACATTTAAATGTTCTTCGGAAGATTTTTGGTCCAATATGTATCGAAGGATGAGCATATTTAAGCGAGTCTTTATTTAGACTGTACCTCAACTAACTTGTGGGCGCTATTTAAAGTAAAGTAAAAAGTAAAGTGGTGCGAGTATAAACAACGAAGTGTTTATAAAATAGAGGGATAACTCCGATTTAGTACCTATTTGACCTTGAACTAATACAATCTTGAACATGAAAACCTTATCTAAATTACTATCTTTTAACATTCTAACACAATCGCGAAAAAGAAGAAATGATAGATAAAGTATTCTTGGTACCAATAAATGAAACTATCTGCCATAACCGGCAAGCTAGCCGAAACACCACCTAGCGAATTGTATCTCAATTTAAATCAATAACAGCGTAAAAAAATACAACTGCGTTATAGATCGAAATAACTATTGTAATTAAATCGAATACATACCTCTCCGTCTCCAGAGTCGTAGCCGTAGGTGCATAGATATCACAAGTTATATGTTCTAGTAAGAAAAAGGAAGTAACTTTCAAAAAATCTAATTGATTTTTCAAGTAGAAAATACCACTCATAAAAAAGATTCTCATAGTTTATTTAAACACGCAACCAAATCATGAACAAATTGAAAAGTATTTATGGATGGACACAACAATCACTTCTACACTTCAAGTCATTGCCAAGGGTTTTCACTCAACCCATGAAATAAAATAAAAAATGTCCTTAACCTTTTCTAAATAAAATCAGTCATCATAAAGACACAATTTCTATTTATTGAAAAAACAAAAACCTACCCGGTGAAATAAAAAAAACATGTAAACGTTGTAATCGAGTAATTTATTATGATGTAAGTTTATAAATCAAATTAATTTGTTGAAAAATGTTTTCAAGTTTTTATTACTTACGGAGTAGTTTAAGAGAAGAAAAACTTAAAAGGAGACATGAATCACAAAGACACACTATTTTATTTCAAACAATTTTAATCAAAATTCCATTTAATTCGCTTTATTTGTAAATTAATATGATAAAATAATTTATTTAATTTTTCTCTGAATTAAAAAAACCACTATTACCTAGTTGTCAACATTTTATTTTTTTTGTTGTAATTTTGGCAGACGGCAAAACGTTACGTTAACATGAAATAACATATCGTTAAATAGAGGAACTGCCAGAAGCATTTTTTTATTTATAAAATGTACAGCGGATTGACGACTGGAACGCCTAACTTTGGGATTTTGTTGAAAAAATGTTAGACATCGCAACTATGTGATTGCTGTTGGAAAATTTGTGAATATTTTGATTTCATCACTTGTCTATTAACAAAATAAAACAAAAATATTTAAAAAATGATTTTCGTCTGGAACACTTATAGCTCTGGCATTCAATTTTCTATCCGTGAATTTGTGTGAATGGATGCTGTGAATGTGACTGAAGTCTGATCGCTTAATATAAAACGATTGGAGGATCGTAGTTTCATTTTCATTTTAAAAAGATATGATAGAGACAACGTTTGACATCATCTAGTATCTACTCGTTGTTTTCTGTTTCACAAGGTTCGTGCTTTTACACGATTATTTTTTATAATTCAAATTTAACACTGCAATTAACTGGAATGGAATACGGCAAGAGCCAAAAGAGTCACCGAAAAATTTACCCTACAAAATGACGAATTAATGAATTATGATCAAAAACAAACTAAGGACTAACTACTTGTTCTCCTTTTATCCCTGATAATTTTTACTTCCGATAAATCATTAACATCAGTTCTATGTAAGCAAATGTTTGTACACAAGCTTATAGCTGATGTTACTCTGGGTCGTTTCTTCCTCTACTTATATTTTCCTAGTAAAATTTTCAATAAAACACACCTATTAATTAATTATTATCTTGCATGCGGTTACATAGATTAATAAATAGAACATAATCTCAGGTGGCTATACCCACTTTTGTCTACAAAATTTCAAAACTGCAGAATTAAATCTATATGTGTGCCCGAGCATTTCAAAAGGGACTGACAAATTTGGCTAGACAAAACGTTCCCACAATTTTGCATTTAGCTGTTCACACGTATTCACGTATAGAAAAGCAAGTGTAAACGGGGGGAGACGGAGGAGTTCAAGTTGATGAATATTGTTTAATTCACGTATACAGCGGATTCTTAAATGTTACTCATCACACCTCTGGTCATAAATTGACATGACAGATTGATGACAGCAGCTGTGTCCAAAGCAGCTGAAAATTCAACGTACGGAATATATAGAACAAAAGAAAAGAAAAGAAAAGTCGTAAAAGGAGATCACGGCGAAGTAAAATTATCTTTTTACCAAATAAACCAACTTCTATGTGAGTTTCCTTAACTTACTTTTTAACTCTTTAACTATCTATACAATTTTGTTACATAATTTTTGTTTTTCCTCTAGCGGACTTTGAGATTGGCGAGTTTGTCAGCCGAAACAAAAAAAAGTACCACCACCCCGCACTTCGACGACGTACTAATGATGGCAACACCCCAAAGCCCTACCAGAATGTTTAACGGTCTTAGCGAGGACGATACACTTTATTCCGATGCCAAATATGCCCATGAAATCAATGACAAAATGCGAGTACCCAAACGAATCAGAGCAACCGGCGAATTCTCCGACGAAGACTTGCTTCTTTCTAATCAGAATGGCATGATGAATTCTTGGAATTACCATGACAAAATCGATATGAATGTTCCAGATAGGATTGTTGTCTTGGGTCACAATGAGCATCTAGGGACGCGATCTGCTCCACGCGAAATTCTTCTCGAGAATTCAATTCTTCCAAAAGATCCTGGGTTTGTGCGTGTGGCCACTCCACCACGAATGATTACTTTAAACGATCATCACTTCCCAGCCGCTTCAGACCAGAACTCGCCCAACCAAAATGGTGACTATGAACATGACTCCGAATCCCCGCCTCCTTATGTAAGAGCGGATGCGTCCGCAGCCACAATGGGCTTTCATCCAAATCGCACAAGCTCCCGAAACGAATCCGACTCAGAGGCAGTGACTACTTCAACATCTGGCGTTGGAAAAAGGGCCATAAGTCAATACAACAATGACACGACTCTGGTCAATCACAGAGATGGAACGCCCCTAATGGGTGACTTGACACCACCCGAAGAAATTCTCTACTTACGTCGGCAACTGGCCAAACTGAACAGGCGCGTCCTGTCGATAGAAATCGACAATGTGCAAAGGTCGCAGCGGGAGAAAATTGTCTATTGCATGGGCTTGGCCTACTTTCTCTTAAAAGCCATTTTCTGGCTGAATCGTAACTAAGAATTTAAAAGCCTCTATCCTCCTCATTCACACAGTATCCACTAGAGAACGAAATTGTTATTGGCATTTAGTACCTTTTACTACTGCTACCACAATAAAAACAACCGGGATGATCTTTTGCGATAAACGAAGATCAAGAACGCATATCGGACGAGCAAATACTTTATCCCGGGTAAATAACGCCAATCCACATTCTTATTTGGTATTTCCACATGTTGTTTTTCCTTTTTAGAACGAAAAATATTATAAAATCACGCTTATCGAGTGTGTAAAACCATATACTTTAGCCATTTAGATGATTGTACGGACAGACAGACGGACGTAACGAAAAAAACTATGGCTAAAATATAATATTGTTAAAAATCTAGATAAAATAACTTAAGTTTGTTTTATTCTTTTGTGTTTTATTTATGTCATCATTTAACAATTTTGTTTTTTAACTAAAAAAAAAAAGAAGTAACGCCATAACGTTAACACATTTTTAAATTATAGAAATTTCTTAAGAAAATAAGCAAAATTATTATTATTATTATAGTGTATTTAGCGGAATAATTATAAAAAGTCTTGAATTTTAGTCACAATAAAATAATAATATTACTAAAATTACAATTTTGAAGAAAGAAACATTTTTTTCAATAAGTTAAATCAATATGAGAGTGGTTGATATACGTTGATGAAGCATAAGCTTGTTATTATTTTAGTTAAATTTATAGCTATACAGACAGATATCGTGAGATTCACAAAATAACAAAATGATCCCGATAAAATTAGAAGTCTTAGGGAAAGAGTCTCTTGATGAGATGCTTTTATTGACTTACCAAGAGTACAACTTGGAAAAAAAACTACAGTTTGAGGTTAAGACACAAGAAAGAATGCGTAGCGAATCGAAAAATTCTAACTACAAAATAAGATGTACACTGATGGATCAAGTACAGCTGATGGCACTGGCGCAGGCATATTTGGGGCCAGAACTAAACTTTCTGCTCCAATGGGAAAGTGTTGCAGCATTTTTCAAGTGGAAACAAACGCTATAGGAAAATGTGTAGAGTTAAATATTAAAAGGCAAACAAAAATTTACAATAAATGTCAGATGAGCTGCACTCAAAGACTTTTACCTACGCCATAAGCTCAAAATTGGTATGGCAATGCTAATGCGTAGGGAAACGAAACAACGTCGCCCTGATTTGGGTACCATGGATGGAATCGGGTAAGGTGGTAGTTGACAATCAAAATCATAGTTTTGTCTTCTTGTAAGGTGATTATCAAAACGACAATCGTTTATTTTATTTAAGCGACACTTATTGAGGTGTTGCTAAGCAATGATCATGTGGGTATACAGTGGCCCTATTAAGGAATACGAAGTGATTGCTTTTCAATTTGATACATATCTTCTTTTTGACCAACATAGATAAACTATATTAATATGCAAATCAAAAGAAGAGACTTCATAAACATTATAGGCATTCTAAATTCTTACAAGGGATGTTTAAAATTTCTATTGCTATTGCTTCAATAAAAACAATTTAAGAGCTTTTCGATGGAAGATATGACTTTTTTTCCTGCTCATAATTTTGTTTGTATTTATAAAACTTCCGTTGTAGAGTATACATACAAGTTTAGCTTTTTCATATTTCATAAAATGGTATTAAGCTAGTTCTGCATTGTAGTGACGAATTGTTTACAATTAACTAAGAACATAGAATCATCCCAATCCTATGCAATTTTTGCTTCAATCTGTAGCAAAAATTGCGAATTGAATTTGGCGAAATTTACGATAGGCGGAAAGTGAACTTGATTAGTTTTACCCCCATTTAAAGACTTCGGAATGCGAATGCAAAATATCGTAAATTACTTTTTCACTTCTCGAAAACGTTTTTTATTTTAGGTGCATTTTTTTTCGTCGAGTGGGCAAACAAAAAATTAACGTGTCTGAATATCACGATTATTTTCGATATCTGTTTGTATTTGCCCGCATTGGCTTTGCAAAAATGAACACTTGACGATTGAAATGATGCCAATCGTTTGCTTTTGTGAACGTTTTACGATATAGCTTATTTACACAATTTAAAATCCAATCGTTTGTTTACTGCATTTCTTTTAATCTATTGGCTGTTTAAGGCCCATAGGTATTATGAATAGGGAATCGAACGTTAGATGTAAAGTGAACTCAATAATTTTGCCGAAGTTCGCTTTTCTAATGACAATGGATTTTCCAAACGTTCGCTTTCATAAGATGGATGAAGACAAAGCTATAACCAAGTATCCAACTGAACTCATTGGATCTGCCTTAAAATAGCTATAAATTTAATGCCAACATTGTATTTAAAATCCCAACATATACGCTGCTATGTTGCACATTACATCCCAAAGGCCCAGCCCCCGATTGGGGAATACGAAGCGAGTCGCTTTTGGAGGCGAAAATAAAGTTTTGTATGACAAACTTTGATTTCATCTAGTTGTGGGTAAACAAAGCATATCGAATTAATACGACTCGTTTCGTACTCCCTAATCGGGAGATGTGTAAACATCATGATCCTTCCTAAACTTACTGTTTACCCACTCGCTATCATTTATGGTAAGTAAATAGAGAAAAACAAGAAGCGACACACGACCATCTAAATTCCGTAATAAAGCAAATAAATAAAAAAAGTTAATTTTTGTTATTTTATTTATTTTTTTTTTATATAAACTTACTAATTTTTTTTTTTTCTACAAAAAAGAAAGCATATTTATCATTTTGTCCTCTTTTTTTTATATAATACATACACTAAAAGAAAAAGAGAATATCGGTATATTTTTTTTTATTAAGAAACAATTTTTTAAATATTTTCTTTATTTTTTCCTATGTCTTATAATACAATGTTAAGAAGAATTTTTTTTAACTATCCTTTTTTTAAATAACGAAATACATTTCGCAATTGATGTTGAAAATGAATTAAAGAAAAATAAAAAATGAACTTATATTGAATATTTCTCTTGACTGTTTCCTTCTATATTTCTTCTTGTATTTTTTTGAATATGTATATTTTAAACTAGAGAATACAAGAGATAAATGATCCTGAGCGGGTTTGTACTTCAGGTTGTTTTTTTTTTATGTTTAATGCATTTTTGTTTCGGAAATTGACAAGTTTTTAATTACAATTAAATGCATTTATTCTTTTTTGGTGTTTTTATTTCTTTATAAACAAATAATGTCAACATAAAGTAAAATGGAAAACAGAAAATAATTTCAATGGTGTGAGAGTGGAGACACGCCCAGTAACTTTATTCCTAATTTACATGTGTCAACATTTTAAACAAGACTCCTCTTTTCAAAGAAATTAAAAAAAAATTCTAAGTATTTTTGTTTAGTTTTGAATTTGTTTATATTATTTTATACATCGTATCAACAAACAGTCAAATAGTGAAAAAGTTAAATGTTCATTTCTTTCTTGATTTTTGTAAAGGAGAAGAAAAACAAACATTTTACCGCTCTTCTCTTTTTCTCTCTTTAAATTAATAATTAATTATATTAATATTATTATAAAATTAATTAAACAATCGTGTTTGTTTTAAAGAGTTTTTTTTAAGTGTTTTATATTTTTTTTTTAACTTTTTATTTATGTAATGTTTTTTTTTTTTTGTTTTATTTTTTGTAATGATGATGGAGGGGAGGATGAGAGATGTAAACGATGAACATTTATTCGCTCTCATCATCATCATCGTCATCAGACGCATCCTTCTTGCTCTTTTTCGGCGCCGCCTTTTTCGTTACCTTGCCGCGTTTTTTGGTCGCTGCACCATTTGTTTTGGAACCACCATTAGCTTCGAACTCGCGGACAGCTTCTTCGTAGTCTTCCTTGCACTTAGCTGCCTTTGCCTCCCATTCCTATTAGATAAAAAAAAACAAATTGTTATAGAAATACTAGTCACACCACCGAGTAGTTTTTTTTTTTTTTTGTTTTCAACTTACAGACTTGTCCTTCATGCCTCTCCATAATTCACCTCCCTTCTTTGCGACTTCAGTCACTTTAATGCCGGGATTTTCCTTCTTGATACCTTCGCGGGCACTGTTGAGCCAAAGCATGTATGCGGAAAGAGGACGTTTTGGTCTGTCACCCATATTTGTTATTTGTGTGTTGTTCTTTAACTTTATTGAAACTGAAATATTCAAATAGAGAATGAACGTTAGAAAGTGTGGAAAGGAATTAAAATCTGTTTTGTTTGTTTATCGGGTTCAGTCTAAATTTCTCAAAGCTCAAGAATGTAAGTAAAATAACATTATTTTGTATATGTTATAAAACTAAAGCATAAAGATCCCTGATCAAAAAGCTTTAATTTAAAGTTTGTGCCAATTAGTTGAAGCAAGTTTTGCAAAGCAAAACTGTAGGTACCTAGTATCATTGAGTATCTAGGAATCATCTTTTTAAAAAAATTTCTACCCTTGTAACTTATTTGTTATTCTATGCCTTGTAAGCAATTATTTTTAAGTTAACAAACATAATAGAAATAAAGAAAAACAAATACTGTATGCAGACGTATGTAGTTTGGTTTTAGTATTTCTTGTTACAGAGGAATCATTTCTTGATATGCTCTTTTTAAATAAAAAAAAAGTGTTTTGTTTTTTTATTTGTGTTTTTTCTTTATCAATTTTGTGATTGGAAATCTTAGTAGTTAGTTACGTTTTTGAAAACACCAAAAGGATTCTGTTATATTTGTTTGTTCTATTATTTGAACTTAAGAGCGAGAAAAAATACCTACTAAGATATTGAATTCAACAAATTTTAGTCTCAAGAGGCCAACCCAACTTTTTCTACGTTGCGTGCGTTAAGTCGCTCTCAAATAAATGCTTTACACCCATGGTGCGTTCTTTTAATTACAATTGTTGACTATTGTTTAACAATTGTTAACTTTTGTCGTTCCTTTAATACTAAATTGTTACGAATTTTAACCATTTGACAACTCAACATCCTTCCAAAATGTATTGTTGAAGTGTCAAATAGTTACAATTTGTAACTATTTCCAACTCATGTCGATGATTTGAATTGCAAGTGTCGAATTGTCAAAGTGGAAATAAAAAGGTATTTGTTCACAATTTTAATCATTTGTGATTGCAATTTAAAGTATTTCGGATAAGGATACCTATTTAATTAAGATATATTAAGATGAAATTCGTGTAATAAAAAGTCTATTGATTTTTGTTAACATAAAAATGATATACTTCTTTATTTCAATGTCATCTTAGTGTGAGCGAGCTGTCATTTAGTTTTTGACAACTCTATATATGAACCAAAATATTAACCTGGCCAATTATTGCAAAAAAAAAAAACGAATGAAACTATTTAAGATTGCGCTGAATAGGCGTAATTTCATTTTTTGTTTGTAATTTAAAAATAATCAAAATATTGTAAGAAAGAACTAGAGCGCCAGCGCACCCAACAGATGTGTTTTTGATAATTTTTCCTTTGTATTATTTGTTTCATTGAAATCGATTTTACCTCTGTATATTAAAAATCTCTTAAAACCCTACCTACTTATGTTTCCTCTTAAATTTGTGTAAAGATAAGTCTTTCAACTAAATAATTATTGTTTTGGCGCCAAATCGAACACGAGGAGTGTTTAAACTTTCGCAACCCAAACTTATGATCAAATTCGAATGTTACTTTGGATTACATTTGTTTTGATATAAAGCATTTACGTATTATGTATAAGTAAATAACTACATTTAAAATAAATACAAAATTTGCGTTGATAAACCACATAATCACCCTGTTAGAAAAAATGTCTTGTTGGAAATACCAAGCGCTTATATTATGTAGGCAGGTACATACAATATCATCTATTTTCTATCAAATCAAACCCAAGCAAATACACAGAGCCAACGAAAATTACTACCGCCACCAGAGAGCACATACAAAAATGGCGCCAAATTCAATTCTATAATTTTATTTGATACGCTTTTATTATATTTTTTTTATGAATAAATATTTCCAAATTATTTCATAAAAATAATTCAATAAATAAATCAACTTTTAATCTAATGAAAAAAAATGCAAAACCTAAAAAAAATCGTATTTCTTCATCACATTTTGTATGAAGTGCTGGTACTGTACCTTTTATATGAGAAAAAATGCGAATATACGAAGCCAAGCTGCCACCATCAGCAAACTCTCGAACGATTATTTTATATGAGAGAGAAGACAACACAAAATGACTGCAGCAGCAGAGTCGAGAAAAATGTGGAAAAAACTAGATAATTTCTATGAAAACTAATAAAGCGATGTTTGAAACATAAATTCTAAATTTAATTTCCTATCAGAAAAATCAATTTGTCAATAAAAATTCCAAATATAAAAGGTAAAATTTAACAAAAAACTAAAATATGTATGCGATGAATTGTATGAAAATTTGTACGACCATTTTGGTTCCTACCCAATTAGTACTCGTTGTTCGTATTACTTGGCTTGTATAGAGAAAGCTGAAGAAAAAAATGTATACGACGACGAGTTTTGCGCAATTTTTTCTTCATTAAAATTAAATATATTTTATAATTTCTACTTGAAATATAACATTTTGGATTTAAATCTATTGAATTTTTGAGTTTTTATGAAAATTCAAGACGTACTTTACGAGAAATTGATAAGAAAACGAGATGAATTTTCACGTGAAAAACAAAACAAGTTATCTCGAGTGTTAAGATGGTGGAAAATATAAGAAAAATTATTTGATAAGATAAAATATGTAATAATTAAATGAATATAAAGTTTCTTACTTTGATTTTAACGCTACTTAAATATGTAGCAGATCACACTTTTGTATTTATATTTTTTCACTAATTAAACAAAGTTTTTGATTTTTTTGTAAACAGGACTTCCTTCGCCGGCAATGAACAAAATTGAACTCTGATTATCGAATGTGGAATAACCGTTGGCAAAGTATCGAAGAACGTCTTCTTGGCTTGCTTGATGTTTTTTTTTTTTACTTTTGGTATATCTTGTTGTCTCTTTTTGTTTTTATTGACATAAGGCTGAATAAGTGTACGTAACAGAGAAAGCGTATGTCTTTTAATGGCAGCTGCATTGAAGGGTGTGTGTGTGCGATAATGAATGGTTGTTGTGTGGGTAAATTGAAGAGATTTGCAGTATATTGGTGTGTGTGGGCACCGCAGTGATATTTTTCTCCACTTTGCCGCTCAATTTGCCAACGAAAATTGTGAGACGAATGGCCCGTGCGTTGAATAATTGATGGGAGCGCGTGGTTGCGATGGTTGGGTGCGTCGGAAATTGGTGTATTTAATGACGTAGTGAACAAGGTGTGGTGAAAAATAAAAACAAGAGAGTGTTCGATTCAGTTCTGTGAAAGTTGATTTTTTTTTAAATTACGAAATAATTCTGTTTTAAATTTTTTTTGTTGTTTAACTTCTGTAGCTAATAACTAAATTATTGTGTGTGTAATAAGATATTAAGATTATTAATTTAACGAGTTGATTTCTCCCTCGGATGCCACATAAATGATCGGCGCCTTTGGAACTCAAATTTTCAGCACAAACCCTTAATATGTACAGACCGTAACATGTAATAATACATTAGAAGTGTTTTTTTGGCAGATTATACATAGTGAAGTGGGAAATTCTCACTGAACTGTCAGACAGAATAAAATAAAAAAAAAATTAATAAAAGAAGTTTTATTTTCAAAGAGAAAAACACAAAACTAAAACGGAAAATGTAGAAGAAAATGTGGTAATAACAAATTTAAAAACATATTTCATGTTATAATTCATGGCAAATTGGCATTCTTACAGATTAAATTGCAATTTTGTAAATTTGCAGGAACAAATTTTCCGGAACACGCAGTTTTTTTCATATTTAGTGGAACCAAAAATTAAGCATTTTCTTTAAACTAAAAGGTATGACCGTTTTATATATAGCTTTTTGCGATCACGGTTTAGAATGATGTAGCCTTGTAGCTGTAGTATGTAGCGCTGTCAAAGCTAAATGTAGCTCAAAAAAGTAGCAAGCTCGTCCAGAAAACATCATCTTTCATTCAGGCATTTCGCTTTTCTTTTATATATAGCTTTTTGCGATCACGGTTTAGAATGATGTAGCCTTGTAGCTGTAGTATGTAGCGCTGTCAAAGCTATTGTCAAAATGTAGCTCAAAAAAGTAGCAAGCTCGTCCAGAAAACATCATCTTTCATTCAGGCATTTCGCTTTTCTTTTTTTTTTTTCTTCAAATGTCAAAAAGTAGCAAGCAGGGAACGCCAAAGTTGAAGTTGAGTGAACTTATTCTACAGCTACAGCTGCAGCTACACATTCTAGGCGAATTATAGGATTCGGGTGTTGTCTCTACTTTGATAGCGCTACAATAAGCTACAGGTACAGCTACACCATTGTTCCAGCAGTAAATTGGTAATTTGCACATGTCAAAATTTCAGATCTTTCAAATTACAAAATGTCAAATATATTGCTTCTGACGAAAGTTTGGCACTATAAGACCGTGTTTAGACTGGAAAATTTGAGACCGGACTCACGAGAGTTCGTTGGCGAGAGGGATGAGGGGTGAGTACTCTCATGAGGCAGCTTCAAATTATAAACATATCGGAAGCGTGAGTACTGTTCCAATTACAAATTCAAGTTTTTTTCCATTTGGTTCATTATCTGCTTCACTGCCGATGTGTTCATTGTCGATTAAGTCAACGCAATGTACTTATATATACAAAATTTATGTTTTTTTATTTTTTTAAACTTACGTTTTTTGTAAAAAGCTTACATATTATTTGATTTAATTTTAACTTTAAATTTAATGCTAAAAAACACCAATATGAAACAAAATTAACATACAAATAATAAAAAAGTAAATAAATAAATTAACATTGAACACTTAATTGCAAATAAACGTCGTGTCGGGAAAAGAAATGAATTAGTGTTTTATGAATTGCATTATTTTTCAATCATCATTAAGTCCAACATTTCATCACAAAATTATTTTATATATATTTATTTATATTGTCCGATAAACTATGTTAATAGCTATAAAATGTCTTCAATAACTTAAAAGAAACAAATTACAAAATTAAACTATACGCGTTTTTCTTTTTTAACTCTGAGCAGAGCACAGAGCAGAGCCCGAGCCCACAGATAACGCTCTGAGGTGCTCTGAGCATACTCTTTTCTCAGAGTATGCGCTCTGACTGCTCAGAGTTAAAAAAGAAGCACATTTGAGCATATTTCTATCATATTATTTTTAATCGAAATTATTAAATTAATTATTTATTCTTAACAAATTAATTACCTTTGCTACCAGAAAAACAAACTCTCGGCCATTTTAAATGTTTGAAGTATTTTATGTTTTTTCTAAACATGTCAAACTCATTTTGCTTTGCGTGCTCTGCTGAGAGCTCACACAGCATGTTCGGAGCTAACTCTGAGCGAAAAAATAAACACAGATTCAGAGTTCAGAGCGCTTCGAGCTAAAAAAGAAACAGAGATTTTTTGTTTGACAGTTCAAGCTCTGTTCCGAGCGCTCAGAGTTAAAAAAGAAAAACGCCTTATGGAAATTTGTTCTCATAGCTATATTGAAATTCACTTCTATAATTTTAAAAATTTGGGTGTGTATGTATATGCAGACAGTGTAATCTTGTTTTCATTTATCCATGGTCACGACTCATGAATAAATAAATACAAGATTGCACGTTCTATGCTGAAATATGTTGGTTCTGAAATAGTGGCAGCCATTGTCGCTGCTGCTTTTGGTTACTTTATTTATTTCAGACTTCATTGTATATGAATTTCTATAGTACAACTATGGAGCAGCGCCATCTAAAGAAAGTTGTGAACTGCACATTTGAAGGTTCTTAAATTTACTAAGTGTCTATTCTGTTACCCTAACAATAGTCGTCTACGAAACAAATTAATAATATATAATGTATCTTATTGGCTTTAAAATCCATATTTCCTTGACAAGAGTCGTAAACAAAACAAAAATCATATATGTTTACGACTGTTGTCAGGGTTACAGAATAGACAACTAGTAAATGCACGAACCTAAAAATGTGTTATCCACGAGTTTCTTAAGATGTCCAGGCGGTGATTATTCAGCATGAAAATACTATAGAAATGTATATACAATGCTTTCATTTTTACTATTGATTGTCGTTTTGTTGATAGTCGTTTTTCACTATCAACTATTCTTGGGTCGCTGAAATTTCTTGTTGATAAGTCAAGCCTCATGATAAAACCATAGAGTCCATATATGTAATCACTTGTTCATGAGAGTACCTCTTATTACCACCTGAGTTGCTGGGGCATACCTTCTTCTTTATGTTTTTCATTTGCTTATATGCATTGTCAAATTCGAAACTTTTATATTTTTGTCATATTAATCTCTATATCGGCTTTTTAACTACAAAGATAATTTTCACATAAATTATTGTTTTCTGCAGTTCTGCAAACACAGAGAAAGGTAAAGGTTATAATTAGTAACCCAGAGGCAAAGTTTAAATAACCAGACGTTTCAACATTATTTAAATAGAAGATTATTATATCAGGAGCTAGACTTTTGAGAACCCACACTATTTCCACCTAGCCTCTTCCTAGTACGAGTCAAAATACATAAATCGATATTACTATAGATAATATATATATTAAGATCCAAGAGAGATTATTTTAAGTGCATATATGTAGGTATACGGCAAATGCAAGAAATCAAACCACTTAAACACATAATGGCAAAAGTTTAATAGGGTATAAGTACATAAAATGCATATAATCATATGGCGATATGTTTACTTACATCACAATACATAAACCCACTAATGGTTTCCTGAGCCACGAGGAAGTCAGGTGTACTTATGGCCATTGGTAAAATAAATCAATTTATTTTTGATCTGCGATCAATTTTTTAACGCGTTCCAATGGGCATATAAATTGATTTATTTTTTGATTTCCGATCAATTTTGCAAATCTAGATTTTGCGGTAGATTTACTTTTCTGTACAATCTCCAATGCGATAATCAACTGTCGGTTTGGCGAATAGTTTTTTTTTGTACTTTATTTATTGCGATAAATTGTGCGCAAAAATTGTTATAAAAAAAAAATTAACAGTTTTAAATAGATTTTTTAATTCTTTAAGATCTTTTGAAAAATTCAAATTTGACACTTTGAAGCCATGTTTATAGATTAAGAGACAAAAGGAATTAAATTTAAATTAAATCAATTAAAAATTTCATTTTTTGTAATAGAACAAATTTTATTAAAACTTACCTACAGTCCAAAATAGGTATTCAATAATTATATCAATTTATATAATGAAATCTATATTTAGAAATTTAAAGTCCCATTAGTTCCTTGCTGGGCAGATTATTTCAAAGTACATACCAGTTTTTAATAAAATAAAATGTTTATTTACATTGGATGTGTGTACTGAATAGCCCAGTTTATATTTCTAAGATCTCCGAGATCTCCGTATGCTCAGAAATATAAACACAATCTCTTAGTGAAATTTAACACTACTGCTATCACTTGCTCAGATGAGCGCTCAGAAATATAAACTGGCCTAATGTAAATTTTGACAAAAAATAAGAAGACCAAAATAAGCACAAAGCGTTCTGTTAACAGATAGATTTAAAATATATTTTAAGTACAAACTGCCAGTTTCTTTTTATCGGAAAGGCGCATCTGAGACCAAGATGTCGCCCTTATTCACCACAAGTTTTACCAAGTGTTTGTCTGTATGAGTGTTAGAGGAGAAATTATTATATTATTATACAGCTGAATACTTTTGATTGTGTGAAGCCTTCTTTCTCTCTTACACCTTTCGATAAAAATTCAACGAATGACTGGTTTCCTAATTTCCTTGTTTGGGTGCGATGAAATGCGCCAAAATCGTATGAAATTGTGCGTCAAGCAACGTCGGATATTCAGCCGTTATAAAATGTGGTTCATACGAAATGCATAACTGAAAGTATTGTTTATTTTCTTTTTTCTGTTTTGATTTTGTCTTTCGTAATTTTCACGATAAAAGAGAATTTTATTCTGAAGCTGCTAAAATACCAGAGTTTGAGGTCTATTTTTGTTTGGATTTAGAATTTGCCTACATATTGTTTTGTATTTGATGTTTTCGTTTTTCAACTTGTAGAAGCGGTCATCCTTAACGTAAGTAATTTTTATCATTTTTAAAGACATAGGTACCTGGCATGCTGCGAAGTGCATTAGATATATTAAAACGTAAAGATAAATACCTACCTACACCTGCCTAGTGCCTAGGTTATAATTTATAATAGTAGTAATAAACTGTTAACTTATTTACTCCCGTTTTTGAAGATGTACCTACATAGGTATGGTAGGTACCTCTACCTACATAATATCAATAAGGTGTAAAAAATACTTCTCGGCTTTCTATCTACATATCTAATAATATGGGAAATCAATTTCGCACTTATTTAATTTTTTTTAAAATTGGGTAATAATGACTTTTTAAGATATACCTACTGGGCAATGTTTTGGTTTCGTTTTCTAATTTTTAAATGTTTGTTTTAAGTTTTCAATTTTGCCTTGTAAAATTTGGTTTAGGTCCTTCTTATTATATAATTACAGTGATAGTCTTTTTAGGTATGGAAAGGTAAGGTATACGTACCTATATCTATTAATTTCACTAAAGTTTTAAGGTCGTTTAGGTATCGAATTCATTGTAGGTAGGTAGGTAAAGGCTGGCAGGTATCTATAGGTATGGTAATCCATTTATTGTTACAGGTGCGAATTGTGATTATACAAAAAGCTATCGTCGTTTTGCCTACCAGAGGATTGGAATACGATTGAATACTATCACATAACTGAGTTAACTCTGATGGAAATATGATTTTGAGTCCGTTATAGATCCTGACTTAATTCCGACTTAGTCAAATTTCTGAGTTAGCTCGGGATCTGAAAAGCATTTTTCCATCAAAGTTAATTCGGGGTTGATCTAACCTCGGGATGATCTCGCATGAAAAACTGGGCCTTAGACGCACATTTTGTTTTTGATGAAAGTAATCATAAAAATCAAAAAAGACGCTTATGCTGTGAATTTTTAATAAGAGTAAACTCCCAAAAGGGCTAAAGAAATACCATACACCCTCATTCACGATGTATTTTATTGAGAATTTTACTAGACAAATCTTGTAAAAAGAAATGTTTAATAAAACGATCCAGTAACTACCTGCATATATCATAGGCTATATCATCTTGAGTACAAACGCGAACATATCTAAGACAAAGAACTATTTAAATGATTTGTCTATCGCCAGTAAGAATTACCTATACTAGTGATATAAGGAGAAGTAAAATTTACTAACTATAAAGTAATTGTTGTTTTTGAAGTTCAGGCATATTTTAATCTACCTACCTACTTTATAAAAAGTAAAATAATTTTTTTCAATAACTCACGCCTAATGATGGTGTTTATATTAATCCAGTCAAAATAATAATAAAAAAAAAAAATGTGCAGTTCCTATTTTTTCACGCCACAGGGATGGTTTAAAGGTATCTGTATCTTCTCACGGTTGCGCCCGCATATCTCGAACACGATGCGTTGTAGAAAAATAAAGTTTGAGTAAAAAATAAAGCTGACAAAATGAAAAAAAAAAACAAATTTCGCCAAACTTCGTGTTCTAAAGCCATAGTACGCAGCAAGTTGGAAGTGAAACGAAAAATCCCATACAAAAATGACACAGTGAAATAAACGAAATTTTCCGTCCTCCTTTCAGTTTTGTGGTACGAAGCGGGGGTAATAAACCCCCGTCCATTACGATTTTTTCTCATCTTGACCCAACCTACTAGCTTTAATTTGTTTTTTTTTTACAAATTATGTTAGTAACCTTGTATTTGGATAGAATTACTGTACTGTACAACCCTACTTTTATTGAAGGGGTCAAAATACCCCAAAAAGAAATCAGCTGTATCTCCGTCAATATTTTGCTTACAGATCTGGTTCACCAACCAATTTATAAAAAATTAAATGGTCTTTAACTTTGTTATGCAATATAGTACACAAAATGTGCCTAGTTTAAGATATATAAGCAAAGAACTGAAAAAAGCCAGAAAAATAAGGGATTTGGCACAGGGTCCTCGATGTCAAGAACTTAGAGGGGTCTTCCTAGTATACCTCCGAACAATCTGTGTCTTGCATTAAGTTCCGATTTTTTTTTTTCAGGTAGACCCATTTTTTCGGACATATCGACTGGACAAACTCAAAATAAAAATTTTTTTTTTTTAAATTCATTCTTGATTTAATAATTTTAAAATATTTTTAAAAAATAAAGGAGCAAGAAGCTTTTATGCCAATGAAAATAGCGTTTCGCCCGGGTGCTAGCTTGTGAGATTATCAGATGACGTTCATAGGCAAAAAGCATCTTGTCGTTACGTTAAGTTTAATATTTTTCTAGCTAAGCTTTCATAAATTTTTTTCACAAAAAGCCATTGTGAGATATATCAGCAAGATCACGGTTGCAATCATTTAAACTGGAATTTATGTTTGTGCCTTGTGTACTATATACACAACCGTATTTATAATCAAATCTCAAAGGGAACTTAACTTTAAATCACTTAAATGACAATAACCATAACTTAAATGACAATAACCTCATTTAAAGGTAAATTATAATTTAAAAAGTTTTCGAGATAACAATCAAACATGACGAAGTCGAAAAAAGTGGATCTGGCAGTTCTGTCTGTGTGTCTGTCTGTCAGTCTGTCAGTATGTCATTAGCACCTACATCCTAAACGGATGGGCCGATATTCTTTACACTTGGTATCTATGGTGCTTAGAGTGACCGTTAGATGGGTTTTTGGAATTTTTGTTCTAGGCCTTAGAATAACGGTAGGTACCTGTGTATAAAGGTTATGAAAGCTTGTTTTTTCATAACGATTTTTATTAAACTTGACATGAGTGATACGGAATCGAAGGCTTTGTATAGTTGGTTTAAAACAGGTTTAACAGTACCAACCATATAACGGGTTCTTAAAACTTTTACTTTCTCGTTGAACATAACGCTTTTGATCTACATCAAATTTTATTTATAAAAAAGCAGAGATAGCAGAACGATAATGGCGTTTTTAGTTTTTTACTAACTTTTATAAAAAAAATTATATTAATTCATTTTTTTTTTTTTCAAATATTTTGAAAACCAATTAATGAACTTTTTTTAAATTTTGTTTTTGCATAAGTATTATTAATTTGCTGAAATTGGCATACTCAAAATTTTTCAAAAAATATCGATTTTTTCAAAAACTGGTCATACGACTCTAAAATGTTTTGTAATATTTAATAATTACTGACATACCACGATTTTCTCGGAAAACTCTGGCCGATTTACTTCAAATTTGGTAGGTATGGTTTTTAGGGTAATACGGCCAAAGTTTTTTTGTAGGTCACTGTAAGTCAAAAAATAACGGGGTACCTACCATATAACGGATATTGAAAACCTTATTTTACTTGTGTAAGGTGTATAAAGTCTATCAAATACTTATACCCAAACATTCAAGAAAATTCGTTTAACGGTACCTGCCATATAACGGTATTTTTAATTTTCGGTTATCCCGATAACGGCTGAAGCAATTTGAACGATATTTAATACTGAAATTGTTCGAGCAATTTTAAATATAATGACATAAAAAAAATTAAAAAAACAGTTTTTGTGTTTCAATATTTCAAAAACCTGTTGACGGATTTTTATGAAAATTAGGTTTAAGATATAATAAATCAATTTAAAAGAATTTGCATACTCATTTTTTTAAGGACAATATTAAGGGGAAAATATTTAAAAAAAATCGATTTTTTTCAAAAACCGCTCCAACGATTTTGAATTTTTTTTTTCGTTAACTCATATTGAATACAAAATTTTTTTGCATACTTTTATTTTGGTTTAAACCTTTGCAAGACATGGATTTAGATATTTTAATAAAATTTCATACGATTTTTTCGTATTTTCCGTTTGTACTTTAAACCCTCAGGTAACTTGCCATTATAGCAAGTCTGTGCTACCCAGTCGTGTCCTTTATTTTTGTTTGCGTTGATCATATATGATACATGGACACGAACCGAATACAAATTGAATGTGGTGAAGCAAATATGATGCGTCGGACAGTAAAATTGTTTAGATTTTAGAATTTTTTTTAATAAACTATCAAAAGTGGCACCTCCAACAGGCTCTCGGAGCCGCCCAATTTTACTTTGTCGGAAGTGTCCTGTCGGGTGTTTTCTCACTTTATATATACTTTATAATAACATATTCAAATTTTCAATAAAAGTATAAATCTATACATTACACCATCGCGGAGGGTCCCACCTGCACCCTACTTTGTATTTTTATAGGAATGATTTTTATCATAGGTCTATAAACTCTAAAGTAAAAGCTGTTTTTCAGTAATGCATACCTCACGTTGGCTGTCAGAGTGTCAGATGAATTTTTCATTAGTGAGCCACAGATTTGATGATTTGAGTCTAGAGTTTATTTTGATATTAGAATTAGAATAACTGGCAGTGTTTGGCGGAAATCGCTAGAGAGTAAAATCAAAAACATTTGGAATGGTTCTAGATCGCATTGAAAAATAAAATGCGCGACTCCGTCGCACGAACTTGCTCTTGTAGCAAACTGTGGGATTACGAAACATTTAATTTATTAAATAATGTGGAAAGGCAAAAAATATCGAAAAATGGCCTAAGTCCTAACACCGTTGTTTAGCCAAAAACATTAAGTGCAATATTGCTGTATATACTTGTGTTTTATCTAAAAGCGTTATCAATTTATGGTCAAATTTGTTAAAACACTGAATCTCCGTTATGTTCCTTTTTAGCCAAGAACCTTAAATGCGCAGTTATATTAAAAGCACTCCAAATATAACTTTTACAAAATTCAGTGCTGGGTATTTCTCGGAGCGTTCATTTGTTCTTTCTTCTTTTATGGTCTGTCTTCTTTTTGATTAAGATAATAGAAAGATTTGAGGTTTAATCGCGTAAGGACAATCAAAATCATTGAAACGTAATAGAAAATGTTTGGGACTAGCTTACGGGATGAGTTAATGAAGGAGCAAGACTATAAAACAGCAAGGAAGTGTAAATTCAAGCCAATAAAATCCATTAAATTTGTCTTGACAAATTAGCTTTGCTGTATGATTCGCCTAAAGAACAAATTTTTAAAGTTATTCTTTTCTGAACTTGGTTTGCTACACACATTATTGAAGGTCCTTTTCCCTAGCCATTCTCGTAGCCACTTTTGAAACTAGTATAAAGCTCTGAAGTAATGCCACTTCGTTTGGAGCTAAACGAGTGAGGTGGACTTTGTCGTTAACAGCAGATCAAACAAATATTATGTAACGCAAAAAAATGTTGGCGATTTTTTATTCCTCTTTAATTCAACATTTCCAAACGAATTTCCTGTTATATATGTTATTGCATACGTTTTAAAGTGATCTATTCTTAAAAAAATACGATTTTCTTAATTATTTCGTTTTTTCCGGTGACAATATATAACTATTGATTCTACACCATTCTGCTTTAACAACTTCATCTTGATTTACGATAGTCAAAAGATGATAATTGTATTTAAGCTAATATTCTACCGCGAAGACGTCTAAAACATGGTCAATTTTCGGAGTGATGGATTGGGAAAAATATTAAAGATACAAAACTAAGGCTTAAACCCAAGGCTTTAAGGCCAGAGCAGAAGCCTGCCGAGATGAAAGGGGGAATATGGTAGTTGATACACAGTCAGTGCTGAGGATCTGGAAAGACTATTTTTCTAGACTGCTAAACGGCGAAGATAGCCAAAACTCCGCTGCAAGGCGACTAATTCCATCTATAATGTGGACGATGATGGACAATATGTTCGTCCACCCGACCTACATGAAGTGCGGCTAGCGATTGCCAAACTTAAATCAAATAAAGTTGCTGGTGCAGACGGCTTACCAGCTGAATTGTTTAAAGCAGCAGGGGATGTGTTGGTAGGGAGCATGCACCAACTCATCTGTAAAATTTGGTCGGAAGAAAGTATGCCCGATGAATGGATCCTTGGCTTAGTTTGCCCCATCCACAAAAAAGGAGACGCTCTGACATTATACTATATAGAGCCATGTCGTATCTCGGCATCCCTGCCAAACTCGTCCACTCGAGCAGGATGACGATGGATGTTAAGAAAGGTCTAAGACAAGGCGACTCGCTATCATGCAACATATTTAACATCGTTCTTGAAGCAATTGTACGAAAATCGTAAGTCAACCCCACTGGTACAATTTATCAAAAGTCCGTTCAACTACTCGCGTATGCAGATGACATAGACATAATCGGCCGAAATAAGCAAGCTTTGCTTTTGCATTTGCCAGTATTGAATCGGAGGCTACAAAGATGGGATTAGCAGTTAATGAATACAAAACGAAATAGATGCTATCAACGAGAAAGGAATCTCAACATCGTCGACTCGGGCAAAACATTACGATGGATAGATATAATTTTGAAGTAGTCAAGGACTTTGTCTACCTGTGATCCACTATAACAACGCAAAACGACATCAGTGCAGAGATCAATCGAAGAATTACTCTTGCCAATCGCTGTTTCTTCGGGCTGAGAAAGCATTTAAGTAGTAAGGCCTTCTCTCATAGAACCAAAGAGACGTTATATAAGACACCTTGATCATCCCAGTGGGGCGGAAGCATGGGCATTAAAAGACTCGGATGAGAAGTTACTTGGGTGCTTTGAGAGAAAGATTCTTCGAGTGATTTTTGGTCTTGTGTATATCTAAGGAGTATGGAGAAGAAGATTCAATGACGAGCTATACGGGCTATACAGCGATATTAACCTGGTAAAGAAGCTGAAAATACAGCGACTGAGATGGCTGAGTCACGTAGAGCTATGGACACCAACGCATTAGCCCGACCAGTCTTCGCACACAGGTGGAAAACGACCTCAGCCAACTTGCGGTGCAAAATTGGAAGCGGTTAGCTAGGAACAGAGTTAGCTGGAGAGACATGTTGGTTGAGGCCGTAGTCCATCCTGGACTGTAACGCCATCTTAAGTAAGTAAGTAAGTAAGAACTGAGGTTGCGCCAAAAACTAAAAAAAAAGTTCAAACATTTTGATGTTTTTTAAGCAGCAAGAAGTTAGCGCAGCTTTTTCTGTATTAATTTGTAAGTGGAAATGCTTTAAATAATCTTTTTTAATTAAGGTTAACATTGTAATTGTGGATCTTAAATGAGTTAGTCTCCTGATCGAAATCCTACGTACGCCCAGAGTTATGAAAAGTTGACGTTTATAAAAACACCCATATACTTATCGGTAGACTTCTTTGACGTTTTCCTAGCTTTAGGATATATGTGAAGAATGCAGTTATATTGAAGTGTTATACAAGATTTGAAGATTACCCAGTTTTATTTTACTTACTGAGGTGTATATTGAAGCATATGTATATGAATATTAACGCATATTTTATTTAAATTCTATTTTTATTTAATACACAGACAAAATGTTTGTTCACAAAAGATTTTTAAATGGCAATTACTATCTGCACACCTTATTTACTTTAAACAAAAATTCAATGAAATGCGAAATTTCAAGCAAATAGAATATAATATCCATTTACTTGTTATACATAATGTATTTTTACTCACATTTTGTTTTTCAATGAAGAACAAAAAATCGTTTTAAACATCACATCTAATTTAATAATTTGTCTAAATTTAAATATTTTCTTTTTTTTCGGCAGAAATAAACAATTGTGTTCTTTTCATATTTTGGTAAAATAGAATTATTTTGAACTTGGTATTTTTCTTAACGGTTTTATATGTATTTGTATTGTTTTTTTAATTATGGGATGGTTTTTATTCAAGCAATATGCTTAGCTTAATGATTCATTTTTTATTTTTGCTTAATTGTACGAATTTTCTACGGACATGATTTTGCAAGAAATCAATTTTTAGCTCAAATGATTTAAAATAATGTTTTAGATTTTATTTTACATTTAATGATTTTTATTTATTTTCTGCCTTAACTCCACTTCATTTTTTTTTTTTTTTAAATAATAAGAAAGATTTATTTTTTTTTATTTTTCATTTTTTTTTTATTTTATTTACGTTTAAATACACATAAAATATTTATATACTTATTCAGCTTAATAAACTAAAGGAAAGAAAATATGTCTAGGTTCTATAATTTCGTTCTTTTTGTTTTCAAATCTTCAATATATTTTGCATATTCCGCATGTTGCATCTTTTTTTTGTAATTTGCTTGGCAAAATTTATGCGGAATACATAATATTAAGATGCTATACAAATTAATTTTGTATAAATATTTTTTCCATAAAGAAAATGGAAAAAATTAAAAAAGTACAAATATTGTTAAATCAAAGTTGAACAATGAAAAATTAGAAAAAAAAAGAGATGGAATTTCAAACGATCTAATCGCTTTCATCCTCACCACTTTCTTCTTCGGACGTCTCTTTCTTTTTTAGCTTCTTGGCTGGTTTAGTCGCCTTTGTCTTTCGCTTCTTGGCACCGGTATCAGTTCCACCATTTGCCTCGTATTCCTTGACATCCTTTGTATATTTTTCTTTCATCGCAATAGCTTTTGCTTCCCATTCCTGTTGAAACAAAATAAATATTTAATAAAAATGTTTTATTTTTTTGCTAACCAAATTTAAAACTTACAGATTTGTCCTTCATTGCACGCCATAATTCACCACCACGCTTTGCAACATCGGTAACTTTGCTACCAGGATTATCCCTCTTGATTTCCTCACGGGTTTCATTCAGCCACAGCATGTATGCGGAAAGTGGACGTTTTGGCCTTTCAGCAGTCATTTTTTAAATTTGTTTTTATTTGTGGTTAAAGGGTGTTCTGTAAAATGAAATAAGAATGTTTTAGCAAAATATATAAAATGTACATTTTCGTTTTTAGCTTTTAAGTAAATTGTCTGGAACTAAAAACTAAATGAAAGATTGTTTTTCCAAATACTCGATTTTACGAGTCTTCTGTGCCTAACATAGTCTTCTATGCCTAACATAGTACGAGATATTTTCAAAGGTCTCAATATCATTAAAAAAAACTGGCGCCCGGGCAAAGAACATGGATGGGACGCAAAATAACTGGTTTTGGCTACCAATATATTATTACAGTTGATAGTGATGGATATCAATATCAATCTTGGCCTGCGTTTAGCTTCTTATTAAAACAATATTTAGACTTAAGGCAGAACCATAATAGAAGAATTCGTATGTGCGGTGTCATATGAAATTGGCGAGAACAAGGAATTTGTATAGTGCGCACATAATGTCGTATTGTTAAGTTTCGGATAGTTTTGTCACTTTTACTTCCGTACGATAGTAATTGAACATTTCATCAATGAACAAATTCTTCACACTAAAACCATTTTGAGGTTTTGATAATTTAAAATCATCATTGAACGAAAAACTGACAGCTTAGAACCACTAAAAGATTCTAATGATAATGATATTGATGAATAACTGAACTTCCTGCCCAAAAATAGTATAACTGTCCACAGGTTGGTTTTTTTGTTTACTCACACACTATATGGGGCATATTCATAGACACTGTCTAAGTTGTTTTTAAGAGCTAATCCTATATAAATTACATTGCTTAAACCAAGGCTAATCAAAACTGTAGTTTAAAAACAACTGAATATGCCCCTATGTAGATTTTAAAAAGCAATATTTACTTTGTTTTTAACAAAATCATTTTTTAAAAGATTTTGTTCGTTCGACTTTTTTCGGTCGTCTTAAGTCAAAACCAAACAAAATTATGATACAAATTAATAATTTAACATTTTATTATCATCAATTTTTAACAAGGATTTGTGTTTGTTTTTACTTGGCATGGGCGCCATTTTTTTTTATGTACATTTCAATATTGAATTTTGATATTATGGCGTTGTTAATCAACTTCAAAGACATTAAAAGCTTGAAATTGCAACTAAGAAATATGAAGTGCAACTGTACTTCCATTTCACATTACCAAGCAAATGTAAAGAGTGTGAGTTCAGTGGACTTTTAAGAAAATACACACCAGCCCATCCTTCACCACAAATAACTGATTAATGCAAGACATTAAAATTAAAGCCATCAACGTTAAATAGGCATTATATATTATATAAATATCGATGTAGGTAGGTATGTTATTTTGTAGGTTGTTGTATGTTGTTCTGAGCTCAGGGCAGGTAAATGGCCCAAATTACTATGAATATATGGAGCTTTAACTTTACCACAAAACAATACATGCTCATATCACACACCTTGTTATAGATGCGACAATATATAACATAATCAGTGTGTTTGTGCAATTAATGCAGCATTAATTAATAATTAACAGTCATGTATCTATATTATTATACATGCGTAATTAAATTGCATCAATTGTTGTTGTGGTAATGCTTCAGTTTACATAAACCTATATAATGTATATTGAGGACGAATTTTCATTATTTTCTAAGATTTAAATAATTATAATGTCCTAGATCGCCCAACCTGGAGTTCTTGTCAACCAAATCGTTATCAAAGGATGAAAAGGGTATAGGAAGTATACCGAGTAACTTTGGACAATCTTTTTATCCAGCTAGGGATTCGGGTATTATTAATAGCATACATACGATATATATTTAATATCTTTTTACCTGATTTTTGAGAGTAAGAGATACAATTCAATCTCTTCTCACTATTATAACTAAAAAAAGTAGAATTGGCCCCAACTAGTGTACGAGTGTTTAACCCACTTCAATGAGGAGGGTAGTTTTGTGATAGGCAGCAGTCAGTAGTGATGGGGGATATTATTTTGCTTGCTGTTTTGCTACATCAAAGTAGCAACAACCCTACTAGCTGATGGCAGTAGGGGAGAACAACGAAAAAAGTCACCCCCTTTTGGCATACAATGAGCGAAACGTGAATGGAGCATGACTCCAAAAAACTATATCAAAGCCAACAACAACAACAACAACAGCAACTGAAACTGAAACACCGAGAGTTAATGCTACAAGTATGATGAGTGAAAACAAAACTGCTGTGGGTGGAAAGCCAGATAACAGTGTGGTGCGATGAGGTTGGTCGTTATGGAGCGAATAATTTCTTTTTTAGGGGTTGCTTGTTGGTTATGCATACTCGTACAATATTTTCTCTATGACACGGCAATGCTTTTTAACGGTATATATATGTTTACCATCAAAGCTTAATGCTTAATGTAACTATGGCAAGTCCGAAGGAAAAGTAACTTTTATTTTGTGTCTATTGATTTTGTTTTTATTAATTTTTTTTCCTATCTTTTACTTCCTTCACATTTAATTGTAGGATTCGAATTCGAAGAAAATAAGCTTGCCAGCAAAATAACCGTTAGCAAAAGGACATTTTTTTTTTATTCTATGAGAAAGAAAATCGAGAAAAATCCAGAGCCAAAGTTTTATTTTTGTATACAGTTGGAAAAGTTATCAGCAATATAGCTAGGATAGAGCATCAGTAGGTATATGTATGGCATAGAGTTTAGTTGTTGGTTCTTGTTACAAGAGAGCAACAGGGGTTTAACGACTCGACTGAGAAAATTATAGACGAATTTGTTTTCAACTGAGAATTTATATGGAAAATGTATGCGCACTAGCTACATCGCACTACAAAATGGCTTCATAGAGAAATTTGTTTGCAGAGCAGCCTTAATTTTGTATGAGGATACTAAAGGGTGTTTCAATTATTGTTGCCAAATAAGTTTTTCTTTAATTAACATTTTTTTTTTTTTTTTTAGTTTTGGATTTGAGCTGGCTAACGTCATTGAAACGTCATTTGTGCACAAACAATTTATAAACTGTTTCGTAAAACTTGATTTAACGATTAATATTATATGTATAACTAACATCTGGCAGATGTCAGCCATAATGTTTGGATTGGATGTAATGGACGTGTTTATGACCTAATGGCGCCAATAGAGATATTCAGTTGTACGTCTTTGGGTGCACTGTTGCTTGTGTGTTGCCTCTCTAAAAAAATTTCGTTTAAGTGTTCGTTCGTACATGTATTCTGCATTTGTTTTTAAGCATCTGGCTTAGCCCGTCTAGCACTTTTTTTAGCCCGGCCAAGATGTTTGCCCAGGGTGGATTATATGTATGATATTAGCTACTAAAAATTTAATGTGTTTAAATTAAACATATTAAATTAAATGTTTAAATTAAACATATTAAATTAAATGTTTAAATTAAACATATTAAATTAAACAGTACGAAATTATCGTAGTACAGTTACAACAAAATGTATTGGTACCATTAAAGTTGACATTTAAAATAAATCTCTATTTTACTAACAAATAAAATTTGTACCTTAACTTTTTAACTTTCATTTACAAATTGAACAAAATTGAATTGAGTTAAATAGTTTAGTTAGTTAGTTTTATGACTTTTATTGAGCTTTATAAAAACAAATAATACAATATTTTACAATATTTTTTTTAGGCACA
Source organism: Baccha elongata (assembly GCA_951217065.1). NCBI lineage: Eukaryota > Metazoa > Arthropoda > Insecta > Diptera > Syrphidae > Baccha > Baccha elongata. The sequence continues at coordinate 19,136,691 of OX578274.1, read as the reverse complement.
AAGTCCTTAGGTGTGGCAATAAGCCGTCTACCAGTTAATTGAGTTAAATAAGTTATAAGTGATCTCCTTACGCAGGCGGAAAATTCAATATATTACAAGTGAAAATTTTCAAAAATGTGCCAATCAATTCATCACCTTACTCAATTTCACCTTTTTTTAAACTTGTCAACTCACAGAAAGTATACTGAAGTTTAAGTGTAGGCACTATAAGTTTTGTGAAATGGGGGACTAGTGCTTTTGCTATGTCCTTGAATTAAATATTTGTTTAGAAAAAATGATGGCGTTAGTTCTTTTATTGTCAGCTTAAAAATAAAATAAAATAGAAGTGTTATTTGATAAATATTTTTAATTAATTGAAATATTTTTTTACATTTTGAAGATTAATTTTGATTTGAATTTTATTTAAAATTTTTTAAATGCTCAAAAGTAATTTTCCAAAAATGTCAAAGCTTAACTTTATTTTCTTTTGCTTGTAAAATTAAGGGATTCCGAATAGGAACGGGTCGATTTTGACATTCTGTGGACATTGCTGCTTATTTTGAATTTAACTTTTAAATCAACTTTTAACTGAGCTTTCTTCTCTCCAATCTTTCTTTCGGGAAATTTGAAGCTGAAACCTTACGAGCTTTCGAAATAATATTCATACCTGCCATGTTATTCATCAAGATGATTTAAAATTACAACAATTTTCTTTTCTGTTGACGAATTGTCCACTTTCCAATTTCCAATAGATGACAGAACTAAAATTTTTAAAACATTGATATCTACTTTTTATGTTTGAGGTGGCAGTATGTACCTTGTCACCTGAGTAAGTTTCAAGTAATATTACTTTCAATGTAAATTTTTGTTTCTCTCAAAAAGAGGAAGGACGGTCGCCGTACTAATTATTTACATTTTATTATTACTTATTTAGAGTAAAATAACACAAAACATTTGTTAAAATGTATTTAATTTGAGAAATTGAAACAAAATTATAGATTTTATACGAGAAGCATTGAAAACAGCAGAATAGTTTTGAAATCTTGATGTTGTTACGTTTTCATACCTATGTACAGTAGTTATTTCTTTATTTTCTAGATTATTGTTTTTATTTTGATTTTTTTGAACAAATAGTTGTATCATCGCGCAAAGTTTATATCGTTTTCGCTTTAATTTTCAATTAATATTTTGGTATTTACAGAAGTGAATTTTTTTTGTTTGAAAACATTTCATTACCATTTTATGTATCTTACACCCTACATTAAAATTCAGCATACTTTTTCAAATTTTCAAATCTTTCAAAATGGCGTCTCTACAGTTAACACCTAACCTTATTTCTCTTTGTTTAAATTGAAATTAAACAGAAAATAATATTTGAAGCCCCAAATTTTATCACTTGTCTTAAATCCAACTTCTTAAAAAATAGAAAAAAAGCGCGCTTTGAAATCAGCGGCCATTGATAAAATTAAATAAAAGAGAAAAAACACATAGGTACCTACATAATTAATTATTTTGAATATCCTAGGTATTCCTATCTCTTAATTTTATTTCTTATGTTTCTACACTGCAACGTAGGTACAAATGAACAACAAGAAAAAAAGGAAATATTGTCGCTTTTCCTTTACACTTTTAATATTTGAATTTAGTATTCTATGTTTTAGCAAATGGCTACTTTTAAATAAAAACATATAACGAACAAAACATAATTCACACACAATGGTAGAAAATAAAATGCGCTTTTTTTTGTGTATTAACATCTACATGGCGACTATGGTGATGATCAAATCGAAAGAAACAAAAAAAAATAAAAGATTTTTAACCTAAAAATTATAATATCTTCAGTTGTTAAGAGTTTTAAGTACTTCTATACTAATATACTGTCACTGTACATTCTACGGATGGTAAATTTCTTTCCCCTGCCCTGAATTTTATACATGTAACTCGAACAAACCCCCCTTTGCAACCATGAAGTAGGTAGTTAGTGCGCCTTTTTCCTCCCCGATAATGCCCATCATCCGTCGTTGGAGTCGCCGTCACTGTCGCCTTCATCAATCCGTCCCCGCACAGCCCCTCTCTTATTTTGCCCACAAACAAAGAGAAGCACCAAACCCGACGCCCGCCACTGCTTCTACCGCCACCGCCACAACGCCTATAGAGCAATCCAAACCCAATACACATATAGATATATCTACCACCAGAGTGTTCGAGTTTTTTCCTCGAATTTTTTTTGAGAATTTTTTTTTTTATGATGACGAAAACGTTTTTAAGACGTAATTTTTTATCAATTCAATTATTAAATAACCATATTTTCATATATATATTAAGTCATTTTAATTCATCGCATAAAAATTTAGTTATTAACATAAAAAAACACCCGAAACTATGAAAATCTAAAAAGCGACGTCCATTTTCAGTACAAATTATATGAAATCGCCATGAAATTGTTGGAAAAGAAATTTTCATACAAAACCCACGCCAAAATGGGTCGATGATTTTTACAATTTTTATATAATAAATGACAATTAATTTTTGCGGATTTTGGAAAATAAAATACCTCTAGGGTTTGTCGATAAATTGTAGAAGAAGAAATTTCACTCACCTGTGTAATTTAAATTAGTAATTTATATTTGAATATGGACACTAAAAATTTATTTTGACCGAGAAGCAAATAATGTATGTGGAATAAAACTCTTCACTATAATACTGAACAGATCTGATGTAGAAGCAAAGGAAAGCCAAAGCCAAAGCAACGAACAACAACGATGAACCAAGCAAAGCTGAAAGCAGTACAAGTACGAGTATCTACCAGATACGAACGAAACGAACGAATATACGGATACAAAATGTATTTCTACTTCTATACATTCACCACACACAGTGTTTTCAACGAGCTGCCTGTACTGCTGTAGTATACCTTGCTTGCCTTTGCGTTTGGTTGAAAAATTTTATACGTACGTATCTTGTTGTTGGCTGGCTGGTATAGAAAATCCGTTGGATTGAATTTTGTAGATAGCCGTAGTAGAGCGTTCTTCTTTCGTTGAATATAAAATTTTTTTGTACGTAGTCGTGGGGTTCTTCACTCACTATACAGTATACACAGCACAAGTAAAAAGTATCTACAGCCAGTGACGATGACGCTGGTATAGAGTTTATATTGTATGGGAAAGCCAAAGCCAGCAAAGGCAAACTATATGAGCGAACAAACGAACGAACGAACAAGGCAGGGTGAACAGGGAACAAACAGCCAACTACAGTATAAAATTTAATGTGTGTATCTCGAAATCTCTATGCTATGGCAGGGCAAGCATTCAATTCAAAGGCAAAGCCAGGCAGGCAGCACAGCAGTATAAAATGTGTTTCTCTTTCCCTTTCACCCTCCTGGGTGGATATGCGAGTATCACTATATTTTAACATGAAGTGGTTGTTGGTGAGGAGAAATATGATGTTTTTGGGCATTTCGGGGGAAGTGTCGACGTGCAGGGGGAATGTGGTGATGGTGACGCACACAGACAATCCTACCTGAATAAAATTTTATATGAAAAACGAATAGAAGCAGATAGCATTGCGTGCAAATATGGAAGATATTCAGCTCAGATATTATATGTAATGTAGGTACGCAGTGTTTCCACTATAGAAAACAAAAAAGTGTAACTGTAGTATCGGCAATGATGGGGTGCAAGCAAACATGGCAGCATAATGTTTACATTCACAAACAAGCATATTTTTTTAAAATATTTTTTTAATAAAAAAAAAATAAAAATAAAATGTTAGGTGATTTTTTGTTAGTATTTATCTCGTTTATCTATTAAAAAAGTTTTAATGTTAAAACAAATTGTTTTTTATTTCTTAAAAAAAATTTTTTTTAATAGATAGGTACCTATACATTTGTATTAAAATTGAAACTGATTAAAAAGGAAAATCAATAATTTTATCAAGAGGAACCCCATGTATGTTGTACATTTGTGCTCATATTTTAAGAATACATAAGTATAGTAGATTTCAAAAATTGTATTTTATTAGCGATTTCATTTATGTATTTCCAATTATATATTTTGTTTCTTCTTCTTTTCCTACTAGATTATATCTATAAGTTGTAGTTTTTGGAATTTTTCAAAAAGTTATTTCTTCAGAAAGTAGGAAGTTTTTATAAAACTTCAAGTTTTTATAAAACTTCTTAGGGCCAATCTTTTCAGCTCTGGTTAAATCTCTGGTTTGGTCACCATAGACTTTTCTTAACCAGTTGTTTTGAACTCGGATAACCACAGTTCATCTTTTCACCATTTTATCAACTTTGGTTACCAAACCAAAGATAGTTCAAGTTTTTCAGTAGTTCAGTTGTGAAACGGAATCTCTGGTTAAGTTTGTTTATACTTTTTTGAATGCGAGAGAAAGAGATACAATATTTTGTCAATAATTGATAACAGCTTGTCTCGTTTCGATGCACATGGATAAACTGAATTGATTCATTTACGAACAAAGGAAAACAAAACAATATACATATATAATATAGGGGTGAAAATTATGAAGATGGTAGATCATCATTTTCTTTAAATTTATTCTTTACGATTAGTAGTGATAATCAATTATTATCCAGTATATTATTTATCATTTAACACTATAATGTGAAAAAAATAATAAGGAAGCATAGAGTTTCTTTGGTTAACCAAGCAAAATTGACTGGTTAACGAAATCTCTTTTAACCATAGATTTTCTGGTTAAAATTTTGCTGAAAAGACCAAATCTCTGTTAACCGACTGGAATAATGACAATATCCACGGAATATCAACTGGTTAACTGAATCTATGGTAACCATAGATTGTCTGTTTAAGATTTTGTTGAAAAGACAGAATCTATATGGTTACCAGCTGAAATAATCAATGATTAAACTTAACCAGAGCTGAAAAGACTGGCTTTTAATCTAAAAAACAAAATTACCTTCTTAAATTTATTTTGGTATTTTGTAAAAAAAAAAAAAATGTTTTATGAAAAAACATCAATTTAATTATAGTTTCTTTATTTGCCTGTGTATTTTTCCTTAAAAATATTAAAACTTGTATAATTTATTCAATTATTTTTTTGTTCCAAACTAAATTTAAAATAATTAGGTACAATTAATTAATTCGTAAAAAATTACTTTCTGTATGAGTTCTAATGTTATTATATAAAGTATATATGCAATTTTTATTAAAATTGATTAAGTACACATTTGTTGAGTCAAATAGGTAAATAAGTTGAAGTCTTATTTTACTATTTTACTTGTAAAAGGATGTAACTTGACTGTAAGACACTATGGGGTCCACAAATAGGGTTCGGTTGGACCTGAGAAAAAACGTCTATCGGTTCTGAACATTAGCAACATATACACGCGTATTCTAGATAGTCATTCAAGTTAAAAAAAATTATAAAACTATCTTGTAAAAATTAAATTAATTTTAAAACTAGGCAAATAAATGCAAACTAATTACAAACATGTACCTGCAACATGGAGCCTAATCAACAAAAATTTACATAATTTGATTGATTTTATTTAATATCGTATATGTTGTGCATTATTTTATAAAGTTATTTGTTTGAATAGGAAGATCTTTATACTTATTGTTTCATAGGAACATTATTCATCGATACTTTCTCAGATTTGTAGTCATCAACACATTGTATATTGAAGAGTGTCAGCGATCCCACAAAGACCGTCTATACAAGTAAAATGTGTAGAATCATTTAGTCTACAGATACTCCGTTGATATAATTTTGTTACATACATTTACAACGAAAAAAAAAATCCAACAACAATAGTACGTATACGCCACAGTATCCCATATGAATAAGACAATTAATATATTATTAAAATCATATAATGTACTATATTAAAATATTAAATCCGATTGTTAAAATAATATATACATATATTGCTAATAACTTAAAAAGTTGACATCACCAGGGGTGGATTTAATAGTAATTGAAGCATAAGGCCCACTTCAAAATGTTACAACAATTTTTTTTAATAAATATTTAAAATAAAGAGAAATATAGAAACATTTTTAATGGGAACACACACATTAAAACAAGATTTATCTAATATTAATTATCGATCTCCCACAGCTAACCATGACATCATAGATGATATTATATAACGAGTTTTGATAGCTTTTTTGTGACATTTAAAACAAAAAAAATAATATGACTACAATATATTGCGAATTGTATTGAAAAATATATATATATAATGGAGGCGTTCGCACAAAAGTATGTGTTCACACAATTTTCAGTGAGATTTAGGGCCAGTATTTTTAGCTTGGTTAATTGTTACCATTGCGGTTATTTCAGTTTTTAACCAAAGATTCTGTATGTGTTACCAGCTAAAATAACAAATAATTAAATTTAACCAGAGATGAAAGAGTGGCCCTTAAAGTGATTAGTTTTTGATATTGAAGATTAACAAAAGAGTGATTTATTATATGTAGAAGATTACGAATAAATCTGTTCAAATTACTATTAAGTTTTTGGGGGAAATATATGCCCAGTCTCAATTTCTAAGATCTCAATTTGCTCAGAAATATAAACACAATTTCTCAACAAATGTTCTTACTTTTGTCAAGAAACTCGGTTGAGGACTTTTAAATTGACTTATAGTATTATAGTCCAGTTTAAGGGTTTCACGTGGAAATAAGTATTGACGTTCTAAAAGATGTCTGCAAATACTTATAAAATCTCGTGTCTGCAACATAAGTTATTCACGGTTAAAGCTCACAAAAATCTTTTTTTATTTGCGATTCTTGGATTTTATGGCTCCAATGATGTAAGCATCAACTATAAAAATTATAGAACATGCAACTTCCGAAAAATGTTGTTACCTACTAACATTTAACATTAAGGCTCAAGCGGTTTTGAGATAGAGGGTGAAAAGCGCACTGTGATCAGAGATACTGTAATGCAACGTCAACCGTAAATCCGTTGTAGGTTCAGTCAAGTCCGTCATTAATTTGATTGAAAATATAAAAAATATAATAGATTATGATCAAGGATTCGCATTTGTGGTTGCTTTAAAAAAAGGTAAATAAAGGGTGTCCAGTGGCAGTGTTTAAAATTAAAACGAACGTAGTTTCTGAAAAAAACGTAAGAAAGGCGGCGAAGGCATCGTTGAAATCGCAATGGATGCGAATTTTTAGTAGCTTATAGTTGTTGTGAGTTTTTTTTTGGTACACTTTTTTTCATTTCATTTCATTTCAATATTTACTTTTTAAATCAAACCTACAATGAAAATAAAAGTTTTACTTCTTGTGTATTCAGATTTGAGACATAATTTTGTTTTTCTCGACATCGAATACAGAAGTAAATTTAAATTTTTATTTGTTTATTAAAAATATTAAGACAATGTGATGAACAATTTAATTTCCTACAGACTTGTATTTGATTAAATATTTGTCAGAAAACGGTTGTCAAGACAAATAGAGTCAAGCTTTTTTCAAAATGGCGGCTCAAGCACTTCTTCCTGAAAGAATTTTTCAATTCGCATTTGTTGTTTTAAATATAAAAAAATATTTTAATAACTTTTTTTAACAATTTTTTGAAGTTTGAAATCTGCCACAGGACACCCTGTATTTTTCGGTTTAAAATATTTTCTGTAAACAACTTGTTTGGTGAGTGTTCTTTTCTTATATGAGTCATAGGTTGAAACTTTGTGCGAATCACCCTTTAATTAAACTTAAAGGAGTTTTGGTTATTTTATGTAGGTACCGATCAACATAGTTAGATAGACTCATTATCCGATGGGCAGAAACTGAGGATCTTTTATATGCTTCTCTATATCAATGCTAGTACAGGTTTTGTTTCATTAAAATCTCTTTCATAGGTAGGTACATGAAACCAATGCTTTATAAAAGAAGTAACAAAATATTGTCGGGCTCATTAACATTCTCAAGTAAAAAATAGTTTTTGTCAACACCCTAACTATAAATGCTTTAGAAACCTACCATGACAAAAACAAAATTTAATACCTACCAGGCAACACTTTTATTTGTCTCGTCATGTCAATAAATTGCCTTATCATATATAGGTACTGCTGCGACCTAATCCCAAGCAAATTCAGCACATCAGAAACAGAAGCAGAACCCAAAACGACGAATACCTACCAAACGAAGTATTTTTTCACACGCTGAAACACAGGATGATGCCCAAGCCCAAGCCCAATGCTTATGCTATCTCGTAACAAAAAAGGTACACCATATTATATTATAATAATACAGGCAGGCCAAACATTGAAACATACAGACAGACAGGCCAGGCCAGGCCACTCATATGAAACTAAAAAACAAAAATATACCCTAATCACCACCACTTCTCCTCTAACAACGATGTAGTTGCTTGCTTTTCAATATAATATACCGAAGCCGATGCCGAAGCAAATATTCATGATAGAGAAGAAAACCATTAAATGAGGTCTATCAACGCGCAAAGCTATACCAGTTCAAAGTACTGCATCGCATTTGAGTACGTGAAATTCTATGAAAGCAAAATGCCCTACCGAAGCGGATGTATGCCATTTCATATGATGGCGATGCATGGTGGGTACATTTGCACCAAAATTCAATATGGCTTGGTTATGGATGTTGGGTGAATTTTCAACGCGTCGAATCGCATTTTATGCATTGGAAATAGAAAAAATTTGACTAGCATATTTGATTTTAATAATAAATTGTTAAATAATTATGGTTTTTGAGAAATTCTATAAATGAGGATTGGATTATTATAATTTTTATGGTAAAATCTTATATTTTACATTTCGAGAAACTTCCGAGGTGAGGTGAAAATAGATTTTTAAGATGTCCGGCGCAGTTGTATGGAGAATATAGTTCTTTGCATTTCCAAGGTATGTTTGTATGGTTTCATGCGTTGATACACGGGTTAACGTTGCAATTTGAAAAAGTGTTTGAAAATGAGAGAATTATTTTTTTTGTTAAAAGTAGTTTAAAAAAAAAATATTTTTGAAAATTGTGTAAAAAAAAGTATAGGAAGTTATTAAAAAACAGTTATGAAAATTGTAGTTTTTGCAGTTTCTTGACCCTTCATCAGTCATACAAATAATCAATTGAGGAACCATAAATCACGAAATTTTTGTTTGTAATATACCGTACCCAGGGTTTATTAAGAAAAAAAGACAAAATTACAAAAAATATAAGACAATCAGAGATTTGGTGTTAACTTTTTTTTACAAATTTGCCCATAACTTGATAACGACTGAACCGATTTCATTTGAATGTGTCTGGCATTTTATCATATAACACAAGATGATATAGGTACAACATAAAAACTAAAATACGATGATACATATTTTAATGAATTAATAGTTTTATAGTCCCATAGTTAGCAATAAGAGCAAGTTCGTGTGACCCAGTCGTGCATTTAATTTTTCTGTGGATTAGGCCTAATAGGAAAAACACAAAAATAAAATAAATTAAATTGACAAATACCTATACTAGCGAAAAAGTGCACTGTTGTGATAAACTAATTATTATCAATTTATGATCATGATTCTATAAATTAAAAACTTTTTTTCTGGAGAATTATATGAGCAACAGTTTTTACTTGAACATTTTTTCAAAAAAATTACCTACAGTTTCCAAAAAATAAAAAATAAAAACGCCCAAATCATAATCTGTCATAACGTCCCGCACACAATTTTTGAATAGTTTGTTGTACATCTTTCTCAAATTGTGTTGATGTGACGACATGGAACTTAGGCGCTAATTGTCTTCTGGGTGTTATTACTTTTTTCTCTTGAAATATTAATATCCAAATATATGTATAACGCACAAATTATAATTATAATTTAAGTTAAAAGTCACACATTTCTGCATCAGATTTCGGATTATGTGCCAGTTTTGGGTTGCAATTATAATTTTTTGATGTTGGCATTATGAACTTGAACGCTGGAATGAAAAATTAAATTTATAGTTCTACGCAACAAAACCTAACGCGCGCCGTTCAATAAGGCATCAAATGTCGATCAGGTGATGGAAACCAAACTCTCAGGAAAATTCATTTAACGGTACCAATGGGTAGCTACCTAGCATATTAACGTTTTTAACTTTCGACTTATAAAGCAAGTTATGCATTCGTACCATTGTATTCGTGAAAAAAAATTAAGATAACAAACAAATATGTTAGTCTGGTTATAACCTACCGCCATAAACGACTGAACCGATTAGCTAAAAATTTGATAAAGTTCATAGCAGAGGAAAAATTAAAATTTTGTTCCTAACTTGAAAAACAACGGTACCCGCAATATATTCGTAAACAAAAATCTAATTTTTATCGAATACAATACGATCGATTTTGATGAAATTTCGCATGAGTGATTTGTTGCCAATGATTAAGTTTTTCATCAAAAAACGGATTGCCTTAAAATCATGATTTTTGAAACATTATATGTATGTATGTTAACTATTTATCACTTAAAATTGGCGTGTCTATGTACTTCAAATTTCTTAAAAAATTAATTTTTTTAATTAATAAATAAAATTCATTTGTTTAAAAACCGCTCTACCGACTTTGATTTTTAGTTGCGATTATAGGTACTATATTTAAGGTAAGCTATACTTTCGTGCAAAAAAAAAAATGTTGAAATAACAATCAAACATGACATTACGATGATAGAGAAGATGAAAAAAGTGGGTCCGGAAATTCTGTCTGTCTGTCAGTCTGGTTGTGTAAGTAGCTACAGTCTAAACGGCTGAACTGATTGGCTTCAAATTTGGTATGTAGGGTTCATAAACCATTCCCTAAAGGAGAAATTGAAAATTTTGTTCTAGCTTAAAAAACAACGGGACCTGCCATAAACGAAAACTCAATTTTTCTCGAAAAAAATACGATTGATTTTGATAAAATTTCCCATTAGTGATTTGTTGATGACGATAAAGTCTTTCATCAGAAAACTTTTTTCGAAAGAAGCTTTTAAACGGTAGGTACACCATAGAACCGTTTTTATTTTTTGTATTGACTATCTCTTTAATTTATTGACCGATTTTGATGAAATTTGGTATTCAAATATGGCATAGAAATATTTCGAAAAAAGTATTTTGTTTTACTCTTTTTTTTAAGCTGGTAAAATTAATTTTCAAGTCGTTAACAAAAAGGTAACATGTGAAGAGGGGTGTTTGTAATGTTTGCACAGTTATTAATATATGACCAAATTTTTAAAAACTGTTAACACCAAATCTCCGTTATGTGAATTGAAAACCTAGAATACAGTTATTTTAAGAGTAGAAAATTTCAAAATCGTTTGGAGCCGTTTTCGAGAAAATTTGGAAAAGTTAAAACCGTTATGGACGGGCTTAAACAAAAATTTTAATTTATCCTCTAAAGAATCACCAAAATGTGCTACACACTAAGTTTTAAGAAAATCCGTCAAACGTTTTAGTCTGTAGCTCGGTGAACAGACAACAGCACATACGCACACCCGCCCATAAGCCCATACGCACATACGCACATACGCACAGATAGACCGACGGACGGCATGACGAAACCTACTTTTTTAGACTTCTCTATCATCGAAATGTCATGTTTCATTAAAACCTCGAAATTTCTCGAGTGAGCTCTAAATACAAAGGTATCGTCACAATTACAGACTTCATTATTTTAGCCAACTTTATCAACAATGAATATTGTTCCAACTGTTATTTCCCTTAACTCTTGTAAACATAAACAGCGAGAAGTTCTTTGATCGGTTGGTATCGAAACAATCGTTCCCTTCTATTTGTCCTCATAGAAAGAATTTTCTTCTACCTCAAATGACGGCACTAAGAACACACATGTCATGTCGACTGTCCTGTGGGTACGATGCCAGTCATGCAGCGGCCGCTGAAATACAATTTCGTTTCTTGACCAAATGTCGTATTTGCAGTCCGGGTCTTATAAAACCAAAAAAAAGTGTTTTTCTTGGAAATAATACTTCTAGTTTTTCTTAATTTCTCAAAAACTAAGATACATTTTAACATCCGGTTTTCTGTTTTTGACTAAAAATTAATAAGAGCATTGAATTTTGAAAATCAAAATAATAGTTAAATACATAAAATTTTGAAAAAAATTAGTTTAAACATTTTTTTTTTAGTTTTTTTTCAAAATTTTGAGTTTGAAAATTATTTTTTTTAAAACTGTTCACTTAAACAACTTAATTTAAAAATTTATTTATTTTAAATAAAAGAGTAGTTTTCTGGCTTTCTAAAAAAATATAACAAGGCTTTGTATCATTCACTGTTGTTTTTAAATAATTTTTTTTCTGATTTAAGTCCCATACGATTTTTTTCTTGTCTTAACCCCATCTACACGCTCAAGCTTTTTGGTGCACCTTATACCAATCACCCTGTAGTATCTTGACCCCAAATAAAACCAAAGCTTTTTACAAAACCTTCCAAGAAATATTTAGCTCTAAGTGCATTTCAAAGATCCCAACAAAATTCTTTTGACACAATTTTGAAGCTTGCATTTGAATATAATTAAAATATATGTATCTTGTATGCTTGTTCATGAAATTAAAAAAATTCCAAGCAACAGCGGAATCTACCACATTATTTTGTTCTTTGGAAAAAAAAAACATTTAACGTATTTTTTTTTTGTTCTTAGGTACCTAAACTGTGTTGCAGTCATTTTCAATAGAATTGCATAGAACACTGCAATTCAGGATTTTACAATCGAAAATTTTACCCTGCAGATTATCGAAAAAAGAAACTATCAAGTATTTTTTGACAAAAAAAAAAAAAAAAAAACAATGCTCATAGATTTTCACAACATTTCTAAGTAGCATCCTTTCCTTCGGGTTCGGATACTTATAATTTATACCTAACATCGTTATCCGTATGAATCAACAGCATTCATGGTGATCTAGCGTTCATAAACCTAATGTGCGTTTATTCAAAATGTGTGAAACTGGAATTACTGTATTTATTGTTTGGTCTGCATGGCACAACCTTCCATGTTATCAGCCTTTTTAATATAAAGGTACCTAGAAGTATAACCGAATGCACTTTTGGCGGCAAGAACCAATGCATTAGGTATTTTCCTCCAGCAGAACATTTCAGTCTGTATTTGTTTTGTTTCATAGGGTAGAGAGTACATAGTATGCTATTTATTTGTTAGCACGGCATAATATCATTCACGTTGAATTTTTAATTTTCATTAACAAGTATTGAACATGCAATAATTTTTTTTTATATTTCAATAAAGTTACCTATAATAATAATATTAAAAATACAAAAATCGAAATCTTTGAAAAAAATATTTTTTGTTTTGTGTTTATATTTTATTTTTCTTTAAAATTTTAAATTCTTTGCATTTTTGGTTTTTTTAAGATTTGTATACCTACTCAATATAAACAATTAAAAAAAGTTTCTAGGAAGCTCAGCTGCACACAGTGTTGATCAGTCATACAGGCAACATAAGCAGCTGCCTAGAGCGGCGAATTTTCAGCTAGATATAATGCTATGGATTGTTTAAAATATACTTTTAATTTGAAAGCTTATTAAGGGCTATGTCAATCGCGATGTATTCATTTAGTTTTTTTATTTACCATGAAAACTGTAAAAGATTGCAATCAACAAAAGCAATCAAATCAATATAAATTTTTCAAAGGTATGGCTACTTTTTAATTCCGCTATTTCGCAATTCCAAAGCAAATAATGGGGTTTTCCATTGGTAAATCGAATCAATTTATTTTGATTTGTTTAAGTCCTAATTTTGACAATCTCTACCGTTTATTGCTTAACAAAATAATTGCTAATTTTGGAACAATTTTGCAAAACAAAAGTTGAGTAAATAGAGCTTGTGAAAGGGCGGCAATTTACAGCCTTTACATAATATTAAATGAAATATAAAGGAAAAAACCCTTAGATAAATTCGAGATGAGTTGGAGCAAAATTATAGTCAAAATATAACGCTCCTAACTCTAACTAATAAAGCATACTTTAAAAGCAGGAAATCTCCATTTTATCTTTATAGATCCGACTCTAATTTGTTGGCAGAAAAACTACCCTCTCTCTTGCAAAGATACAAAAGTTGTCTTTATTGACTTCTTGCGAAGCACTCCGATATGTAAAAATATATTCGGGAAGCTACTTTTTTAAAAACAAAAAACACTTATTGTCACTTCTTACTAACGCAAACATTTAAATTGTCAACTGGCAGACGGCTTAGGTCATTATGCTTTAACAATGTTAAACAACATTTTTAATTAATTTTGGTATCGTCTCCAAGTTGCTAGAATTATTAAATAAAAATAAATAAATCAAACTTAACATAAATACTTCGTTAAAATTATTTTTATTTAGTTTTATGTTACTTTGAAAAAGACAACTTTAATCATTATATTTTTGTATATATATAAATTGATTCTTGATGCTTTTTGGCAATTTTTCCTTTTTCAGAGAATAATAATTAAAATAAAAACAAATTAAAATAATTTTTACAAAATATTTATACCTATGTTTAGTTTAATTAATTAATTTTTTATTAAAACATAATGACAAATAAAATAAAAATAATAAGTAATATTTTTGTTTCCAAAATTCGAAGCTCTTTTTAAAATGTACTTGCCAACTTGTTCCTACTACGGCCTTTTTTAAAAAATTTATTTTGAATAAAATATTTAAAAAAATACAACCTACATGTTTTAGCTCTTTGCACACTTTATGCGAGCCAATCTGAATTTAAGTAAGAACTACACGCAAATTATTTAATTACGACACCCAAGAATTCAGGTAATATTTGTATATTTCCACATTAGTTTTATATTTTTTGTTTTTGTTCCAAAAGTATTATGTGTACATATTTACCAAACTTGTCATATTACAAGTTGCAAGTCAAAAAAAAAAAAAAAAATAGGACGAGTTCCCAAAACAACAACTGTAGTTTTTCCATATGTTTTTTTTGTTTTCTGGTAATTTTTGTTTCCTTGTTGCAGCACATGTGTTAAGGGAGTTTTTTTTTATATCCTATATCTTCAAGTAAAATGGTTTGTAACGAACGTTATTAATTCTTCCTGATCTGTACCTACCTTTATGTATTCAAGTAAAGGTAAGAGGGTTGTTATAAGTATATTATTTTAATATGAAGAATTGTTATAGTTCTGTTTAAATTTATTCACGGTATGTCATTGCAATTTTTTTTTTATTGACGACTGTCCTATAATTATGTTTAGGGTAGGTTTTTCGATTTTAAAAAGTAGTGTTGTTTTGATGTGTCATAAAATTCTATAACTGTAGTTCAAATTTAGACACGCAACAACCCTTTTGGTGTTTGAAGCAGCAGAAGTGGCATCTGCTGTATAGTAAGTAGAATAATGTTCTACAAAAAATTATGTTTTTAGAATGATTTATGACAAAGTGATATTTATATGATCACCACTTTAAATCTGTTTGGATTAAAAATGTTATTCGATACTTTGGAATACCAAGCTTACATTTTGCAAAACCTTTTTATTTTACTAAATTAGGTTTTCAATAAATATTTTTTAAATGAAGAGGTTAATTGTGTATTGATAATGATAATGCAATGAACTGGAATTTTTATAGGAAGACTTTGTGCACTTTTGAACTATGACGTGTATTTTTTTACAAAACAAATATGATTTTAACAATCAAAAACAATTTTCTGAGCCATACAAATTAAAGTTTGTCTCTATTACGAATTTTTTAAGTTGATAACTAAATAAAGTGCACAACTGGATTGCACGAACTTACTCTTGTGTTGCACGACTGGGTCGCACGTACTTTATCTTGTGCAAGTTGCCACGAAAATAAAATTGAATTAATTATTTTTTTTTAATATCAGGAAAAACAAATCATATGAGTTTTTCACAAAAGTGCTAAAACTTCTTTTTACCAAAAAACTTATTTCAAAATCTTTAGAGCGGTTCTTAAATAAATCGATGTTGACTTAATATTTTTTATAAAAAAGTTTTTTTTACAGATTTGAAGAACGCCATTTTTAAGTGCAAACAATTGCATTTATGCACAAAAATAAAAAAAAATTGTCAAGACGATTTCCCAATATGAGGAATTAATTAGGACTTAAATTACATACAAATTAATTAAAAAATTAATTAAAACTAAAACTAAGCTTTTTTGCAAAATGTTGGTATTGAAATTTGTTCAAGTCATCTAGACCTTTCTAAAAAAAATTTTTGGGCTCGTCGCCATCGACTTGACCTCAGAAAATTTCGGCAAGCTTTTCGGTTATGGATTGTTTCATGTCTGAGGCCAACTAAATGTTGGTGTCGTTGCATATTTTTTCCCAAAAGTATTTAGGCCTGTCTATCTTTAGCGATAGTACCGGAACGTTGTATGAAAGTGACTTTCGGAAGGGGTTATCAGCGTCTCTCCTTAGTACATGACAGTACCAGCTGAGTATGTGTAGCTTTACAAAAAAAAAAGATTCATTTATTTGAAGTATGTAATTATAAAGTTTACAAAAGTTTTTATGATTTTTTAAGCATTGGCTTTTACCGTCAGCTCGACTGGTAACTTTAAAATATTTAATTTAGTTGAATATATAAAAAAATAATAAAAAAAGGATTTTGTATTTGTATAGATATAATGTATAGGTATAAGTTATGAATATTCCGAAGTTATGGGCATTATGTAGCGGTAGCTAGCTTACCAAAGTATGCCGTCCTTTGTTGGTTACAAATTAGACACACGCTTATAAAATGAAAATAATCTTCTTTAGATCTCAAGTTACACAAATTGCAGAATTGGTTAAAGCTTCCCTTATATGTTCTCCCATTTAGGTAGAGAATTTCGCATCTTGATTTAAAAATCAATGAAATATTTTTGGAGCTGAAAGAATCTTGGAAGTAGTTCTTTTCACATAAGTTATAATCCAGCTGGCTATAAAGTATTCTGCTTTCGGAATGCAAGACCTTTTCTATCATCCTAATTCGTCTTCAAGTTTTTGAATTATTTCAAAAAATGTTGGTTTCATCAGACTAACGTTGACGGGCTTTGACGTGGAGGCTTTTTCAGATATATTGAATTTAATTTATATGATTTATTTTAATGGTCCGTAGTAATTATCCAATTTAGTCATAGGTTATATAATAATTTCCAGATTTTAGAAAAACTAATTTTGTGTTCAGATTAACCACTAGCACGATGTCAAATCTAGCCGAATATTTAAATAATGCGGGGGAAAATAGGAAAGATCATCCCAGTTATAGCCAACATATCAAAAAAATAATGATGTCAATCGTTTGTGACCTGTTTGTGACTGTTTGTGACTGTCATTTTCCGTGGATATATTAGGAAGTTTAGATCCATTACCATTTTTGTAGTTGTAATTGTACAGCTATGCAAATTATTAACCATGGGCGATTAATTTCGCATGTTTTGGCAACTTTATTAAATCAAAGTATTTACTGAGACGACTCCGATGTACTATAAAGCTATCGGTATGAACGATATTCATAATTTTAGCATTTTTGAATTAAAATACGATCTTAACGTTTTAAATTATAAAATATATTTAAAAATTTATTTAAAAATTAATAACTTAAATACTAAAAATACTTTAATGTAATTAAAAAAAATTAATAACATAACAAAATTTACATAAAACTGCAAATGGCTGATTGCGGATTTATGTTTTAAATTCTACAGAAAAAAAATTGTAGGTAACATTCCTAAAACATCTACAAATGGCTGCTTGTAGATATTTTATTTGAACTTATAATATAAATCTAAAAAACTAATAACAAATACTATGTTATAAATAAATAAGCTACAGAAATAATTATCCTAAAAAACGTTGTACAAGAGCATTATTATTTTTTTGTTTTAACTTTTTTCACATATAAAATTAACAAAAATAATTTATCTATTACTATAACATGTATAAAATATATATATTTGATATTTAATTGTTAAGCTGAACCCTTAAATTAGATTCAATATTTAATTTTTAATAGTATTTATTGTTCAGTAAAAAATCAACATGTTTAATTTTATTTTTACTAACAATTATCTAAGTTCATCCCTTATCTTATTGGTCAGCAGAGATTTTTTTTAATTACAATTATAAACATAATATGATATAAAACTTTTAATATTTTTTTATGATTTACAATAATAAAGCAAATCAAATATATTTGAAAATTCAAATTCATTTATATATTTAAACATGAATTTATTTTATTTTATATTTAATTTATAATATAAACATTTTAAGTTTTGTAATTTTTTTTTATATTTAATTTATCAATATATTGGTTTTCTTAAATATCTAAAGCACTTTTATATTTTTTTTATAATTTAAACTATTTTTATTAAGCTATTATAAATATTTTGTTAGAATTATTGTTTTAATTGTATTATTCTTTAATGACATGTCAAATATTTAATAAAGACCAAGCGCCAGGACAATAAGTTTGACTAAATGTTATTCTGTTAAATTAATAATTTCAGCATTGTATACACATATAAAATTTACTAAATTATTTAGTTTTATTTAAGTTTGTACTAAAAATGGCTTTAAGAACAACTGGCAAAATCACTCCTTAAACGAGCCATTCGCTAGCAAAAGAAAACTTTAAGGGTTTACAACTGCTGAGTATTAAGTAATTATTGTCCTCAGCTCTAGCAGTAGATCTTTTAGTGATTTGATTTAAGCTTATGCTACTACCACGATCAATTATAAATTTAGTTTGTTGTTGTTGTTGTTGATGTTCAATATTCGAACTAAGATTAGGATAACTTAAATAGCTATGACTAATTTGATTATTTGTTATAGTTATTGTTGTTGTTGGTGAAACGTGTTGTTGGTGATTGCTACTTATAATATTATATTGAGCTTTATTGATATTATTATGTCACACTGCAGTACCTTGTTGGCCTGGCAATGCAGATACAATATTAATTTCCGGCTTAAATGTTCGACGTAAACGTTCTTTAAAATTTCCTTTGCTCGAAGCAAATTTATAAACAATGTAAACTGGAATGCATAAGATCGATGAAGCTGTGAGAGCCCAGCCAGCAGAAATACTCCATTCTGGATATTTGTATTCATCACCAAGCATATCCTTATATCCAATAAATGAGAATATAAAAATGCACTGAAATAAAAAGTGGTATAACAAGTGTTTTATTTTTTAAATAAAATTAAGTTAATATACCAATAAGAAAATTGGACTTATGTATGCCCAACAAATACGCCAAAAAATACCAGGTCTTTTGCCTAACATCTGTTCGACGTCTGAAGAGAAATTGTCCACACCGTAGAACCAAAATACTCCAGCTGCTTCTACGAACACAACAAACAGAATGGCTAAACCAGGTCCGTAGACGTTTAGGAAGTTAACTAGATACACGCCACCCTGAAATTAAATGAGAATATATTTTTATAATGAATGTTTGAGTGCGGATTTGTCTTTATTAAAAGAAAACGGGAGGAAGTCATAAGGTAAGATGACTTAACCGTACCCCAAATGACAAGCTGCATCAGGGCTACATTGGCTAACATCATCCTGATTTACATACTTAACACAAATGAAAAGAACGACACCTGCAAATTAGATTCATGGAGCTACTTGGAGAAACCTCACAAGTGCCAGTACGACGGACGTATACATCGGTCGAGGAGACTTCAATGCTAAACCAGTTAAGAAAACACCTATGCTAGGATTGTTAGAAAATATAGCTTTTATGCCAACACCTTACCTATCGCTATCATTTATCGAACAAAAGTGGAGAAGAAGATTTAACGATAAGCTTTACAGGGCTCTAAAAGGAATTAATTTGATAAAGGAATAAAACTAGAAAATACAGTGGCTTAAATGGCTGGGACACGTGCAGCGTATACGACAGAGGAAAATCCTCAATATATGGCACACACAAATAGAAAACGAGAAACAGGGTACAGGGTATATTTGTTGAGGCTCTAAGTGCCAACTTAAACAAAGAAAGTGTGACAACAACTCTATCTGTGACAAAGGAAGAAGTTTAAAATCGATAAGTTACAATAGTAAGAATTCGCCAGGCCTACACGGATTGTACCTTTCTCACTCTAGCATCTAAGCCCGTGTCACTAGCATCAAATGTATACAAATAATGACCTGTATGCCAAGAACAAGAAGCCATTAGAAGGGCAACAACCAATGTACTATGTTTCACGCGAGGTTCAACGCCATCACCGAAAAGAAAACATTGATTCTCTGATGAATGCCAACGTGGTCATGCAGAAAAACGGGACTAGACTAAAATAGATCATGAGGTTCTAAGGAAAAAGACATTTTACCAGGTCAAGATATAATCTCAACCCTAATATGTTAAAGAATATGGAAAGTCCATTTCTGCGAAAAAAGTGCCATTTTTTAGCCTTTAAGGCCCAGTTTTTCAGTACGATATTATCCCAGGGTTAGACTAACCTCGAGTTAACTCTGATTAAAACATGTATTTTTAGTCAGTTTGAAGTCCCGAATTTAGTCAGAGTTAACTCACCAAATTATCTTAGTTAACTTTGAGTAAGTTTATTTTTCTTAATTTTTGTCAAGAAATAATGCATTTGGCCCCTCTGTGTGCGTCCTTTAAGTATCATCAGAAAATGTATTATAAATTGAAAGTTGCTAAAATGTGACTTAAATATTTAAACGAAATTTACTAATTACATCAAAGTAACTTCTATTAAGAAATTCTAATAAATACGGATGTTAATGTTTCTAGGTTATTTAATACCGAAGATATAAATGGATCCTTGCGAATGGCTTAAAAAAATACCTCCAATGTAAATTTATGTACAAAAAACATCCATCTTTGTATATTCGTCCCTAGCTTTATAAAATGATACTCAAACAAATTACCTCAACACTTATTATGGAAATAAAGTTATGTGTAGGCAACATAAGTAACATTGACAAGCTTTTACCTTTATCATCCAATCGGACCACATTGATGTGATGGTTAAATGTTTCCAGTTTATCTGTATTACTATACTTTATCATTCACTTTCTTTCAGTTGAATGGATACTCTTTATCGTAAAGAGCAAAAATTATAATTTCTAATTTAATCAAATATAGTGAAAATCCATTATGCCACTCTTCTTGCCACAAATCACTTTCCTGAGGTGAGATATAGAGTATATAAAATGGTCAAGTGATGTATACTATTTGGAACGACCATATTCAATGTAAGTTGTTGAAAGGTAACATCAACACATGGTTGACTTGTATCTTTTCTATTTTACTTCTTCAAAGGTTAAAAGCACTTTTTCTTCCAACATAACTTTCCTTATCTGAGCAGGAAAGCACAAGCAGTTGACCACCTGCACTTCATGTTTAAGCCAAAGGATATTAATGCCATACACATATATTAACCAACATTTTATGCATAGAGTTCCCATCGGAAGACTACCCATCCTATTCCTGGATAAGGAACTCATGAATATTGTATAAGAAGGAGATTCAATGACTGACACTGACAGAGTTAATGAACCATTTGATTTGAAAGAATGAGCAAGCCCAATTTTTGCACATAACTTAAGTGTGGAGTGTGTGAGCATGCTAATGGATTTCTAATGCTTATCTAGTTTTCTTTAATAATTAGTTGAGTTGATGCTTTAACTACTGACAAGAGCTTTCCAATTTAGGAAAAAGGCTTTGAGCCTAAATAAAATGGAACTCTTTAAACTGATAAATGCTTAGACCTTGATCGTTAGAACAATTTGCATTCCAAAATCAATCCAGAAATGTTAAAGTTTCAAAGAAAATTCTCATGAATCCGTGATGATTTTTTTACTAAATATAATTTACTTACGTATGTCATAGTTGGTAAAGCGCACAAATATATACAAGCCAAAAGGAAAAGTACAAATATTTCCCGGCGCGTTCCAATCGCCCGGGGATATTCATCACAAAGTGCTGTTATCATTGCTTCCAAGCCACCAAAAGTACTATCCAGGCCTAAAGTGATTAACATGAGGAAGAAAATTATTGACCAGAATACAGAACCACTCATTGTGGCTATTGCTTCTGGATACACGATGAAAACTAGGCCAGGTCCTTCTAAACCAACTTGATCAATGGAAGTTTTTTGCACGTGAGCCATGTAGCTATATTGATTAAAATGTTAAAAAGAGTAACACAGTTTACATATTATAACTTACCCCAAAACTGAAAAAATTACAAAACCAGCTAAAAAGCTTGTTAAACAGTTGATACTGCTTGTTATGAGAGCATCACGGTAGCAATTGTTATTGAACTTATTGTAACTTGATAAAGCTAGTAGTGTTCCGAAACCAGGTCCCAATGAGAAAAAGATTTGAGATGCGGCATCTATCCAAACCTGTATAAAGAAATATTTAATGTTGTTGTTCAAACACATTCAATGAAAAATTAACAGAATGGTCAAGTAATAAAAACTGACATTCTACAGTACAAATAGTACAATATAACAACAATAACAACTCAAATAGTATGGTCGTACCAAATCTTCCAACCTCTCCCCCTTTGATATGTGCTACGAATTGTAGTCTATCAAATAAGGTTAGGAGAAAATGGAGGCGGAACAAAACAACATACTTAGAGGCGCTTAGAAAAATGTTGAAGCTCCAAATGCGTTTGAAAAAACAAACAAACATAACATCTCGACCTGTGTCGTCAGTGGTCATAAGCGGTGGAATGCGTAGTGCATACGACTTCGAAGACTGAGTAAATCTGAAGGCGTGGGTTCAAATCTCACGAGGTGCATGTGAAAAAGTTTTTCATAATAAAATTGGATTAAAGCTCAATACCACTAAAAGGAGACTGATGAAAGGAATTGGCAATCCTTGAAATAGCTATATCTCCAGCCAAAGATAGAAAGAAACGAATAATAATATTCGTAAACGAGTAAATAAAATTCGTTTAAAATTGGTGGTAGCGCCTTTAAGTTGTTGTTGTTGTTCAAACACATTCGATATATTTGATATTATATAAAATCGTTGGTGAGTGAATTTATGTCTGACAATCACTGCTGAACTACTAAAACTATTTGCCTTATATTTCCACTATATCTCCATGTGGTGTTCCAAATTTAAGTTGGTTATTTTCGGAATTTTGGCTCAAATTGACTGGTTCGACGAATAATTTTGGCAAGTACATGCAACCAAACTACAGGCATTCAAAAGGGTGCAGCAAAAATGGACTAAAGGAGCACGACTTCTTCCAACTCCTCAGATGGAAATGAGAAGCCCGCGATCAAGGAAATAGAGAGATTCCATAATAGGAATTAAGTTTGGAATTAATTTTTCAGCATCGTTTACCCGATCCTGAAGAAGGGTGATTTTCTTGACTGCAAAAAATATAGAGGCATTAGTCTCCTGAGAGAACAGCGTTAGGAGGTGACGAACGCATGTGAAAGAGGATGTCAACGAACTTGGCGTGCAAAACTGGATGCAGCCTAGACAATCAAGAAACCGAGCCGACTGAATGAATCTTGTTGAGGCCATAATCCACCCCGGACTGTAGCACCACCTTAAGTAAGTATAAGTAAGTAAGGTGGTACGGGAGAAAGATATTTGCAAACGCAGAAAAATAAAAAAAAACATATGAAGCGACGTGCTATTTAGTATATTGACCTGAGATCTGGGTTACCAATCCCGTTGTAAGGTTTTGGTGGCAGCTAATGAGAGAGGGGGGAGATGTGTTTCCACTTAGGCACTTTCTCCTTTTATCAGGACGGCAGCGGAGGAATTCCCCAAATGTAATCAACGGTGACGTCTACAGTTCCAGTCAGGTTAAACCACTTAGTAAACACTTTATACGGGCTACTACGACATTTTTGAAGCTCAGGCCTATAAGGAGCGGTTCATCCGGCTCCCCGCTCTTAGAGCTATCTAAGAGTCTGGTCTTACAGGATGGATCAGCGGATTTTCGGTGCGGTTTTGTGAAAATGGTAAGACTCAGGAAAGAAGTCAAGGGTTTCTACAATTTCAGTGAGCACCTGGTCACAATCCACATCAAAGCAAAATTAAAAAAAAGAAGGATGATACAACCAAGGACAAGTTTTACGCCCTTCTCGAGAGCACGTACGGTTTATGCCCGAAGCCCAAGTAACAATTAAATTTTTATAAAGGCCAATAGAAGCTATTTTCTTATTTCTATAACAACTGTAATCAATCTTATAGAAACCTATTTGGCGCACATAAGCGAAGTTATAACTCTTCATAAACAGTTTGGATAAGGCCTGGTGAAGGCTTTGCAATGGATTTTCAGTGAGGACCTGCAGTTTCAGTGAGGACCTGGTCACAATCCACGAAGGATGATACAACCAAGGACAAGTTTTACGACATCCTCGAGAGCACGTACGATATATGCCCGAAGTACGACGTCAAAATTATTCTGGGTGAATTCAATGCCAATTTCAGAAAGGAGCACACCTTTGGTTTAACTACCGGAGGACAAAGCCCTCACGACGACACTTCGGTTAACCTATACAGGATCATAGACTTCGCGTTGGGGCGTAATGTCACTATGCCGAGCCATTTCTCGCACCTTGATATACACAAAGATTCTTGGTGGAGCAGTGATCAAAAGACCGTCAACCAAATTGATCGCATCTTGATAGACATGCTTCCAGTATATTGGATTTTCGAACATTCCGTGGAGTAAACATAGACTCTGACCACTACTAGGTATAGTATATGGAGTACGCATGCGGATATCCATGGCTGTGAGAAGATTCAATTTCGCGAAGCTAAAATCCTAAGAGATCACAAGAATTTTTGGTGACCGCGTTTCTAACAATCTTTCAACAAATCCGCCGCCAGCAGCAGGTACAGAGGACCAGTGGAGACACTGTCAACAAACCATCAGAAATGCCGCCTTTGATGTGCTGGGTTTCACTAGGCGTCCACAACGAAACTCCTGGTTTGATGAAGAATGCTGTTTGGCGCATGCAGCGAAGAACGAGGCCTATCAGGCAATGCTGCAGACTAGACTCAGAGCTGCTTAGAGCGCAGCCCAATAGCTCTACGAACAAAAAATGGGGAACGCCGCCGACTTCTCAGGAAGAAAAAGTGAGAAAGTTGTACCGACAGGAGTGATGCTGGAAAATTCTACCAAAGAGCCACGGGCCTCGGATCCGTTTAGTAAGAGCTTTAAAAAATTAAAGTGCAATCTGATATTGGATCTCAATCAAAGCTCTCTCTGGCTGAAAAATGAGTTTTTTAAGCTTGGCGTTCGATCACACGGCGAAATAACAACTGAATGAAGTGTGGCTAGCGATTGCCAAACTTAAATCAAATAAAGCTGCTTGTTCAGACGGCTTACCAGATTGAATTGTTCAAAGCTGCAGGAGAGCTTTTGGTAGAGATCATGCACCAATTCATCTATACAATTTGGTCGAATGAAAGTAAGTTCGATGAATGAAACCTTGGCATGCCCCATCCACAAACTTAGTTAGTTCATGTCAGAGCGTTTTTTTACGCTCTGACATGCGCTAACTACAGAGGAATTAGCCTCCTTAACGTCTCAAGATTTTAATCTTGTCGGTTATCCTGTGTGATCGTTTTAAACTCCTTGTAAACGATCTGATTGGCCTTTATCAGTGTAGGCTTAGGACCGAATATTGATACACACATTCTCTCGATCGATTTTAAAGTCGGGTATGATAGCGTGGATAGGGAAGAATTGTACATAACCATGTCCTATCTCGTTCTCGTCCCTGCTTAGCTTGTCCGCTTGTGCAGTAAGACGATGGACAAATCTTGCTGCTCTGTCAAAATCAGTAAGAACACCACCGAACTGTTTGTTGTTGAGAATGGTTTAAGACGCGCTATTGTTCTTGAACAATAATACGAAAATCGGAAGTCAACATCACTGGTAAAATTTATCAAAAGTCCGATCAACTCCTCTCGTATGCAGATGACAGACATAATCGGCCAAAATAAGCGAGCTGTGGCTGTTGTATTTACCAGTTTTGAATCGGAAGGGGCAAAAATGGGATATGCTGTTAACGAAAACAAATCGAAATATACCTATGCTATTAACAAGAAAAGAATTTCAACATCATCGCGCGACTAGAGCAAAATTTAACGATGGATAGATATAATTTTGAAGTAGTCAAGGACTTTGTCTACTTGTGATCCACTAAAACAACGCAGAATGATATAAGTGCAGAGATCATACAAGAATTATACTTGCCAATCGCTGTTTCTTCGGGCTCTTGAGGCTCTCATAGAACCAAGGATAAGCTGTACAAGAACTTGATTATCCCAGTCCTGCTGGGTATTAAAGGGTTTGGATGAAAAGTTACTTGGGTGATTTGAGAGAAAGATTTTTGAGTTAAATTTGGTCTGTGTGTATCGAAGGAGTATGGAGACGAAGATTCAGTGACAAGCTATACGCCATACGGGTTATACAGCGATATTAAGCTGGTCAAGAAGCTGAAAATACAGCGGTTGAGATGGCTGGGTCACGTGGGGCGTATGAACACCAACGCACCAGGTCGACGAGTTTCCGAGTCGATCAAAATCCGGATGATGTACGCAGCGCACAAAAGTGGAAAACGACCTCAACCAGCTAGCGGTGCAAAATTGGAAGCGGCTAGCTAGGAACAGAGCTAGCTGGAGGGACATGTTGGTTGCGGCCGAAGCCGATCCTGGACTGTGAACGCCATCTAAAGTAAGTACGTCTGAACAATTTTGCAAAGTGGTACTGGGAGAGGCGCTTGCCCAGCAACACCGTAACAGATTTTTGTAAGAGGACGAGGAAGAGAATTCAATAACTGCAACAGGCAAACGTTAACAAGTATATATACGAGCAAGTCAAAACAAAAAGGAAGGATGTCTAGCAGAAATCACCGAAAAATTCCAAATTAAAGTTAGTGAACACATTTTCAGCCTTTTGCTCTTTAAGTGAAGATTTTTCATACTTGCAACGAGAATTATCTACATAGTTGGACGTTAATTGAGCGTATAGTTCGATTTGAGATCAAGGTTTTGTTACTGAATTTGAAAAAATATTTTTAATATTTTAAAGATCAATTAACTGTACTGACGGTTTTCTAATAGATATTGTTGTTGTATAATATTTCGCTCTAGAGCTTTTTTTTTAATTTATGATTTATTTTTTAGTATTGTTAAAAATATATTTGAGTAAAATTAACTAAATATTTACCTTCGAATTTTTCAACTTATGCCATTCAGGAGTCAAATAGTACTTAATGCCTTCGTCGGCGCCAGGCAGTGATACTCCACGTATTAAAAGTATAATCAGCACTACATAGGGTGCCAGTGCAGTAACCCAAACCACTTTTCCAGCACTTCGTACACCCTTCCAAAGAGAAAAATAAACCAGAACAAATACTCCAAAGACACACAATGCAAGCGTTGGTTTAACAGGCCCCATAAAATCCAATCCATCGGATTTATACTGCTCAAGTACCTTTCGTCTATTTGTTGTTGTTATCAAGAAGAGAAAATCAAACGAAAGGTATTTAGTTAGTAAGTGAAAAAGTAAAAAAAAAACAAGAAACAATTAAATATTTGTCCTTTGGGTGATGGAAGACATCATTGGCCATTGTTGATGGTTGCCATTTAAAAAAATACAAAGTGAGTATTCCACCACGAGTGCACTGGCTTCCATTCCATTTATTGATAGTTGTATTTATCTATATCCGATTCTATTTGCAGGATGTAAAGTAATTGAACACAAACTTACTCAAAGAATTCTCGTGCTGGTGTGGTCGCTAGGTTTGTAAAATTCTCCGATGTGACGGGCATGCAGCTTTCTGTATTCCATGGATTCTCACATGAAGTCCATGGCAGTTTAGAGGTAAAGGATGCGAATAGATAGTAAACCGCCCAACCAATTATAGTGTTATAGTACATTCCCATGTAGATGTCAATTAAACAAATAGCATAGCCGACACCTATATAAATTTAATATGTGATAAAATGTTTTTTTTTTACATAAATAAATATTTTTTATTTAAGAGCTAAAAAATGGCTTAGGTAAAGTTAAAGTTGTATGATAAATGATAATGATTTTATTAACATGTTAAAAACTAAACATTAACATTACAATAGCCGTGTTTTTTTGCAAGTCCATATAGACTTGTGTGAAAAAAACGACAATAGGCCACAATATTACCGACGTTCCCATATAACCGCATGTAATTGTGTCGGTAACGCAGTAAGTCTATATGGACATATGTTGTTGTTGTATTTACGTGTTGTTGTATTACGACTGTTGTAGTTTTTTTTCACAGAAGTCTATATGGACTTGCAAAACAACACGACGGCTAATGTTAACTAAGTTCTCAGTTTCTGATATATAAATTTATTTTGGTTTTATCGAATTTGGATACAGAACTTGTATTTAAAGTTTGACCGTGTAAAGGTGACCGTGTAAAGGTCGCTTAAGGGTGGCATATTTTGACTACTTCCCTTCTTCTGAGCTTACCCTCGTAAGGTTTGATGTATGGTTTTCGTAAAGGCGTTGGGAATGTTTTTAAGAGTCTTGTTCCACCATTCGGTATCGATTGTTTCCAAAATCGTTTTTTGATGTTTGTCCACATAAGGACTTCGGACGAAGGATGCAAGCAAATATTTTTTTGGTTGGTTCTTACTCGTTTCTTTGATAAGAATTTTGACAAAAAGCGAGCCTTGTTCAATTCCTTGGATATATTTTCAAATTTTTGCTCGAACTTTTACTCTAATTTCCCAATTTGTTCTTTAAAATTATCAACTCTTGTATAGTTTTTCAACTCAGTGGCGTATCTAGAAAAAAAAATTTAGGGGGAGGGGGTGCTCACCTGTAGAATTTTTCAATATTTATTTCTTCCTCTTAATTTTTTGAATTTTACACATTTTACATTTTACACAAACAGAAAGGCGTACCTATAGTCATCCTTAGAAAAAAATTTTATTGCGTTTTGAAATTTAATGTAAATATTTCATCTATCAGTTAATTATTTTGTTGGCTATTGTCTAGTGCGGTGTTTTATAAGGTTACGAAAAATTAAAACATTTTTAAATATGAATGTTTTTAATATTTTAATTCATGTTACAATAATTCAAACTAAAATGGAAGATAAATTTGGTGTTTTTATTAAATTTACAAAATTCCTTAGTCAGCATTAAATGTTTTGCAGTTAGTTATGAATTGTAAATTACTGACTCCCCTTCCCCCGACTCTTCAATACGCCACTGTAATTCAACTCCTTCAACACGCTTGTTTACAGCAACGAACTTGTAAACTTTGTTTTAGGAAGGTTCTTCGGTTTTTCGAAAAGTTTACTTGTTAATTGCGTTGTTCTTCAACGAGTTGTTTTTGTTGTTTCGAACTGTTCGAGAAGTTTGTTTTGTTTATTCTTCTATTCATATCTTTGCTCTATGAACTGTTGAAGAAGATTCTTTTGTTTTTCAGTAAATTTTTTTGAACATTTCTTTGTTCTTCTAATCGTTCTAGAATTTTCGTTAGCTCGGCTAGTAAAAGAGCCATCATATTAGATAAGTCCCATCAATTTGGCTGGCGTGCCGCAAGGATCTATATTTGGGCAAATCTTTTTCCGCCTTTGCGAAAGCCAACAAAGCGTAGTGGCTTTTCATAAATGAGAACCTGTTTTTTTTCTCATGTGGGCCGAAAGAGCACCAAATCCTGCCGTTGTAAAAGGCTATGGTGATCACTTTTAGCTCTTTAAGTATCTTATTATAACCTTAGTCTTACAAAAAAAAAAAAAAAAAAAACGGCTTTTAGAATGCTCAAGCTACCTCTTGTATTATATGAAGGTGCACTACGATGTGATGACAAATATAAGCATCTACAACGCAAGCCTTGATCAGAATATCATTGAAATGACAAAAACTATTTTTATTATGAAGACCTCAAAAAGAGTCTCAAGTTTTTACATAAGAAAAGCATTTAAAGCTTAATGCAACATATGATGACATGATGTATCTCTTACCAGCCCTGACTGCAAGGATATTTATTCAGTAGTTCAAACAATCTAAAAAGGTACAAGTATTTGCAGAAAGGATATGACTTTTCTTAGTGATTTTCTTTCGCCCTGCAGTTTCTATTCAAAGTAATAGATAACAAAGAAGAAATTCCTTTTTCATTTAAAAACCAATGTAAACACTTTTGTAAACTTTTCTTTTTTACATCTTCTGGTGTTACTATAAAGAATAACTTGTGAGTTTGAACTTTTATAGTACATCAGCAATTTTAAAACTCTGAAATCAAAGTTGAAGCAATCTTCACACTTTAGTTTGAATTAAATTTTACAAACTTTGTCCAAACTATATCTCCGAAGAAACAAATTGACTTAAATATTTAAATAATATTTCTTGCTTTCTCTTGAAAGGATATATGCGTATTCGTTGTGTGTTTTCATTTTCATATATAGAAAGGCCAATCACCGCACATTTAAACTTGACACCAAGAAGTTCGACATAATCAATTTAATGCTACTACGAATGATACACTTCTTATATACTCGCATACACGACCATGTCAT